>VWYP01008077.1:3589-14093 GCA_013400435.1 Pycnonotus jocosus
AGGTCTAATTACCTTCATCCACTTTAAAAAAAGGTAAGTTTTTCTAAACTTTATTTCTAAAAATAAATTATGTTGATATATCTGTGTGACACTTAACCCTTTCTGATTCATAGACTCTTGGATGCTTAAATTTCCCTAAAGAAAATTCCATTTACAAACTTCTTAAACATCTTTTATGGACATTTTAAAATAATATATTTATAGAGAAAAAAAGGCTGATAACTTTGAGTTTAGTGATATTGGCATTTTCTTCCCAAATATTTTTATAGTGAATAAAACATGTTTAGCAAGAGACACTCCTGACCTTCATGCAAATGGAGGACAGACAATTTATAATTTATTTCTAAAATATAGCTGAAAAAATATAACACTTTATTAACGAACTCTATTAACAAAATCCGTATTTGCAAATTCTCTCTTTCAAATACTACTTCTACCCTTACTCCGTATCCCTATTAAGATGATGAAGTGTCTCAAGAAGGTACATGATATATAAAAGGTTTTGTTGTCTCTTTCTGCACTCCCTTTTTAAAAAGCTAATTACTCTCTCTCACAGCATCCTGGGCAAAGCACCTTGGCATTGTATGTTTACTAGAAAGAAGGGACAAAAAAATCCAACAACTCCTAATACATGTGATTAAATTTCCGGTGGAAATGCTCCCTTTTATGTAACTTTACTGCTTAACACACGTTGTGGCTATTGACCAGCTTGTCTAAGTTTAAGGTTAAAGTTATGAAACAACATTGCACTTATTACACTTTTACTCTTAAAAAACTATTTTATAGATTATTAAAACCTGCAAAACAAGACTGTAATGTAGATGATGTGTGTTTTTCTTAGGTAAAACAATGTTAAGAATGAAATTGTGGGAGTCTTTTTTTTTTTAAGGAACCAGCTAATTATTTATATTCGACTGGATTAGTGTGTGTGTGTGTGTATAAAACTAATAAACTTTCTGCTGTAAACTCCACTGACTTTCACCAACTGACGACAAAGAATTCCATGCTCTGGAACCACTTCTGTCACTCAGTTCTTATGAAACTTTGCAAACTGACTGAGATATAAAGATTTAAATCATCATTTAGCCTGGCTGCCAATGATTTTTTTCCTTTGAAGGTATGTGGGTACCTTCTGGCTGGTCCTATTATAATTCGGTGACAGTGTCAGCTTGGGCAGTGCCCGCTGCCATTCGTTTCTGCTCCCATTTCACCCCTTAATACAGCAGGCAAAATGTTAGTGAATTTACACAGCAGATTCTTAGGCTGGTCCTGTTTTGGTTTTGAATTCCATTTGTCTAGTTTCCCAGTGGCCTTCTCCACAAACACAGAGCAGCCACTGCCACTCATAAGCACAGTCAGCCATGATTCTCAGGGTAATTGCTGAGTGATTAAAGTAATTAGGCGCCAAATTTCTGTTTCAATGGAAAGTGTCATACCACTAGCCCACAAAAATTCTTCCAGGTCTCTTGTGGAGTACTTCAGAGTCCATCAGGGGACATGAGCTTAGAGAAGACAAGTAACTTTTATTTTAAATATCTGTTTCATAGAACAATAGAATCCCAGAATGGTTTGGGTTAAAAGAAAAGTTTATCTAGATTATTTGATTTCACCACCCCTTGCCATTGGTAGGGATGCCATGCAATAGATCAGGTTACTCAGGGTGCCTGACAACCTGGTCTTGAACACTTCCAGAAACTGGGTATCCACAGCTTCTCTGGCCAACCTGTTTCATTGCCTCTGAGTAAAGAATTTCTCCCTCAGATCTAATCTAAACATACTTTCTTTCAGTTTAAAATCATTGCCCCTTCTCCTGGCACTGTCTGTATAGCAAGTCTCTCTTCTGTTTTTCATAAGTTCCTTTTAGGTAGTGAAAGCCTGCAATGAGGTCTCCTTGCAGCCTTCTCTTTTCCAGGCTGTACAGCCCCAACTCCATTAGCCTGTCTTCATAGGAGAGATGCTTCAGGCCTCTGATCATCTTTGTGGCCACTTCTCTGCATCTGCTCTAACACATTCTTGTCTTATGTTCAGGACCTAGAGCTGGATGCAACCCTCCAAGTCTCCCAAGGACAAGTAGTGGGGTAGAGTCACCTCCCTCATCCTGTTGTCCACAACTCCTTTGAATGTGGTGAGCCTTATGGGCAGTATGCCCACATGGCTGGTTCATGTCCATCTTTTAATTCACAAGAACCCCTAAGTCCTTGGCAGGGCTTCTCTCAATGACTTCTCACAGTCTCTACTCATATATGGAATTTTCCTGATAAGTGCTGTGACTTACACTTAGACCTGGTGAACTTCATGAGGTTCTACAACTTCTCTATTCTGTCTAGGATTGTCTGCATGGCATCCCATCCTTTTGTGTCAACTGCACAGCTTGGCTTCATGCGTCTGCAAACTGACTGGGGGTGCACTCATTCCCATGTTCTATATCCCTGATGAATGATCATACTAACAACACTGTGTCCAACGCAGAACCCTGAGGGACACTGTTCATCACCAGCTGCCACCTGAACATAAAATCATTGACTACACTCTCTGACCCTGTCCATCCAGCCCATTGCTTTCCCATTGAATATATCATTTATCAAATCTATGTCTCTCCAATTTGGAGATAAGGATATAATTTGAAACCATATCAAAGGTCTTATAGAAGTCTAGGTAGGTGGCATCAGTTGATCTTCCCTTGTCTTCCATTTAAAGACCTCCACATGGGTCAGGTCTGATTTACTCCTAGTAAAGCAGTGCTGGCTGTCTTGGATTACCTTCTTGTCTTTTATATGCCTTAGAATATCTTCTGGGAGGATCTGCTCCATTGTCTTCCAGGTGAGGCTCACTGGCCCATAGCTCCCCTAATCTTCCATTCTTCCCTTTTTAAAAAAAGGAGCAACATTTCTTTTTTCTCAGTCACCAGAGACTTCCCCTGACCACCATGACTTTTCAAATATGATGGAGTGGCTTGACAACATCATCAGCCAGGTCCCTCAGGAATATATGTCCTCCAATCCCATGGATTTGTGACTATCCAGTTTCATCAGCTGATCCTGAAACTGCAGCTTGCTTGCAGAGGGAAGAACTTCACTCTGGGGCATGAAGACATCTAGGGACTTGACAGATGTGGAAAGCCTGACTGCCAGTGAAGACGTAAGGTAAGGAACTCACTAAGTACCTCAGCCTCTTTTGTGTCCATTGCCACCAGATCACCCCTGCTAATAGGGCAATACACTCTCCTTGGCCTTTCTTTTCTATAAGCTTATAGAACCACTTTTTGTTCACATCCCTTTCCAAGTAATTGCTCAGTTTTGCCATGGCTTTCCTGACCTCATCCCTACACATCTAAACCACACCCCTAACTTCTCCAAGGTCACCTCTCCCTGCTTCCACTGCCTGTGCATTTCTTTCTTCTCAGTTTGAGGAGCAGAACTTTGCTCAGCCTTGCTCAAATTCCTAGACATTCCTCGACACCTAAACATTATGATGATATTTTGTAAGTTAAAACTTATTTTATTTTGTTTAATTTTATTTTTGCAACAATGAAGTTTAAGAACCATGAAAATGACTACAATCAGAAGTTCAAGAAGAAAGGATCTATTGCTTTCACACATCTTTGGGACCAGTCTTGCGCTTTGTACTTGAATGAAATCGCCCATCACACAGGATAAAACTCTCTAATATCAACAAAGTTAACCCACTTGACATCTTTTCAGACAAAATGTCTGGCTTCTCAAAAATCAATCAATTTCAGTTTTTAAACAAAACAACTGCTTCCCTCACCTGATTTCAAGAGGAACTTTGCCAGTAAAAAACCTGCACAAGTGGCCCCATTGTGTCTAGTCACCCTTGAATAATTGCTGCTTAGCAGTTTCTCCTAAGAAAACTGTGCATAATCAAAGTTAGACAATGGGAAAAACAATTAATATGAATGACTCTTGGATCTCTGAGAGTCTTTGTTATGCTGCCACCAATGTACACAAGAAAGGAGCTATATATGGGACCATATGAGGTGATCAAAACATTAACCAGACATTGTAACCATTTTTCAATATTCTCAGCCCCGAGTGTGTGTTTGAAAGAAATGTGCTACTTGGAGCAAAGCCATTTTTTAGTGTGCGTGCCCTGTATCTTTGCTTACTCATGGCAGTGGTGGTGACAGAAGTGCTGACGCCGGTCCCAGAAGCAGCACTAGAAATATCTCCCTCTCCCTTCCTTACATTCAAACCTAATCCAGAGACTTGTGAAAGAAAGAACTTTTATAGCAGCTTGCTTGTCCAGAAACTAGCACTGAAATGCATAATTTTATGGTTAGCTTTCCTAAAAGTACACTTTAAATAATAATTAAGTCATAAATATTTGAGGGCCAGGTTGCGATACTGTTCCTCACCGTAACAGACGGCGCGGCCGAGGCTGAGCGTGCCCTGCTCCTGAGGGGCACGACTGTGCCTGGGCTCTCCCAGGAGGGACCCCGGCTGGCTGGAAGCCCAGTCCTAAGGGGTTGCAGTCCTTTGTTGTGCCCCTCTGGGGTCCCTCACTTTTCCTGAGCTCTTTGAGCATGCCGTGAGCTAGGCTATAAACTCGCTCTGGCTATGCTGCAGATCTACCTGCTCCCAGGTGCTGCAGGCAACTCAGCGTTTGGGCCCACGCACAGCCAAGCGTACTGCCCCATCTCTCTGTGCATCACTGCTTCCATGGGGACAATCATCGTTAGCCACACATCTTTAACTCCCTGTTCCCATGAATCATCTTATTTACAGGGTGATATTTATTTATAGCTGTTTCATGAAGTATAATACACTACAAAACGTAGCTATGTTTGTGTGTGCACACCTGTCTGCTTGTGTACACATACAAATCAAAGTATAAAAACCCTATCTGGTGAGTATGTTTGATTATTTTCAAGCCATTAACTGAACCTGAAATATCTTTAAAAATAAATAACGTTTTTCTGTAAGGAAAATTACTAAGTGGGTAATTATTAGAGGCATACTACACAGTGTACTTGGTAATATCTGAGTCAGGTTTATTAAGAATGCTATTTGTTAGGCAGTCTTTATAAACACAGTATGCTTTAGATACTGACCTACTAATTGCTAGGTCATGTATCTAATTGTTAGTCAGGGTGATTTTCTTTCAGGTGATCTGTACAAAATAGCTGTTTGTGAGATCTAAGATCAAAAAACCTCATGAAATGCCCTTAAATCAGAAAAGACTGTATATCACCATGCCATGTGGGTACTTTGAGGTACTGCTTTCAAAAATAGGGCTAAGTAAATAATTGACTGATGCTACTACTGCAATTACTATACTGACAATGATAATGATAATGATAATCAGCTTTAATGATAAACCTGATACACCATTTACTGTGTGTTAGTCACAGTCTCATCATTTATAGAGATATTTTTTGACTTGACAAGGATTAGGAGATAAATTCAAATGAGAAATTTTTATCTCGTAAAAACTGCCTCTTACTGAAGTTAGTAGTAGTCTCTTTATGAAATGTAAAGAACTTTTAAAACTGAGGTAACAATTTAATTTGTGTAATGTGTATTTAGTTCATTAAAAATTAAGCTCCCCATCACTGCTGTTACAAAAATGAAGTACAATGTGAGCAGAATTATCTCTAAATTATTGTATGTATGTGATAAAAACACGACAATTAAATGCAGGGATAAATGACTACTGGCACTGTTGATTGCATAGCCAGGTGCTGGCAAGCAGAAAATCTACAGACAAATTTGCATTTTTTTTCCACCTGTCTCCAAATTAAAAAGACTGAAAAAGTGCGGCTGTGAGTAAATGACCATCAAGGGCACAATCTCTGAGAACTTCTCAGTGCTTTATTGTTATGCCTCAATTTTTTTTCCCCATAGGCTTTTTATAATAGATTTTAGGAGGAGTAGGTGTGCATATTGAGGCATATTTAGTCCGGTGCAGTACATACAAGACACTCTCTGTACTTTTTCAAACTCAGCAGAAGCCTGTGCCCAGCTAGGCATGCAAGTCTCTCGGCTTGGCACAAAGTGCAGGATCCAAGAACCATGGTAACCTTGCCTATTTACCTTTTCTCTTTACCACATCTTAGATCATATTCTGTGGCCCTTTCTTGGAGTTTGGTGCAAAGTCTCTCCTCTTAACACTCTTGGTGTAGGCAGAAGGAAACTAACAATGAAAAAATGGAATTTGGACTTGGGTTGAAAAATCAATTGATACTTTAAACAGAAAGCCAGGGAAAGGAAGAGGGCCACAAACTCAAAACATTAATTCAAGCAGTTACAATAAACTTTTCAGTCAAATTATTCAGATTTCCTGAAATTCATTGTAATATGCTGACTTGCCATTAAATATAGACATTTTTCAAACTTTTATTTAGATCCTATTTTTAATTTTCTGATCTGATTGTATCAATATGACAGGAATACATCAAAGACACCATACTGATGTCAGAAGGAAAACATACCTTTTTTTTTTTTGTGGGATCTCAAAATGACTATAGAGAAAATATTGGTGCAAATGAAAATGTAAATAGAAAATTAACATAGTTCAGGACCTTGTAGCTCATATGCTGTAAAATTAACTTATAAAGCCATTTCAGAGGTGACCTAAATATCAAGCCAAGTAAAGTTCTAAAAGCTTCCAACTAATCCCTAACAGGGCAGCCAGAGTAGTTGGCATTTTACAAGTCACTACATGGTATTATTGGCAGCAGTTCTACAAGGAGCACATATTAGACTAATTACCATTAAACTATATTAGTTTCTGTTGATTTCCTGGCTAAAAGTTCAGAAGATCTTACCTTTTTCCATGTGATATGCTTGCCAGGTTTTACAGAATTCTCAGGACTTTGTAAGTAATATAACACCTTGTGTGATGTAATTTCAATACAGCAATTGTTTATCACAGAAATGATCCCCAGGCTGGCTCTGATCTAAGAAACTTTTGTGAATGCCACTTTGCCCTTGCCCACCTGTTTCATGTTTCTCCTCCTCCCCTTATCTACCTTTTCCACACAACAAGACAATCCAAAGTGTGGGCCATTTAAGTGTCACCAGGTCTGCAAGGCTCGAAAAGCTCTGCCAGTTAACATAAAACAAAATCACTGTTGGTTCCATGGAATCACATTTCTCCACCACAAAGAAAAATGAGAGGAGAGGAAAGGTAGCTTTAGAGTGGGGGTTTGAATGAGGACACTTTGTGAATGTGAATGGAAACTCTACATTCTTTGTTATTTTAACAGGCTGTGTCTGTTCTCCTTGAAAGAAACTGTATAAGAGAAGATTGGATTAAGTAGTTTTATTTTATTTCAATGCACTTGTGCACTTTTACAAAGATCAATTTACTTAGCCATGTAATAAACTCTTGTTTTACAATAGTAGTAGTGCATATTATACCATTGTAGGTATCTGTAAAGCAGGGAATCAGAGCAGGGAAACAAAACATTTGTTCCTTTGGTGAATGAAGCATATATCATTACCTTCTGTCAGTATGTCAGATATAACTTGAACCTTCGCAAGCCAGTCAGAACAATGCACAGGTGCCAGTTAATCAGCTTCGAGCAATTGTACCTATTCAGATCACTACTTAATTCTTTGCAATTAAACATTTGATAGGTTTATGATAAAAATCCTCAAATTTTCTTAGAACAAAAATTATTTTTGATCTACCTAATGCATAACAAAATCCACCTTTTAACAATCAAACACCTCTTCATTAGAGACATTTACAATTTTGCACAAGTGTAATCTGCATAAACAAGTACAAATACTTTAAATATGAAAGTTTTTGTTATTAAATTGTGAAAAATATGTCTTGTAAAGAACTCGTCTAATCTCTCTCCGAATTCTAAAAGCTTTATTAAGGCTTTTACTATTTTAAAGTTTCCAATGTGTTGTATTTCTGACTCTATCTGAACTGGTTCCAGTAGAAGCAGACTATTCAAAGTTATCATTTCAAGTTGCAAATAAATTTTACCAATGTGATGTATTGGCTACTGAGTTTAACGAAAGAGAGAGGTCAAGAAACAGCATAGATGTGAGTAGTGTAAGAAGCTTAGAGAAACAAGAATGCATTAGAAGGTAAGAAAATAACTCTGAATAAAATATAAATGTCTAAAGAAATAGAGATAAGGTTTAATAAGTATTACTGATGTCCTGTTTAAGAAAGGTGAATGGTGTTTTCAAGTTTTTTGTTATATATCCTTTGTTATGTACGGTTTTGTTTGTTTGTTTTTCTGAGAATAAAACTCTTTCCTTTGGAATCAGAAATATCTACATAATTTTAACCTTTTCAAGTAAACACTAAGAAGTGTCTAATACAGTTTAATAATTACCTTTGACAGAACAGAAACCTTAAACTGAGTTTCACTGAAAATATTCTGAACCATCCCCAAGAAGGTTATCATGTAATAAGTTGCTCGTATAGTTATCATACAAGAATTGAAGAATAAAACAAGAAAGATAAATTCCAGGAAAATATTTAAAGGACTGTTGTGATAGGAAAATGATGCTATTTTGAACATGAAAAGGAGAGAAAAAGAGAAAAAAGCTTGCACCTAACAGCAAAAAACATTAAAGGAAATTAATTTGGTCTTCCATTAAATGTGAATTCTGCTATTGAACATGAATATGCAGACATTGATTGGAAATATTTTATGTGAATCCTGGGAAAAAATAATTTATACAAACAAATAACATTAATCATGATGAATTTGCAGAAAAAGAAATTATTAGATGCTATTAGAAGAAGGATTTTCACTGCTGGAGTGTCCTAGAAAGATAAGGTATCATGTAATCTTGTGAAAAATACAATTGGGAAAAATTTCCAGCATAATAATGGGTATTTTGAGAAATTCACATACTATGGAGAAGTATATATTCCGGGTTCTATGGCTGAAGATGTATAAAATGCTGGTTCGTGGGGAAGCAAGCACCAAACTTTATATGTGTACTTCTGAGAAGGTGCAGCACAGGAAAAACAACCATATGCATTTCTCCACTTTTCTGGGCAACTGCTGTAGTTCTGTCACCTCAGTCTTAATCTGAAATGTTTTGTTGAGAGTATCAATGTGCACAAGATTGATTGGTCAGAGAAACCATTTACGGATTTCATAGAAATCAGTTTGGTTGCTAACAAATAAGCCTTGCCGCAGCAGATTAATTCTGGGATAATTCATTTATTATATTTGAATTTTGAGAATTTCCAAAGGTTTACTAGATATTAAAAGATCTGAAATTATTAGGAAAAAACATTTACGGATGCATACAATTAAAATTATACGCATTACGTATGAGAATAATTTAAGGATGTGTTAGTTTTATCAGTAGAAGAAACTGTCACAAAAATCATGACAAACTATTTAAAAAGTCATTAGTGGATTAGAACTTGTTAATGTATATGATACCATAACAGAAGAAAGTATAACTAAGTATTTGACTGTATAAGGCTACAGCTAAGTTTTTCTTTCTTAAAAAAACCCAACAAACTTTACATAGTGATGAGGCTTAATAAGTGATGAGATTCAATAAGTGACGAGACGGTTCACAGATCATTGAAGAGGCAGTTAGAACACGATTTTTTTCCCTATTAATTGCTACAATTTCTTATCTTTTTCTTGTGTTTCCCTTTCAGTGTGTTCTTGGAAAAGACATTTTAGAATCATTTGCATATTCCTGTTAAGATAGTCCTTGGCACAACAAGAGCCTAGGGTGCTGGTAGAACATTTTGCCAGCCCTGTTCTTACAAGTCATTTGTGTCACTTTTAAAGTCGTCTCACTTTCTGGTTTAGAGTACAGGCAAGGGTTTTTAAGGGTGTGTGTGAACAGTGCTATCCTGAGCCTCTATTAATTTCAAGGTTGAATGTACTGTAGAATTTCTATTTAATGCCTGATGCTTTTGGTCTCCTCTTTCATGTTTCAAAATTGTTAGATTCAAATATTCTCATATTTGAGCACACCAAAGAGAAATGTGTCTTATCACTGTTGAAAGATAAACCAATAAATTGAATGAATGTGCATAAAATCACCTGATGGTAGAGAAAAAAAGGGCATTTTAAGGAGAAATAAGAGGAAAGCTTTATTTTCTGTAGAAGTTAGTCTCAAAACTTGGCATTTTTAAAAAGTGTCCATTAGTCTCAAAACTTGGCATTTCTAAAAAGTGTACATTAGTCTCAAAACTTGGCATTTTTTAAAAGTGTCCTAAAACTTCACAAAACATTTATTTAACTTCCACTTAGTTAAGTGTTGCCATTCTTTTACACTAAGTGGTTATGGCACTGTGTAAATAAGGCTAATAAAATCAGCATAAATAAGCTGAAGGGTTCTTCATTCTAAAAACTCAAGATATGCAACTCTTTAAAGCCATTTCTAATGATATTCTATTTACAGATGATAATTTTTATTTATTTATTGGTTTTTCCAGTTAGAACCATGTGCCAGAAAAGCAATCCCACTCTCCATCTCTCAATTTGTTTTAGCAGTGTTCTGTAATTTAATTCAGTATTTTTTTTTTTTTTTTT
>VWYP01008078.1:0-12214 GCA_013400435.1 Pycnonotus jocosus
CATGGCTAGAAAAAAAAAAATTCTGTGATTGTTCTGCTATAATATGATTCCTATTTGAAAGAAAAATATTTGTTTTGAGGAGGCAAGTTTCCTTCATTTTTTCCTTAATTTCTTTGGGTCTACTTTCTTTCCAACCTACATATAGGATACTATTCCACGTAGAAATTTTGTTGACATACACTCCTTGCTATTCATTCACTTTTAATGGAATATAATGTCCAACTCAAGACAATGATGTTGTCAGGAATTAATATGAAAATTAATTTAATGCCATCAGTGGCTATCTTTTTAATACAGCCTTTCCAGCACATTGTATGGGTCTCTTTAGGTTTCTAAACAAAATTTACTGGTTTCTGTTAAATTGTTTTAGCTAGGCAATGCCATGTCATGGTTCTACATTCTAGGAACAGAAATAAGTCAATCTGATGGATTGAAGGAAATAGTTACTTAACCTTGAATCTCGAAACTTAAACTTTATAGGAAGATTTTGCATAAAAATTTTGCATGTCAGAAAAGGAGTGTGAGCTAGACAGAAGAGTAGTGAGTGGGTAAAACTTGCATCACCTCTATCCCATTTTTGTTTTACTGCTTTAGGGTAAGTTACATCACACAATTTGTTTTTCTAGAAGGTCTTGTAAATATTAGCCATTTCTAGAGATGGGATTATGGTAACTCCAAAACAATAGCTAATTTTTTGACAATTAAAAATAAAATCAGGTTTTATTTTCATGTCTGAGATTCATGTTCAACTTTATGTTTTATTTTCATGTTCAGCTCTTGTCAGCAGTATAAGCTGCCCAATCATGCCACATAAAAAGCTCAATTGTCAACATATGTAGGAGTTTGCAACTACTGTCTCTATCAGAAACTAATTACCACGTGCATCACACTAAAAACAAGAAAAAAATTCTATTTTATTTTCATTTTAGATGTAATTCATAAGCTGTTGTTAAAATGACAGGTCTATATTCCCTTGTTAAATCATCCACTAGGTAAACAAATGTTAAATCCTGCACCCAGGAAGATACAAACCCAGGCACCACCATGTGGAGTGGGGGCCACCCAGCTGGAAAGCAGCTTTGTTAAGGAGATGCATACAAGCCAGCAATGTGTCTCTGTTGCAAAGACAGTTAACAGTGTTTTGGAATGCATCAGGAGGCATGCATCCTGACATGCAGCCAGCAGCTTGAGGGAGGTGAACTTTCTCCTCCACCAAGACGTGGTGAGGTCACACCTGAGGTGATGGGTCCAGCTCTGATCTCCTCAGAACAGAGACATGAACATACTGGTCCAGTGAAGCTCTACAAAGATGCTGAAGGGACTAGAGCAACTCTCACGTGGGGAGAGGCTGAGAGGGATGGGACTGCTCACCCAGAGAATGGAAAGCTCAGGGGTACCTAGTTCACTGGTATAGATATCTGGTGAGAAAATGCAAAGAACATGAAATCAGACTTTCTTCTCAATGATGGCCAGTGATAGAACAGAAGGCAATGGATAAATAGGAAAATGGAAAATTCATTTTAAAAGCAAGAAAATCAGACGTTTTTTATTTTGTGACCAGACTCTGGAGCAGACAGCCCTGAAAGGCTGGGGAGTCTATAGCCTCCAAAATCTGACAGGACATGGTCCCAAGCACATGATTTGGGTGCTAATATTTTTGAAAAGCACATGAATTTACCTGTAAAGAGTGCAAGTTTCAGACTGGTCTGCCAGGCACTGAGCAGCCTAAGAACCTAGGCTGTAGCCAAGAATCCTGTCTTAAAATAAGGTGTCCTTAAAATGATGCAAAATCGTGTAGGAAAAAAATGCAAACACCTACAGAAAAAAAAAATTTAAAAGCACAAGAACAAGGTACATATCAATACACAATTATTCTGCGGTGACAATGTGCTTTGCAGCTTATGCAGTGAGAACAAATGTGTTTTCCAGGACACATAGATACATAATAAGAGAGGCAATACGCCCTTACGGTCTTCTTCCAGCCTGGTTTGCAGAGCTGTACAACTTTTGTGAGCTTCCTCTACTTTGGTAAAAGTAAATCTCCAGACTCCAGAGGAAACATGGTGTACTTCCTACTAATTTGATTTTACACCGCCAGAAAACCTCATTTGTTATATGTTTGCTACACGGTCCATATAGTACTACTTATCTCTCTGGTCCCTGGTTATAGAAGGAAACATTTAAACATTACTTTATATAAATATATAGGAAGTCACAATTCTTTTCTACATCCAGAAAGTACATTTCTTCTTCTGTAGAAAAATAGAGTTTATTCTACGTAAAGGCAGTAGGAAGATATTTTCTGTGTTAGATTGCATTAGACTAACACATAGTGACAGAAAATATATCAAGTCCATTGATGTGAAATACATGTTGAAGGCATTTTTGTCACTCAGTAATAAAAACATAGAAAAGTGAGGAAAAGTTACACTGTACTAAAAAAAGTTCACATTTTATTAATAGTTTGTTATTAGCTTCCTAAACAAGACATCAGTTCTCATGAAAGTGACTAAAACATCATTTGTTTCACTATGCCTCAGGTAAAAGTAGATGTAATCTGCCACACGCCTTACAGGCTTGTGATACAGACAAAGCCATTTTGTTTTGTTGACGTTGGGGGTAATTTTTCTGGCTTGTAGTTGCTCTGCCTTTTTTTTCCCCGAGAAAAATGAGGCAAAGCACAACTAATGGAAATTTTCAGCTATAGATTTAGAAATTGATATAGTTAGAGTTCGTAGACACCAAGTGCAAACTTGCATATTTTGGTCAGGTTTTCACAAAGCATAGAGGGACATAACACTACTACAGATTATAGGTGAAGATTTTGCAACCCAGCAGCTAAGAGCCAGCTCCTACTCCAGTTCAGACTTCCAGAGGTTCCAAACAGCAACTCTTGTTGTTTCCTGCATGGCCAATACGTTTTAAAAATAGGTTTGGGGTCTTATGCCTTGCATTAGTATCTGACAATGTCACTTTAAGGTCTGAGGAAGGAGAAAGTAGCACAATTTTTTCTTTTCCTGTCACAGAGGGGAAATAAAATTCCACATATGTGAGGAAAAATTGGACTGTTGACACAGGATTACCTTCTATTGATAATTTGGCCATGGATTTTCCATGTGATTCTCTGGGGTTTCTGAACAGTAGCTGAAATATCTAGGAATGTTTTGATGCTCAAATTCACTTTATCTTCTCTGAGAATTTCTAGTCTAATTGTTCCTAATTTGTCAAACTACAAATAGTTGTAGAGGTGGACTCATACGATCCCAGAACAGTTGGAAGTGACCTTAGAAGGTCATCTTATCAAACACTCAAAAAGGGTTGTGTACAGTTATTTGCTTAGATTCACTTCCAGTTGGCTTTTGAGTATTTCCATGGATGGACACTCCACAACCCCTCTAGACAACCTGACACGTCGAAAGTATTTTATAAAGAACTTGCAGACCAATGATGTCTGAAAAGAGAAGAAATTCTAAGTATCATACCTAGAGTCTTTCCATCTGAAACAATGGGTGTTGGACTAAACTGTGGTTCAGTTATGAAGCCAACGTCAAGAAATACAGTCAGTCTGTCATCACTAAACAGGGAAAATTAACTGTCAACTATTAAAAAGCTTTTCCCTGCACCCTCTGTGAATCTCTGCCACCAGAAGCTGAAAGTTCTGCAAAACCAGATTTTTCAAGCATGGATACCCTGGAGAAGACACACAGAAACTGTTCCTCAAAGAATTTTGTAAGCTGTTTTTCATACGCACTTGACCATAGTATGTAAAATATATTTCACATAACAAATTCCTTTAGATTCTTGAGATAGCCTCTAATTCCATTCTTTTTTCTCTCATAAAGAGAAACATCTAAAACATGTCATAGATTTATTAATATAATTTTCCAGTCTTCATTTTCACTGATGAAATAAATTAGTAATGGTATCACCAAACATCTCAAGTAGAAAAAATCTGTCATAGCTCCAGAGTTTTGTGTACAATCTACAGATCAGTAAAGCTGTATGAAATCCTATCAGTGAAGAATATGGGACAAAATCATATTTGGGTATTTTTGTAAGAAAAAAAAAATCTAATAAGCCAACAAACATTTGGGTTCTTTGAAAATTTTCTTCTGTTTCTTGGGAAAAAGAAAAAAAAAACATTTGCTTCAATTTTTTTCTTTCAATTCTTCTTTTTTCTTTCAGTTCTTAGGCCAGACTTTTGTTTAGAAATATTCTTCACTGTAGTTCTAGAGGTGAGAGGCATAAGTTTCACCAATGTAAAAAATGGCTTGTCTTAGCAGATAATTTAGGTTACATTCTCATATCCTTTTTCTTTACTAATTGTTTGTCTTTCCTGGTAGGCTGCATCATGTTAGAGAAATACTTTGAGAATGGTTTCTGATTTTATCATAGACAAATCCTCATTGAAGAGAAGTGATTGCAAATCCATCCTTTCCTTCTTGTTCAACTGGCTGATGCCTAACTCATGTACTTTTCCTGAAGGTGGGCAAAATTTATGAAGCAGCAAACATAGAAATCCAGTTCAACTGCAAAGCTTATATTTGTAGTAGGGAAATAAATGTCAAGAACCTATATCTGGTCAGCCTCCCAAAATCAGAGGATCATCTTAAATATCCTTAGATAAGAAAGTAACGTCCTCAGAAACTTTGCATACCACAAACCACACAAACTCATGCTTTGTGCAAAAGGTGCAGGGACTTCCTCCTTAACTGTGGTTTATAATTCAGAGGAAGTAAAAATCCAGCTGAAAGTATAACAGCCAATTTCATGTATTAACTCTCTAAAATGTATGTTTTATCAGGTTGAAGGGCCGCACTATTCTTTCTTGCCTATGAAAACGTAGCCTCTGTGATATCAAAATTTTGATATATTTTGGATTTTGTCTTTAGGTGTCAACAGTAAAAGAAAACAATTATAAAATCAATAAAAAATATTTTCCCCTCATAGGACTTCACACTCATCAAAGTCTACCAGGACAGCAGAGTAATTGCTGAAGTTTTTTACCACTCCTTCAACAGCGGTGAGGCCTTTAGAATTATCCAGCTTGTACTACAGGTTGAAGTATTTAGGTATTTTAGTGTGTGGTGGGATGGGTGTTTTTAAGCAAAAATAAAAAATAAGTCTACAATCTTGGAAGAAAGTGGAGGTTTAAAAGAGGTCTTTACACTCTTTGGTACAGTTGAGTGTGGATGGCTGCTCAGGGGTTGCCAGTTCCAATTACCCAGCAAAACTAGAGGCCTCGAGGGGAAGATGTGCTTAGGATAGAAAGGGATCAGGAATATCCCACAGTAGTAGATAAGAAATGATTACTGAAACTGTTNTTGGATTTCAATGAGCTCTTCACTCCCAGTCATGGCAAGTCCCTGTAAACTTAAAAATTCTGGTAACTCTGCCCACTGCAGCAGAGCTTCTCATGTAAGTCTGAGTTTTGCACTCCAGAGCAAAACAGAAACTTCATACATTTTAGAATGCAAAATACTCTTGGCATGAACCTCAGAGGGAAGCAATTGCCTCAGTTATGCTTTCCAGTGCTTCACTAGATCTCCAGTGTCACACTAGATTAAGCTAAATTATACAACATTTATATCTCAATACCTTATAACTGTTTTCCATTTATGATCATGTAGTGAAATTTTATTGCTGCTGATTTTACTATGGGAAGGTTGAACTGAGTTCAGATTAATGTTTCTATTTATCTGCAAAAATATGAGTGCCTTGCAATTATTAGCAGTAAGAAATACTGAAGTTCCAAAATAAAATTCAAATGTCACCCTCCTATGTAAGAGGCCTCTCTTCTTCATACAAAACATCCAATAAAAATAGTGTTCTTTTGCTTTAAAACCTTATAAATTATAATCCATAATGGAACAGGAGATAATGAGATGTAGTTCACCTAAAAAAGTGTCGTAATTCTTCCTGCTTTGTGATGAAGCTTGTCTTTTTTATTGTTTATAAAGTAAAGAAGGGAATATTGTACAATTTTTTCTTATGTTAAAATCTTAATGCATTCAGTATTCTCAGTGAACAGCTTCTGGGCAATTTATTTATTTTTATAGTAGATAGGATTTGTTTTGTCTGTTCTTTTGTCCAGGCATATTCTATCTTGGCTTATAAAAAGCCTGATCTTTTTCTTAATAAAGTTTTCTTTAAAAAAAAAGAAAAAAAGAAACCCAAAACAACTTTAAAATGCTAGATTCCTACTTTTCTTCCTATATTAATTTTACTTCATAGTCAGCTGATTTAAAATACCCTTTTGAAATGTAAAAGGAAATTCACACTTGGATTAAATATAAATCCACTCTCTGCTCTTAAAAATGAATGACCAATACAGTTTTTTCTACATGGAAAACCCCTTAAACTAGAAGACTGATAAATGAATACTCATGAAGTTATTTGGCTCATAGCAGCCTCCTGAATCCTTTTTCCTTTCCAAACAGTGGGGGCTGTACATTTTAGCACAACTCCATCAGCAGTACAACTCCATCATATGCTACAAAGTCATAACAGCAGGCAAAAAGCAGGTCTTGGAAAATTACTTTATAAAGAGATTATTCACTGCCCATCCAAAGAAGAGAATCATCGTGATACTCTTAGTCACTAAGGGTAAAACATCAGATGGAACTGGATTAGATAAGAGCCCAATGGGACTCTAAATTCAAATTCTCTCGTTACTCTTTTTCTAAAAGTCAAACATTCAGTATGATTTCAGATCAATTTGGTGCAGATGCAGCTTTCTGTTAGCTCAATTATGATTCATTTGGTAGATGTAGAATTTTGCAAGCACTTTGCCTTCTCTCCCACCCACATTTTAGTATTGCTGACCTTAACAGTCCATTGTGAAATTTCACTTATGGGTTAGCTTTATAAGCCTCCTTCTTCTATCATATTGCAGTTCAAAGCATTCAATTCAGAGTCCCTTTATGTATGCTGGATTGTTTACGAGAAGATATTGCTTTCTCTACGGAAAACAAAATGAATAGGTGGATACACTTTTTCTGGGTCTCTTTTTTTTTTTTTGAAGATCATCTTTCTTTTCTTAAGCAGGCCAGTTTAGAAACGCGTACCCCAATTATCTTATTCTTTGTCTTTGCAGCTCAGTATCTGCAGATCAAATGGAATCTGTGAGTAGGAGCTCTTTTAGATGACAAAGCACTGATGCTACAGTATTGCTTCTCTTCTCTAAACAAACTGCTCCCCAAAACCAGGAAAAAATGTTACAACTCAACAAAAGAAGGCAAGTGTCCTTTTCATGAAGTATTCTTATAAGCACAGGCACAGAGAGAAACTTTCTTACCAAATTATTTTTCCATAGGCAGTGGTTGCTACTTAGAAAATTTCACATGGCAGAGTCGGTAATTTTTGTTTCTTGAAAATGTTTCTTAATAAAATGAAATATCCAAATGAAATATCAAAAAATGAAATAGCCAAATGAAATTAAATGTGATTTGGGTGGAAAAATTAAAACTATTATAAAAAGGAAGGGTGTCACTTGAAAAATAAATGCACAATGTCTTTGACATTGTGTTAATTTTTGAATTGATTTTCTTCTGAATCTGCCTTTCAGGGAAATGAGCTCAAATTTGGACTCTGATTACAGTGCAATAGAACATGGGACGCCTAAACTTTTTCTAAGTAATTATCCAAAATTAATAATTATATTCTCAGATCTATGAGGCTTTGCACTCAGCATAACAGCAGGTGATGAGGAATTTTCTTTCCAGCTAAGCATAACAGATTTTCTCTGCTTTAAGCACAGATCAAAGACAGAAACAAAAGTACAAGTAATTCTAGTCATGCTGAATAGGAAACATATTATATTTTCATAAGTCAGTGACTGTAAATAATGGCTATCTCATACAACACTTAGAGTGCAAAGTATGTAATACAATTTGCAAATTTGGGAACAGAATGTTGAGGAAGTTTCAGAGGACCTTTAATTAGCTGGACATCTCCCACAGCCTAGGAAGCTACAGCTCCATTAATCATTGCCATACACCTCATGATCCTGTTTGTACCTCTCATACCTCTTTTGTGTAAAACATTAGTGTAAAGCAGAAAAATGAAGGAAATTCTCTTAAGCCTGCTGGCAATATGGGACGTTTTCATATTCAGTTTGGGATAGGCTTGTACAAGATATGATGCTGAAAATCAGCAGCTGCACACTTTGAAAGTTTGCTAGATGTTCACCTCACCTTTTAAACAGAACTAACAAGGCACTTATTGTAAGACAAAATGAAAACAAATATGAAAAAAATAAAACTGGAAAAAAGTCAGGCTGTGTCTGAGGGGAAACTGTGCTGCCTATGAATAACTACAAAGCAAAAGGACTGATCAATATACAAATTACATAGCAAAGGAAAACTGATTCCTGTTTTTACCACCAGAGATTTGTGTGCCTGGTCCTCAAGTGTGCCCATTTAACCAAATATGCTCAGATTTTCCCATTTTTATCATTCCTCTCCATAGAGTAAGTGGTCACACAGGCTTACAGAGCTAGAACAGGATTTCTCAGGGTGAAAAATATAGTGATGCGCTGCACTATTAATTCTGCTGGTTATGAATCTCAGCTTTGCTTTCTTGCCATAAGATAAAACCAACATGCAGTTTTGAGAGGCAAACAATTTAAAAAGTGTCATTTCTTAGAAATTCAATGAAGGAGGCTGTAGGCTCTGGACCACTAAAAGAAATGTTGCAGGAAGACTTTGATAGAATATTTTATAAGTGTTTGGGTTTTTGGAGAAAAACCCCTAAAGTCTGGGGAACAGATTTATTAGATGACTAAAAAGATTTCACAACTTCTGTAAAGCCAAAATCCATTTTAAACCAGAGTTACATGTAAGAGGCCTTTGTGCCCTGATATGCCCTACTGCCATGTCAGGCACAGGTCATACTCGTACCTAACTATTTAATTAGCTTTGGAAATGTCTGCTTTTTCATTTTCTCTTTCCTATATACAAGCAGTGTCGAAGCTGTAGACCTCTGGCTCTTTTTAAACTGCACACCTTTGTGTCAGAGAGCTCAGTCGCTGTGGCAGGCTGATCACTGATCACTGCCTGCAGACTTCTGTCCCTGAAACCTTCCTGCAAACTGTATAGTGTGGGATTGTGGCTTGGATGGCAAGACGTGGCCTAGGTCATCTGAGTGGAAGCCTGAACCTCCCCAGACTTAACTGAAACACTGCAAACCAGACCTGGAAGGAAAGCACGATGCAAGCTGCCTTCTCTGGTACTCATTTAGTACAAAGGCGGATTTTCACACCTCCAGGGTGCCCCACAAGGAATGGGAATTCCACTGCAAACTGAGCTAGTTGTCTCCTCAGGTCAGAAGAAACAAAGATGAGGCTGATGTTTGGACCAAAGTCATTCCAAACAACATGCAGGAGTGCACTAATTGAGAACTTTGAATGCTTGGCAGCCTGGCTGTCCTCACTCTACGTTCAGCTCAGGGGCAGCGTGCCAAGAGCTGCAGCCCCCAAGGAAAGTTTGAGGGCACAAAAGCTGTCAGCACTTGTAAGGAAATGGGAATGGGGCTGCAGACAGCCTCAGCCTTGATGAGTTACAGCTGTGTCCTTGAACAAGACAGGTAAACAACTTTGAGGGGGAAGAAGCATGGAATGCGGATATGTGTTGACATTTACAAGGAGAAACAGAGAAATTTATGGCCAATTACAAAAGGGTAGAAGGCACGTGCACACAGTTTGTTAGCCAACTATAATGCAAAAAGGAGCATTTTATGAGTGTGACATAAAGTATAAAGGGTTGAGCTGTGGGATAATAATAAACTGCTGATGCTTGCCACCACCTTCAGTGTCAGCCTTTTGTCCATTGTCAAGCACACGGCTGTGAGAGACTTGGTTACGACTGTGCCCAGACACCCTAACCACGTGTGACCCCACTTACTGGCACCCAGACAGGCTGCTTTTAATCCTGACCAACACAGTTGGCCATACTCTCAGCGAAGCAATCTCAAAAGTTTCAAAACATTCCTGATGGAACATGGCCTTTACCTGCTTTTGGTTGAAAAATACTTTGAAACATCACGTATTTGTTATAGTGCACTGAATAAATCCTTTTAGCATTAACTATTAGTTTGACAGAAAAGGCCTTGTCCTGTGAGAGGAATATTGTGTATAGTCCCTTATCAGCTGGTGTATTCTGGGGTCCTAAATACATAATTTTAATTTTTTTTCTTTTCTCTGTGGGAATCAGGAGAAACTAATTTTAAAAAACAGTGGGAGTGTCAATAAGGAACTATCCCTACCCTGAAAAAGAGGTGTTTTCTCCCTGAATTCTATCAAATCACTTTATCTCTCAAAGAAGTGATCGATTCTGTTAATTAAATACTCTGCAGGGTATCAGCAGGCTTGCTCTACACTATCTTTTCTGCTTCTGTTTCAAAAGTGGTTTTTCCTCCTCCAAATTCTACATGATTGTGCTGTATAGCAATGATGCAATTGTGTGGGCAAGCTCAGGCGTGGGTAGTAATGTCACACCAACAAACACGAGGAACTTTGCAGCAATAGACAATTATCAATAACATAAATAGTTGATGGTGTTCTGTTCTATAAAGCAATGTTAAAAAAATAAAAGTGAGCATCCGGCACAAACAGCAGGATGTGTAAGCTTCAGAATGGAAGGTTTAGTAATGAGAGTAATTTGTTTAGCTATTCTTAAAATCTTCATCAGAGTTTTTTATATCAGCACTTTATATTTACATTCCCAACATCTCTATTCATAATGGGACTGTTTCCCAGAGGAGAAGCCAAATTTTCTTGGACACTGAGGACTCTAGAAGAAAGCAATCTTTGCTTCAAATCCTCTAGACTTCCAGACTTGTCATTGAAAATAATGGAAGAACAATCAGGACAATTTTTTTTCTCCTTCACTCATTCTCTGGGCTCCATCCTTTAAAAGCACTTTGAAAAATATCCCAAAGCCATGGTGTTTGAGGCTAGGAAGTCATGGCTGGTGAATTCTCTCGGTGATTCTCCCTGTAGCAGGGGACTTTCCATTCTCCCCCCAGTTCTGCTAAGCAACTGCATGGAAGGAGCCCATGGTTTCTGTTTCTGTTTCAGCTGGCACTTGCCATTTGTAAGAATCTTGGCAGGAGATGCGACCCCTGGAGAAGAATGTTACCTGAGTTTATATGCCAGGAGGATGTTTGCTCCCCCTGCCTCAACCCCCTACTGTAACAATAACAAAGAACAACACTTATCTTCTCCTTTCTTTTGTCTTTCTGTAAAGCTGAAGTCAATAAACTTCTCAGGACCAGGATGTTTCTTCATGGGCATGTGCTCTGTTCCTAATACCACAAACATGGTCCTCTGAAGACTTCCTAAAAAGCAAATACACATCATCTGGCTATTTACAAACAACAACCTAAAGATATTCATTCAGCTCTGTGAGTTTTAACAACCCATAATCCCTGGAGCCTGGAAGGAATAAGTTATTATTCCTTAAGTGTTTCCTAAGTAAACAGAAGTTTACAGTGATTTTCTCTTTCCAGTGAGTCATCTGTAATATCTATCCAGACATATCTGACAGGTAACGTAAACTCTTTTACAGAGGGTTTATTGGATACCTTAAAAATATTTCTCAAATATTTGTTTCCATATCAAAAAGAATTAAAAAGTAAATTAATAAACATAAAAAATTATTATAAGAAATCTATGACAAGTACCAGCATCACTCTAGGGTATTTGATAGCAGTTTCTGTCTTGAAACTGGCACAAAGTAACAAAGGTATGAGTTCTGAGGCTGGCTCTGAAAGAAAAGCAGTTATAAGACAAAACCAGAGCTGTATTTGCAGCCATAATTTAAAAAATAGAGTAAATTAAGACTCTTTCTCCTGACACTTGCCACTGATAAGAGAGACAGCAGGCAGCAGTCCTAACAGAAGAAAAAAAAAATAAAAGAAAAAAGAAAGGAAGGGAAGGGAAGAGAAGGGATAAAATAAAAAAGGAAAATAAGAATAAAAATGTACTTTTCTCTCTCTGAACAGCACATTGGCTCCTCTTGTTTCTCAGGTGAGCTGGAAACCCATGGACACACAGAATCAATCTTTTTTTTTTTCTAATCAGACACCACTTTTGCTCTACAGCAAGGTAGAGTGAGGCAGAGGAGAGCTGCATTTCCCTTGTGGGCACATTGGCACTGACACACACTTTTCAGTGTCTGTAGCAGGAAACACCACTGTGGGTGTGCAGGGCTTT
>VWYP01008084.1:0-20729 GCA_013400435.1 Pycnonotus jocosus
TATCAGAAATTGTAATCCGATAGTAAACCACTACAGTCATCAATATTTAAGATTATTTCTGACATACATCAACACTTGCAGTACAATTTGACACCTCTCTCCTTTCTCTTTCATCTCATCTAATTTTGCTGTTTCATGATCACACCAAGAGACGACACATCCCAGCAGTGACCAGATTTACAGTGCTGGGCAGGAATAGCCAGATCTCAAAAACAGTCATTTACAAATTGCAGAGGCAGTGCTAAATTTTTTAAGATATAAGTTCATCTGAGGTCCCATAGCCTTACAGAGAATTATAGAACATAGGTGTTAGCAAAAATATGAAAGAGTTCTCTGGAAGTCATCTCATCCAAACTTGCAGTTCAAGCAGAGCTTAACCATTAGGAGCTTGATTAGTCAACTCTGAAAATACCCAAGGATAAACAGATTAGAACTTCTCTGGTCATATTACACACGTGTAGTTGTGTCCAGATTACATAACTACCACAGTAAAAAGGCATTTTAAACATGACACCTGCAAATTTACACTGGAAATTAAGACACTACGTTATGCAATACAGATATGCAAGAATAAGATGTTCAGCTTAATTCCCTAAAACACAATCAGAAAATGTAGTATAGCACTAAAATAAGCCACATTTTTTTCAATGTACTTATTTTCTATCTCTGTTCAGCAGGGTATAATCATCACCTGCTGGTTCTTTCTAGGCAGAATACATATTGCTCTTTTCAGTAGCTGCTTCAGTGTATGGGTGGTGTGTTCTGAAACTACTAATAAGACTTAAGCCTACTGCAAAAGAGACAACATTGCAAATCAAGAGTTTAACAAATATTTTTTATAGTAGTAGAGCTTTCCATGTTACTCCCATTTAAGTAAACTCATCATTTAATCCACTAAATTAGGAAGAAAAAAAATGTTTTTCACTGAAGTTTAGAAACAATAGGAAAATATTATAGATAATATAACCATCTTACTCTGGCTATCAGTACTCAGGTATATTTTAGGCCAAAGCTTTCCCTATTTGTCTATATCATCACTAAACAAGAAGACAGGTTTCCTCCCTTGTAACATAGAAATTAGGTAATGCCACAAGACTTTCTGTTTCTAATTTTGGAGAAACTTCAGCACTGAGTAATATCAGCCGAATCTGCTTCTTTGCCAGTCTAGTGTAACGTACTTCCACTGAATGCACTGAAATGTAAAGTTATTAATGGATTGAAAAAACAAGCTGAAACACTTAGCCATCATTGTTTAATTAAGAACATGTTCTTTGTCTTCCTCTGTTTTTATTAAAAAACAAAATAGAAATACTTCCACTTTTATACTACTTCCCCTGCTCCTTAGCAGTTCAAAAATTACTCAAACATTTGCATTGATCTTAAAATCTAAGAAAATTGTTGAAGCAACTGAAAATAGAGGGAGTTCAAACTGAAAGAATATGTTAAAATGAAAACAAATAATGCCAAATAAAATTCCCAATAATAAAATTCTTCAGAAAGAGACAGCACAAAGCCATGCTGCCTCTCTCCAAAGAGCATCAGTACAGAGGTTTTTTAAGAGCAGATTTGTTCTCCAGGTGAAAATTGAGTTAGCTCCTTACTTAATTACCCCATACATCTCTCATGTATCTTGAACTCACTTTGAAAATGTAAAAATAATTGCAACATAATAATTTTCAATGTCAGACTTTCTACAGAACAACCTTAACTAGCTTCTACAATACAAACAGTATACAAAATTTCTTCCCATTAAAAATTACTTTTTAAAATTTATAAGAAGAAGCACAGATAGACAAAATGATCTTCTCGAAGGCAGACATGAAATACATAACCCTATTAACAGATGCATCAAACTCCAAACGTTAAATATTCCCACCATAGCCTGTATTGATAAAGAAACTATCGCATACTGTTCTCATCTCCTAAAAATGTAGTTAGGAGTCCACTTTTTCTTCCTCCCCTCTAAATAAAAAGGAATTTTGGGGGGAAAGTATCTTTCACAGGACAACCTGTGATAAAGTTGCTGGAGTTCCTACCTCTAGGAATCCTGGAGTTATATCAGCAGGATGTTGATCAGTCTTAAAGGGAAATATCAAGGTCTCCTGGCTCATTCTCTCTTCAAAGATGAAAAATTGACACTAAGCTAGAAACATAGCATTTAAATATTTAAGTAAGATTTCCCTGTATTTTTGTGAAGAGCTATGCTTCCCAGCAACTGGCAACATGAAGACTTATGGCTTTTGAATCAAAGTTCAGTTTTTCCATAGCAACTGCACTGCTCTCTTTACAGATATTATTTTCATTTTGTAACAGTTAGACAAATGAGGTGTTTCTGTCTGTCATCATGCCAAACACATAGAATAATAACTATCAGGAATTTTAAGGTGTACATACAACACAATTCAAGACACAGTCCAGTCAAGCTGACCCAACAGCATCCTAAATGGGACAGAGCCAAACCTGCCTTATCTCACAATTACTTTATAACATAATTGGAAAACATATGTTGGTATGGCTGTCAAGATTAAGGTGTGTGAATTGCTTGCTTTAAACTAATAATGGTGGAGGGATCATATAGAATTCTGCAGTACTTATCTCTCTGACATTGCAGATTGCCTTCTATTTATCTCTGTTCATCAGGCCCTGTTCGCCCCTTAGCAGAGAAATATTCAAGGTAAGCTACCCATGAAAAAGAAAGTGGAATTATATACATATATTCAGAGTATGCTGCTTTATTCTCAAGAAATTGTGAATATGTATGTGGGTACTGAATTTCTGCCCTAAACCAAAGATTAACTCCAGAAAAAAGCAACAGCCCCAAATTAACCCTAAATCATAACCTACAAATGGAATACACTCTCTGCTAAAATAAGAAGCCATGTCTAAATTTCAGTCTCCAAAAATCCAGCTGTGTATTCTAAACCCCTCAAATTTTTACAGGCCACAAAGATTTTGCCATAAAACTCTTCCAGCATGTCACCAATTTTGAGACTTGCTTGTAAAAGAGTTGCTTGTTCTGAGAATACCTGTATCACTGCTATGCTAGATTTTAAATGATATAACATTCTATTCTATAATAGCCCTTTCTAAAATGACACTTCCCAGCACAGTGGATACAGCAATGACATACTACATGCCAGAAGTACCTCCAGACAAGCTTTTTTCCCCCTAACTGTAAAAAAGAAACCAAGGAGATTACTGCCCTCTCCTCTGGCACATTGAAAGCTGTTAGCTCACAAGGTCACAGATGTACATCTTCATAATCTCACCTAAAACTCAGTTTCATGTTATCATTGTGCCTCCGACTGTGTATATAAAGCGAGAATCAACCTTTATGTTTGTTCACCATTGATGTGCGAACACAATATATTTACATGATTGTAAAATCTGTTTTTAAATAAAGCAGAAGTGTAAAAATGAACTTGTTTGTGCTCAAAAGTAATTGATAGACTCTTTTCCCTATTTTTGGACCTTTATCAGAGTATGAATTTGAAGACACCTTGTCAAATACCCTTATCTCACTATTTCTTCATGATGATGTCTGCACTTTCTGTTATGTTAGTGCACTGACATGAGTGTCAGAACCATATTTTTGTTGTTTTACCTAAAACATGCTATTACACATAATATATAATTTGTTAGACCAATTCCAGATACTGTTCTTATTCCAGAAACTTACATATATATTTTATGTTTTCAATCTCTTAGAGGAAGATGTTCTCTGCTGCATTCTGAAGTAAATGTGAAAAATCCAACAGATTAGCTAACAGCTTGAAAGACTGCATACAATGATGGCAACAATTTATAAAAACCAAAGTCACTGGTTTTTAGTTTGGAGATTTTTCACTACCTAATTTCTTTCCTTTCTCCCATAAAAAGAAATCAACAAAAGACCAAAACTATCTCTGTCATCATTTTTTATGGATAGAAACAATCTAGAAAGGCAATCTGTCATATCATAAATGAAAGTATAATAAATATGCTTTTTTTGTAGTCATAATTAAAAATGTTATTGTTCTCAGAGCAAGAAGGATGAGATATCATAAGTCTGAGCTTAAAATTTAAGTACAATGAATAAAACTAATTCAGGAATCACTATCTTAAAGCTTAGATCATAGTTGAAATGAATCTCTCTTTATAAATAGGAAAGACATACCAACCAACCACACTTGATTCCACTTTTCAAAGGCATCCCTCAATTTTACAGAACCCTTTATGTGTACATTACATAAAAAAGAAACAAGAAAAAAAATATTTTCTAAAATTAGGAAAAAATGGCATGTATGTTCATCATAGGAAAGTTTAACAACAATTAAACCACAGATGATATTTAAACAAGAAAAGTTCCATTTAAGAAATATGTTTTGACACAAATGCTTAAAAATGAGGAATTAGTAACTATAATACTCCTATTGTAAATCAGGATAATTCCGACAACTCTGCACTTTGCCAAATGTCTAAACTGATGGATAGTATGAAGTAGGGAACAGATACTGAAAGGGGAAAGGAATACAAAGGCTCCTTATCAAGAGGCAGGGCAGTGCTCATTGTTATTCAAGCACATGAGCTGCTGTATCCTGTTTCCATTGACTGCAGGGAAGGCTTCAGCATTGACTGCAAACAGGTGCAAGTCCCATGAGACTTAAAGGGAATAAAACGTACAGTCACGGCATGAAAGCAACAGTGTATGAAGTGTGGTGAGACAGGATATGTAATTCCAATGTGGTACACAAGAATCTGACAAAGCTATTTAAACGCAGTGCCAAGGATGTAACTGAAAAAAAAAAAAGACATTTCTAAACAGAAATTTGGCAGGTCTTCATTCAATGCTACCAAAAAACCTCACAAAACCGAAAAAAAAACCCCACAGGAAAAATGTTACAGAAACAAGAGTGCTAATTTACAGTGGGGGGGAGAGAACAAGGGAGACCCAGAAGCAGCAATAAGCAGCATCCTGTTCTGTAGCAATACAATATCACTTGTTCAGGACATAGCTGCTGAAATGCTTTCGTAGATACTGCAGACTGGAGTGCTCCAAGAGTTGCTGGGACTTAGACCCAAATATATAACCCACTTCTATTTATTCTCTTCTGCATTATGATGAGCATTTGAAAATGTTTGGGGATTTTTTTCTTTAACTTACATAATCTTCAATGAGAAGTCTTAGGCTATATTCTTACATCAGTTGAGTTATGCATGATGTCCTCAATTAATTCTATAAAGAAAGTAGCTGAGATGTCATTATATTAATTAGAAACTGGTCAAAAATAGAGTACTTATCCCCAAGGGAACTATGTGACTTTAAAATTTCTTTCCAGATGAAATAGAAAGCTATCCAACACAGCAACTATCTATCTAAAATAGAGGTAGTAAACATCAGTCTCTATATTGAACTCATACGAATAAGCACTGTAGCAGGCTGACCAAACCTCAACATTTAATTTTGGAACCAGCTTTTGACATTAAAATGAAGAGTGAAAGTAGCAATTTTGAAGGGAATCAGGCAAGACTATAAATAACTCTAAGGCTTAAGGCAGAGATTATGCAGCTCTTCCACAGTTACTATGTTTAATGATGAAAAGGGAATCACATACCTGTGCAAGCATGGGAAATCCAAGGTTCCTGCATCCATTGCAAGGTGTCAGTGCCTCCCATAAACCAGAAGGTCCACAAGTATTTTCAGCTGCGTCATCATCTTCTTCCTCCCTTGGTGATAAACGCATTGAAGAAGGCCTCTGTGCATAAAGTAAAAATACTTTCAAATTAAACACAGTGATATACTGTAAAGAAACTTTTTATCTTATCAACTTAAGAGTGTCCCATTCACAAATTCCTAAAGATAAACTGCTATTTTAATACTTACATATTACATATTTAAAGTACCTACTCAACTGTTAAACTGCTATATGAAAATAATACTTTCTAAGGAAGGTGCATATTGAGCAATCTGCAATTATACTTTAAAATTGAGTGAAAATATTAATATACATTGAAAATATTTATTGTCCTTATTATCAAGAAATTGGCAATTTCTACTTAATTTTACTTTTAAATTTGCTGTAATATCATTAAGTTTAGGATATTCCATGAAGAATAAAAACTAACATTTGCATGGATGGGTCCAAGGTTTTTGCAGACAAAAAATACTGAATCGATATTCAAAAGATGAGGTTTCAGTTTTTGCATTATATTTATCAGTAATAAATGTGTTATCTCATTTTGCAAGCAAAAGATATATTTAAAAATGACCTGTATTAATTTGCTTTATAGTCTGGAAGGGATGAAAAGTATCAGTACTTGTCATTGACTTATGAACACTGTGGTTTATACATTTATTTGAGCAATAAGGGGAAAATGCTGATTTTTACTTAAACCAGTATCCTAATTTTCTACGACAGACAGAAATAGGAGCAGTGGTCAGTTCCTGTATACTTATGTTATTTTGCTACACAGGATAGTCCACCCCCACTGAATTGCAGTGGAACTTTTACTAATTTTGAGAGAAGGAGCAGGAAAGTTAACCCAGTAATGAATGATTTTTAAAATCTCATGTCAACACAAAGTGTTACGAGTTAAAAAAAAAAAAAAAAGTAATTTTTACACCTTAATTCTTTGTCCCTATTTAAATTGGTATATGGAATAACTGTTCTAGCCTGCTTCAAACTTGCTTGAGCAGCCTGCCTGATACTAAATGCTGTCTTTAGGAATACTTCTTTCAGAAGTGGCTGGATTTTTGCTTGACCAGAATAGCACTGTTTGTGACAATGGCTGACCACAGCTGATGGTAACCTTAACTCTAAAGCATTGCTACGAGGTCCATGTAAAAATCACCTTTAAAACCCCAACACTTAACTGCATATTATTTTTTCCAATAGAATAAAGAAATACATGGAGTATGCTGCAAGGAAGAGAATAGAGAAGTGAAAGAAAAGTAGGGGGGAAAGAGAATTAGAGAAACAGCAGCAGCTTTAAAGATGAACATAAGCTGATAGAAACTGTAGGGGAAGCAAAGGCACTGCACAGACAGGCACTAACTCAAATAGTGAGGACCATTTAACTCTTGACTCTTGTGCTAACTTCTTAACACGAAAGTTGTTGGTATACCATTTAAGCAGGGAAAATATTTCTAAATTCTATCTCAACCCATGCATCAAAAATAAGAAACACAGTATAACCCACTCCATTATTTTGATTCCCCTTGGTTAGAAAATGGTTATTTCCTTGTTGCAGAGTTCATTAATCTAGCCATATCTTGTAAAGTTAGGTGGCTTATTTTACTTTTTATTCTAGAAGTCAATTTCTAAAACATTCTCAGCATGGTATTTCATCAGGTTATTTTGACACTCTAGTAGTGCCATAAGAATATGTTGCCATAGCAACAAATATTCTCACACCGATTATTAAAAGGATTGGTTTAATTCTGCAGAGTGTAAGTCATGAAAGACTATTATTGCTAAGTATTTGCATAGACAAAGGAAGCAGACTAGAGGTCTTTCCCCTCTACTTATGATGCCATCTTCCATGGTGGCTGCCCTGCTCTTGTCCTTTAAATCTCAGAATTGCTGTACCGAAGAATAAAGTACTTCTTGCCCCCTGGAGAAAAAAGCAAAGAACTGCAGCAGTGCTCAGCACAGGAGAGCAGGTAACACACATCAGCTGTGACCTTACAAGCCAATGGAAGTGAATGAAGACAAAAGTCATATAAAAATGTCAGTGCATCTTGTAATGGTAAAAACCACACACACATAATATAAGTGAGAAATTTTCAACACAACTAAAGGAAGATGAATTACAATAGAGTCATTGAGAGAGGAGCATATGAGTATTTAGCCATTAACAGAAACAGAGTGAAAAAAACCCATGCCAAACAATTATTGAATGGTAAAAACAAAATACACAAGCAGAATGAGATTTGTATATTTCTGTTAGATGTAATTTATATAAATAGCCTAAGATAGAGTGTGAATCACAGGAATTTAATGTCAATACCAATGAGAGGAACTGGAAAGTCAAGACCTCCTGATCATTCAAAAAAGGATCAGTCAATGTCAGAGTTCATTAGACACATGACTGGAGTAAACTGACTGGTACTCTCATGCAACTCGACAATGCAGGTATGAACATGATTCAGACTAATTTACAGACTACTGCAGATCAGGGTTAGTTCTTTTTATATTTGCTGGATTTCTGCCACCAATAAGGCACTAGAAAGGAACAATTAAGAAAAGTCTATTTGGAGGGTGAAGAAACAGTTATTGCCATCACCTTTCTCACCCATCCCTGCTTGACAGAAGCCCATTTCTTTCCTGACAATGGGAAAGAGATATGTGGGAATTAGTGCAGGGAAAGCGAGCTGCATTTGCAAAGAAGAAGGAAGGAGTTTATAGCTTCACGAGAGAAAGGGGTCACAAGTGCCCCAAATTTGATAAACTGGGATTGCATTCCCTGAGAAGAGGGATGTGTCTGGAGGAGACAAACGAGATACAGAAAATTTTACAATCAATTCACAGAGCTCAGACTGTCACACAAACCCATAAAACTCCAGACCACACAGTTTCTTGTTACTCTCTCACAGCCTTCATTCCTGTCCCAGAACTCCCTAATTTTTCTGTTCTGTTGTATAATTAAATTTTGTCTCCTTAGAGATCCTTTGAATGTGTGTGCTACTGGGAAGCCTTGATATAGCCCTGTAGGGAGAGTTTTAGTAAAACCTAAGTTATTTATGCCCACTTCTCAGAAAATAAATAAATAAATAAATAGTAGAAGCTATTTCTGTCAACTAAAGAAAAACAGGCACAATTTAGAACCTCTTATTTATGCCTGTTTTGAGTTAAAACAACCCATCTAAATTACAGTTAAAAATGCCATCTAAATCACAGTTACTCAAATAATTGAATTAGACATTATGAAATGGCAAAGTCAATATAAACTGCAGTACTAAGCTTCAGTAAGGGAACTTCTGCCTAAGTTAGAAGAGACACAAGCATAAGCAACATATAGCCTCAAACAGAACAGACAGAAAACCTTACATGATATTAGATATGATATGCAGAAGGAAAATTTGATAGAGAAATCGCAAGATACTAATAGAGAATTGAAGATTTATTAAAAGGTCTGGTTTTTACTGAATAAAGTATTACACATTTCTTGCAGTAGTAAGATGCTAACAAAGTAATTTCTCTGTGTAAAGAGAGAATAATAATGATACAGAAGTGAGAGAGTAGTAAGATCTAGCATAAGGACATTGGATCACTACAGATAGTGACAAATACTCTTCAGACACTACTGAGCCTATCACATCACCTCTCATTTTCATACTTAATGAGAGTTTAAATCACATCTTCCAAACTTTAGGCATGGAAGCCTTCCTCTTCATGTCTCCATCTACATGAAATGCAAAATTTTTGCACTAGGATACTTTAGATTGAACAACACTTTATAAAGAGGCTATTTGTTCTTCAAAACATCACAATAACTTGGAATCTCTATCCTGATCTAAGAGAGAAGCCAATATTTATCAACAGAGAGAATGATGAATACAGACAGAAAAAGCAGAGAAAGTCTGTTCTACTCTTAAAAGTCAACAACAAAAGAAGGTGAGAGCAGCTTTAGTCTTGACAATGACTTACAGTTACCAAGTTCACAGCAGCTGTACAACATGTATAAAGCGTACATAAACACCTTTATGTATGGCCTTTGTTTTAACAGATTTTTAGCTATTTCCTATCTAACACACGACCTTATTACCTAGACAAGTTTTTTCAAGGAATACAGTAATTATACAAGATGTCACATTGCCTTTCAGCCCCTCTTTTTCTCAGCTTTTAGTGAAGACTGGTCTGCTTTCTGACTTGACATTTGTAAGCAGCCATAGGAAAAATATAACTCAATTCCCTTGTTTCAGAATACATAGAAGACTTTCCTGTCCTAGTCCAGTGAAATCTAAAACCAAATATCAAAACCTTTCCTTCTTGTATCTGTTTTTTTCATCACATCATCCATTTGCAGAAGTATTTCACATACCCTTTCAAACAGTGTCTGCTAGAGCAAAACAGCAGTAGCAAACTATTAAGGGTACAAAATAACAGGACATTTACCATTTCCTATTGCATCATAGCTCTGGACACACAAACATTAATTTATCATTTATCTTTGTAAGAAAACAATATTTTTAAATGGAACAGCAAAGATGAAATCCAGAAGGCAATATCCTTCTGCTTATGGGAGGCAGAAAGCAACGAGACATTTGATAAGCTAAATGCTGCCACTCAGTTTGAAACAATGAGGTCAGTAGGACATTTCTTCTGTAGAAATAATTTGTCAAACATATTTTCTATCATCCTAACAGACATGTGCTTCTAACTCTCCTTGGCCCAAATGACATGTACCTTACACTGTGAAATAAAAGCAAAAAGTTACAGTTCTGTTATCTAGTATTCTATTTCGACATTATACTAAGAAGTAATAGAGCAGGAAACTGTTCCTGAATCTCTTCTATAAATTAGGATAAGCAGATCGATCTCTGCCACGGCTGTCCCCAGCAGCTGCAGCAGTCAAGCCAGGGACAGAAGAGCTGGGACAGTATTCTGTGCTCTCAGTGCTCCCCCTGCTGCTGCCCAGGCTGCTCTCAGGGGAAAATGCCTGAGATATGGAGAAGAAAAAAAGAGCATTAGGGCATGACATATAACACAATCAGTTACTATTTTTCTACAGCAGCATCCCTGCATTAAGCAAATATGCCCTTCTGATATTCAGTAAGAATCCTGAAAAGGAGAAACCTTAATTATGATGTAAATCCTATGTCTTACAGACAGTGAAAGGTTTTGGGAACCTGGGCACACCTTTCCCACATGCCCCAAGGCCTTCTCCCCACTAATGTTTTTCTGTTTCCCATCCTCATTATTTTGTCTTTCACATTACACTGAACATCTTCTGCCATTCTTTCATGAATGTGTTGCAAATTTGCATCTCTTTCATTTGTTATGAGTCTGGTTGGAGTTTGACTGCACCTCCTGTATTCTGCAAAGAAGTATCTGGAAAACAAAGACAGTCTTGTACCTACAGCAGCAGAATGATGGAGAAGTGTACTCTGTACCTGCCTCTGCCTTAATCCCTGTGGGATGCTAGACATGTTATTTCAACATCTCTAAGATGGTCACTAAATTTTTGTTCCTGATCTGCTGGCTATGCTGAAACTGAAGGTGAGTTTGCACAAATGCTGGGCTACATCAGGAACCATCTTGAGAGAATCTGTGACTATTTTCAGTGGCATATGAGCCTAAGTACCCTGCAAACTCAGCTCTAGCAGTCCCAGATGTAGAATCTTGGTCTCTACACCACTGCACATCAGCCCAGCTGCATGTGATATTATTTTCTGACTGGGTCTCCAAAAGAAACACCACATTTAAAGAGGCCACACCCTTTGAACTCAAGATCACAGTGATGTCTGATTCTAAGAACAAATTCCTGTAATATGAAGTCAGTAGCGCCAAGTGAAATGACCACATGTAGCAAACACACAATGTATTAACTTTAGGCAAATGTGATTAATTCACACACATGAGGAAAAATACGTGATTGTGTAGTTGCTGCCCCTCAGTGGGCAAGTGCTATTGACAACTATCACGGTGAGCACCCCAAAATTGATCGCTGTCTCCAGAGCAGGATCTGACATTATACAGGAAATACATCCTGGAACAAAATGGCAAGAACAATGCATACTGGATAAGGTCAAAATTTTAAGTAAAAATATAAAATGAGTACATCTGGACATGTATTGAAGTAGTGCAATACATTTGAAATTTTTAATTCATCCTTGCATGTAGCATAAATAATGAATATTAAGATGATTCTGAATCTTTGCACTACTCTCATAGAAAGATGCAACCATTCATCAAACAAAAGTTTTAGGATTTAGAAACTTAATATGCAATCTGTTCTCTCAAGTGATCAGTTACAGAACCCGAGGGAATGACCTGAAGTTGTGTCGGAGAGGACATAGGTTGGATATTAGAAAAAGGTTCTTTACCCAGAGGGTGACTGGGCTCTGGAACAGGCTCCCCAGGGCAGTGGCCTTTACACCAGCCTGAGAGTTCAGGGGACGTCTGGACAATGCTCTCAGGGTGTGGCTCTTGGGGGTGGTGCAGTGCAGGCCAGGAGTTGGACTTGATGATCCTTGTGGGTCCCTTCCAACTCAGCTAATTCTGTGATTCTGTGATTTAATATGTTATTTGTTTAATCTATGGATTAAGCTACTTCTCTATAATGTATCAACATAGGCATTTCCATAACTTACTCCACTCCAATATACGTGTTTGGGACAGGATTGAATGGCCAAATTAATTTCTCTTTCATAACATCAGCTAAAATAAAGTGAACCTGTGTTTTAAATACTTCTCCAACTTTGAGTACATATATAATACTAATAAATCAGACTATTTGCACTCTTAATTTTAAATGTTTAATATCAAAGCACTTCAAGTGCTTTACTTCACCATAAAAAAGAACTTAGCACGTGAAGCATAAAGTCCTAAAACAGAATTCACCCAGGAAGTCATAGAGACTGCAAGGACACTCTGTTACAGAAATGTGTTTCTAGGAATGCCTTTCAATAATAAGTTTGACCTATGTTGGTATGTAGGAAGGGTATACGCAAATATAGACTGTGCAAAAAGGAAAGGAATTTGGTAACTTTTTTTTTTGAGCCTTGAAATTTAACCACAGGAACAGTTCCAATTAAGTTAATGGAATTTCTCATGTTAATGACAGACTTATGCGTCTCCCTGAATCAATATGCACATGACTCACTCCAAAATGTGACTCACTGAAAAACTCATGTACCAGATGAAAAAGGATAAAATGATAATGAAGGGCATAGGAGCCTGCAGAAAAGCAAACCCAAGTGTTCATAATTTTAAAAATATTAAATAGAATTAAAGGCTACAGAATATCTGCTCTTGCATAAAGAAAAAAATGGTAATTCAAAGTCATGACCACCATTTTTGGCTCTAAATGTCTCAGAGAAAATACTACTTGGAGAATAGCTTAAGAGGCATCTCTCTCTTTAACGTCCTATACAACCTGAACATTATCATATAACATTTGAAAAACTCAGTGCTATATAATTGCCACGAAAATCAGTGGTAAACCATGCCTTTTTCCTTTTTTAAAATTGTGAAAAAGAGGGTGGGTAAGTGGGTGGCAGTATGATGAAACTTATAGAAAATACATTATTTGTCATGAAATAGAGCACAAGGAAGAGAAATTAAAGAAGGGGGGAAAATCAGGCGGTAAGAGAGTAGGCAGAAGTCACCACTTTATTACTCCTCCAGTGCAGTTTTTTGTTTAACACACATATTCTCAGTAGAAATGTGTTAATGAAAATGCAGTTATTATTCCATTAAGTCACTGTTGGCTTAATAAAGGACATAAAAGAAAATCATACCTGAATAGACAAAGCCTATCCAAGGAAGAACTATATGCAGTACTGAGTTAGTCATCTGAAGATGAATGCTGTTTGAGAGTGGATAATCAAAAGAGCTTTGAAGAACATTTTTGCTAGAGGATTTACAGATCCAGCAGTAACAAATTACTAGTGGTTTGCCATATTGGCAGCCAAGTGCTAAACATAATGTATACACAACACAATAGAACAGCTGACAGCTGAAATGTCTTAGCAGGCTATAAAAGTTGAAGGCCTAACTGGAAAAGATCAGTCAAAGAGTAATCTACCTTTTGTTCTCAGAAGTTCAAGCAATGGCTCAGACTCCTCTAGAGGTGTTGAAAAGGATCACACACAACCCCCACACAAGAACAGCTCTCAATGCAGCCTGATTTATATATGGCATGTGGAAGCAGCATTCAAAATCATCTTCACTAGGAAGGCAGTCTTTGCTATGGCTGGTAGGAAAATGTACCAGTGTGAAGTGCACATACTGCAAGGTGCTGCTTTTTCCTGTCTTACATAATTAAACCAGTGATATCTGCAGTAATCTCAATAACCACTACTGCCAGAAGATGTAGGACAGGTACTGTTCCTTTAGCCTGTGGTAGATTCAACACTGCACATTCAGATCCATTGCAATACAAGCACACCTTATGTTCTTCTCCAGATACATTCTTAAATAGCTGAAGACTTAATATTTAAATTCTTTCTCCAGTCAGTCACAATATAGTATCTTAAAGCTCCTACAAAACACAGATAAATAAGTCAGTCAGTAACCTACTTTTATCTATACCTCCTGTGAAGCATTTTATTTCTTAGGAAGTATTAATGACTAAATAAGTGATTGTGATCTGTTAAAATTATTTGGATTTCTTAAAGGAAATCTGTCGGAAACCAGCGACAGAGACAAAAGGAAGGAAAGGGAAGGAAATAAATATTCCAATATCCATAAGTATGCAACTATTAATAATTGAAAGAAAGAACAGCATAGCAATAAAAAAGTAATTATATTTTAATATTATTTTTGTCTAAGTTTGACAGGCAGTATTGAGATTGCTTCTTTGCAGATTGTGAACAGCCCATATTTCAGAGATACTAGGCAGAGCACCAATATCAAGAAAAATAATTGTGGTAGTATTAATGCTTGCTTAATCTCAAGTAATTACTGAGGCAAATAAAATTGAAGAACCTCTTCTGAGATTTTCCCTCATGACACTAAACTGAAACTTAATGGTAAATTTAGGAAGGATAGATGCCAAGAGAAGAGAACGGAAAATAAATGTTCAAAAATTGTGTAAGCCATTCATCCCTCACATTTCTCTGGAAAAATAAAGAAATTGGTGTAAAGACCAACACATACATCATGTGACACAATACATTAAGTAAATCTGGTTTCTGACTCTAATCTCAGTTTAAAAACTTATACCACTGAACTCAGGCAAGGATTCCAGGGTATATTAAAGTCACAGAGAAGCTAAGGGGTGCATTTCTAGCACACTCTTGATGTCCATGGGCAAAATTTTCTAATGCATAGCAAATATCAGGCACTTGCCTTCAACTGAATTCCTTGAGATATTGTATTTTATAGAGGTACAGGAATCTGGTCCAGCATATTTTTCTATTCATTTTCTGCTTGCTAAGCTTATTAACATGGGCTGGAAAAAATCTGTCAACAGAATACAATGAAACTCTATGTTACAAGTGGTCAACTATTTCAAGACTTAAGGACAAAAATACTGAATTTGTTTCATATGCCTATTATAAAATAAATCTCCTGGTTGCCATTAGGATAGACTAAAAATGAAATTAAACAAGTAGTCCAAACAAACTGCTCAATGCTCTAATTTCAGCTACTCAACAATTTTTAAAGAGAGTATTATTTTGCATTAGTTTATCATGGGTGGACATTTTGCCCTGTGAAATATGGTACACTATGCACTCATTAGCATTATTTGTATACATCTTACTAAGAAGCAAAGAAAGGAAAGCAAGACTGCTGCTTCTAAGAAAGTACCTACCTAGTCAACTTCAAAAGAATCATTGGATAAAATATAGTGAAATCATACATTTAATCTCTACCCCTTACTGGATCCTGCAGAAGTTCACAGAGCTCTGATGGATTATCAAGCTCCATTTCCTGGTTATATCATTGGGATAAAATGATGCTGCTCCACTCACTACAGAAAACAACTGAGACATTATGGTTCTTACTTTTCTCATGCATTTCCTGTCAGATGGTGATCATCAGGTTTCACTGCAAGTTCCAAGCCTAATGACTTTATTCTTACACTAATGGATTAGACATTAAATCAGCACCGACTTGAGGTATATACAGAAACATTTTGGGGGTTTTTCCCCTCTACTGTTTGTAACTTGATGGGTAGGTATAACACTCATCTATTCAAAGGTCCCTATGTATTATAAATAACAATCAAACCTGCATTGGTACCTACTGACAACAGTGACAATTGTTCTAAAATATACCAGAAATTCCCATCTCTTAAAATGCAGAAACATGAAAAGCTAAAACATTCTAGAACATTAGAATGTGTTTTTTGTTTTGATTGCAGGACAGATTGTCCTTCTTTCCTTATTAACTCAGTTAAACTTTTCCCTTAGGTAAATATCTACATACAACTGAGAAAAATAAATCTACATATCTAAGCTCAGTCTTATATTCTACCAAAAGCAGTTTTTCCAAAGAGCAAAAAAAAAGTATTTTCAGAAATTAAAATCTGATTGTACCTAAATTTTGGCAAACTCTTTACTATTTCTTCTCAACCTCATACACTGTTCCATACTCTATTTCTCAAATGTGATAAACCAATACATCTTTGGCGTATCAGCACTCGTACTGGTGATGATGTAAATCGCATAGGCAGAAATATTTTAAAAAACACAAGGAAGATGAAAAGAAGTTTTTGTTCCATTGTGAAGGAGAATCAGAAAATGCAGTTCTGACTGGAACACTGGAGAACAGTCTGAGGAGAGGAGAAACCCAAGGGAAATGGAGGGTAGGAGTCCATGTCATTTTTTTTTTGACAGCCTTCTAAGGAAGGTCAGAGCTTGAGAGAAGCATCTCTGATGACCAATAACTTAGTCTTCCTCATCATTTGGTTTTATAATTATATCACAAAGAGAGAGTTTATTTTAACATTAAAAAAGTCACCTGTCTGGGTGGAAATCTCATGGTATGATCATCTCATTCTGTTCTCCAGAAGGACTGAAACTCTCTTGAAAGGTCCCAAATGAATCTGGAGACTGCCGCTTAAAAATGAACATTGTGTTGTACACTACTGAATACTCCCAAGATGATGGACCCTCAGGGTATCCAAAAAAATGGAAGAGATGGGGGTTCTGCTATGCAGCACTGGCAACAGTGGCACAATGGCATAGACAGCTCGGGGATGTTAAAAAAATCATGAAACATGAATGAGAAAGAAGGTTCTCTAAATCATTGAGTAACATATAAAAAAGGTATTTAATGAAAACAAATATATTTCATATTAGGAAGATGATTTCAAGATCAGTTCTGTTAAAGTTCTCAGATCTTGGCTAACGCTATTGAGATTGATAGATATCTTTGGTGTTCATCTAAGTATAAAGAAACAGAGATGGCTTTTCAAATTACATATGTGCTCAGTATTGAACTAAAATTGTCCTTGTTAAAAAAAAAAAATCTACTGTAATCAATTTAATAAAACCTAGCTGTCAAACAGAATTTTTGAGTAGACGAAATTTTACTCATCATTGCCAGAGCACCCCAAATATACATACAGCTTTATAACCATAAAGACAAACAAGCTCTTTGATCTGAAAGCTTGTGTTACAATTACTTTACATGGAAAAAATTCTAAACCCATATCCAAGATCCTTATGTAAAAGATTTTGCTGAGATGAAAGGGCCTACAGCAGGGCAAGTCAAAGTCCTTGGCAGCAAGGAAAGACTTACATAAAAAATAAACTTGAAAATGCTAAGATTACTTAGTCAGGAAAAAGAAAGCTTTAAGAAAGAAGAAGCCTGTAGTATTGCAAATTATGGAGAGTGTGCACAAAGCATTTGTTCTTTTCTCCTCTGTCAGATTTTAGCATATAAAAATGGAAGCATATACTCAGCCAATAAAAGAAAATGCCTGTGTTTAGAGCACATGTTCTGCAAAACAACAATACAGGGTCATGGTGGTAAACAATGTGACAGACTAGAACAAAAGGATTAGATACCTTTAGGCTTCACCACTGCAAGCTAAATACGTAACAGCATTCAGAGAGATGCATTTGTCTGTAAGCTATTTTCCTGCTAGTACCTGATAGTCAAGGAATTTGCTGCACACACATAATTGTACAGACTGCTTAAATATTCCAGAAAACCATTCTAATGGAAAAAAGGAGTAGGTATTTTTTAATGCAGATTAAGTGAATTGGTGGTTTGGCCAGCACCTTCCCCCAGTTAGACTTAACTCTGTGTAGTTTAAATCACAGTTAAGTGCTGTCATGTTATGAGATTTTATACTCTTAAACAAGCACTGGCTTACTCATGGGGTAGGTCTGTGCAGCTCGCTGGAGGATTGTCTAGCAATCCTTCTAGCCAAAATCACAGCAGCAGGGAGCTGCAGGCTAATTTAGTCGACTGTGAAGTGTGACACCAGGCAAATTATTTTGTGTAGAGTTCCACATAGCTGCTATTAGGACCCCTCCAACATAAATTTTTACAACACTGTGCTGAAGCATAGCCTAACCTAAAGATACAGAATATAATCTTTTTTAATAGCCACAGAACACAGGTTAGAAAAGGATACATTTAGAATATCTAAATTCCTCTTCACTAGTAGCCTAAAAGGGGGTAAAAATTTGTATTGAGTTGGTTTCCCTCTGCTTCTGTGTAATCACCAGTTCATGTTTAAATAGAATTTAGAAATCATTTTGTACAGCAGTTTATGGAAAGTATGTAATTCCATGTTGACCAAGTGGATGTTTGGTACAGGACGCCCCATTATAAATATCTAATGAAAAAAGTAGCAGCAACAACAGTTCTCATTGGGAAATACTACTGTGTGCACTAGAAATTGGGAGTAGCAGATGGTTTTTAGTTGGGTACTAGCTTGTAAAATCAATTTTTAAAGTTATTCTTATCTTCAGAGACTGGGTAGACCTTTCCAACAAGGGAATCTCAAAAAGTTATGTTTACATACCCTGGGAGAGATAGCCTTCATACTTTTACTTCCCATAGAAATAGAGTCAGTATATGCTTGCAAAATAGGATTCACAACTGAACTGGGTGAAAGTGCAGCTTAATATAAAATTCTTGCAACATCAGAATTTGGCAATACCTGAATTATCTAGGGCTATTATAAAAAGGGAATTCATTAAAGCAACAATCTTCCAAACACTGTCTCAGTACAATTCTCTTCCCTTTTTTAATACTTTATAAATACCTGCAAAATACATTGAAGCTTTATTACCAAATTCAGCAAATGTTACTTTATTAAATAATTTAAAATTTATCTATTTCTGTCCTTGAAGCCCCATACAATAGGGCCTGATTATCTTACTATTCCCTAATGAATAAGCAACCAAAATTGTTCTGGAATGTGTTTTTAATGTATCCTAATTAGTAAACCATTGTATATACTTCTGGCTTGCTCATCATCATTGTTCTGTGAAATTTTGTATCCCTCTCTCAATAATGCATGCATGCAAGTGTGCGGTGTTTTTAAAGGCTCAAGACAGCAATTCTTTTACTCAGGCATTTTTGGTCACTCTCAGCTATTGTATTTCAATCCAGACATTATTTATTTGTTATATTAAAAGTAAAAACCAAAACAGTATTCTTGAGTAATGCTACTAAATAGTTTACTTCAATATTCTTCAACAAGTTCTAGTGATTATTTTGTAAATTAATTTAAAAAATATTTTTTCTTAGAGAAAAAAATTAATCAGAATAACTAACTTCTGAAAAAACATGCATAAATTTCATCCACCTTAATATATTCTCTTAGTCAACTTCTTTCAAAACCACATAATTCTTCTATGCTTTTAAATCTCTCCCTAGATATAAACCAGACATGATTATACTTTTATTGCTGTTATATAGCCTCATCTTCTTGATATTCTGACATAAGAGTAAAAAATTGTATCTTTGAATATGTAACATCACTGTTTTCAGCAATGTTATTATATTTTAAAGTATATTTTTTCTACTTTCTCGACATGCTCAAGTATCAACTTCCCACTCTGGATGACAGAATTAAGCAGAAACTGACATTTATATGCCTGTGATGAATCCAAATCTTTTCCCTGAGACTACACAGAATCTTTCCTCATGTTTAAATTTAAATTACTGCTGCCAGACTTTATTATCTATTATATAACCACATTAAATTTAAACAGATATGCTGCTGCCACTTCTATGAAATCCCTCAGTAGTGCAGTTACTACATGGTTTTACTATCTTCAGTTTTTAAAAAAAAATTATGGGCATCTTAAGTTTCTCAATGTTTATGTCATGTAATTAAGCAAAATCCTTTAACATACACTCTGCTTTTAAGAACACAGAAAACTCTCAAAGTGTTTGTTTAATCTAAACTCATGTCACAAATCCAAAGACAGTAAGATATTTCATTTGCACTTGAAAATAAATAACACTTTTTTTATTATACTTCTGAACCCAACAACATAAATGTAAAAGCAAAGATTGCAAGCAACCACCTACCACACAAGATTAAAGAGACTGTTCTGAAGAATATACTCCAATTTGGAGCCTCAGATCTACTGAAGTGTCACATTTTGAAATTAGTTTTAGTTCAAAAAATCTCAGGAGTTCTCAAAAAATATGGAATAGTTATGGTTTCTACATGAAAAGAAAACCACATTTTCAAAATAATGACTGAAATAAACTTTTGAATACAGAGTAAGTTGAAGCCTTTTTAAGAGTCAATTTCAGGAATATATTTTTCAAATAAAACATCAAGTTTACAAAATAAAAAGTCTGAGATTTATTATATACAACATGTACATCTAGCAAACGTATATAGACACACGCACACAAATGGAGAAGTTCTTAATCTCTACTTTTTGTTTTGCAGTCACAGGCTGTCTAAAGCAAGTAAAAAATAAAATATTCTTTGATATCCCTGGGAATTTCTTACATGTACAAAAAGCCCATATTTTTACTTTCTGATATTATTTTTTAAGAAAAGCAATGTGCAAATACACTGCAATAAAGATGGTGCATTTCTGGATTTAATAATACAATTAGAATTATTTGTACATACACAGGAATCTCACA
>VWYP01008088.1:4012-17852 GCA_013400435.1 Pycnonotus jocosus
TTTTTTTCCTAGAGAGACTGGATTTAATGATCATAAATGTGTGCAGCTAGGGAGGGAGCAGGGCCTTGCCAGCTCTCAGCATTCCCAGCCAAATCTCCATGCAATTGTTTAGATTTCTTTTCAACTGTATAAAGTTCCTAGGTAGGGTGGAGGGAGGAAAACACAGACCCTGAGACCCAGGTTCCTACAGCAGTCTCGAGGAGGCTTTTTCTTAGGTAAAATTGCCTTTCCCAACAGTTTTGCCACCATCTATCATTAGAGTGGTTTTATAGGACAGGAGAGTACAACAGTATTCCAAACTTCTAAGAAAAGTCCTGTCTGGAACAAGTGAGCTTTGCTCCAAATGAACTAAATTCTGTGAGTGACAACTGCTTTTTGGGGGATCTCCAACTCTGGCTATTCACAAAAAAACAGGATGTTGAAAACCAGCCTGAGATTTCACTGAATCTCATTTTAGGATTTAATTTTCTTCATTTATCAAAGAGGAAGCTTCAGCCTGGATCTTCAAACATAAAGGGGTTGCCCTTTGTTACCCAGGCTATGGACTTAATGACACCTAAAAGTGTCCACAGCTTGAAATGACCTGACACATAAACACAAATGCTTGTTGGCACCTCTTTTTAGAAGGGGTGCTCACGGTCACCCCTCTCTGCTTGGCTTTTGTTTGGAATTGCTCTTTTGTAGGGATCAAAGTGTCAATACAACGGCTCTGGATCCAATAAGGACAGAATGTCATCTATTTCTCTGAGTCTGCAGCTTCCTGAAAATTCTTCTAAATATGTCATAGAAACCCCCATGAACAATTTAAGTTACCTGCAGTTCTTTGTGTCCTTCCTCAAAAGGACAGGAGTCTTGCAAGGGTTCCGACATGCAACACAAAAAGCCCCCCAGCAAAACAGAGGCAGAAAAGACTGAGTGCCCTTTCTCTCTGGACTTCTTTTATCCTCCTGCACTCACTTTCCAAAGAGACAGATGCTTTTATTTTCCTCAGGAAATGTAGTTTATAACCACTTTCTAAGTTTCATTCTTCCTACTTTCCTTAAGATATATTTTGCACTAAAATCATTAGAATTTGACTCTGTGGAGTTCTTGCTTAATATTTCCTGTGAAATATTTGTTACCAAAAAAAAGTCACCTGGTTTTAGATTGCTCTCCCTTCTCCCAGTCATACCCATGAAAATTCTTTTTCCTTCTATAGCTGCTCTGTGGACCACCAGTGTGAAGGGGGCTGGACCTGCAGTGCATCTGGGTACATGCTGTATGGTGCTTTGACCCAATTCCACTTGAGTCTTGCCAGGTGCATTCCCCTACTTACCACTCTAGCTGACCCTTTAAATTCCTCCAGTGTGCCAGATGTTCCCAAAATTGTGTTCTCCCTGGGTGGATTTTAAGGCAGAGCTCTCCTTCCTCCCAGACTCAGCCACAGCTGTGAGCTTATGGAGCTGCCTCTCCCCACTGCTGTGAACTTTAATCGGGTTCTAAAGTTTCATTATCACAGTGATCCATTCTGGAAGATATTTCACATTCCCCAAGCCCCAGGCAAGTCCTAACAATCTCGTTTAATATTCTTTTAGTTTTTTCTTTCCTCATTTTTTTTTTCTTCCTTTCTCTTTGATGCTGTTCTGCAGGTGCTGGAGAAATACAAGGCTCCAAGGTCTGCCTCTCACAAGACTGCTGCAGTTTTTAGCTTTCAGCCACCATTCCAGGAGCCACTTTCCTTTTCATGGTCGACAGCTGGTCTTTTTCAGGAATCACTGGCTCACAGTCAGGGAACTCTGATCATATGCCTTGTAAGATTCTTAGTGGCTGACATAATTTGCCAAATGCCAGCTTTCCTTCACAGATTTTTCTGGTCTTTTCAGCTCCACAGATACTTGGCTGCCAGGTATAACTCCCTATCATTAAAATAAAACTTTGGCCTCCCTGATCACACAAGCGGGTGCATGAGGATATAGATGGAGAGTGAAAAAGAAAATTATTTTAATTTTTGGCTCTGTGCAGGATTTGTGTGCAGTTCACCCCTGAGATCTCCAGTTTCTCATATGTGCTATCCCAGTGGCTGGGAATATTAATGAATGCATGCTAACTAGTGAAATTGGAATGATGAGAACTGTAACCGACCCTATCACTGCAATTATTGCCCATAATAATTAGTTTACTGTTACAGGAATGCATTAGGAAGCATAACTGTTACTACATTTGTTTCAGAGCATGGAAGAGCACCATAATACTATATGGATTCTAAGAACACTGCCAAAGGACACAAATCAATGGTTATTTCCTAAATGTCACAATTTCATCTTGATGACCCTGTATTAGGCAAGAAGTTAAAGTCCTGTCCTTTCACAGTTTGAATCAGTAGTCTTTTAGGTAGAAAACAGAGGCCATTTAGCATAGGCAGTGAAGAGTCATTACTTCAAAGATATCCTAAATTTAGTCCTTGTTGCTCTGATGACTCATCGAGACATATTGCACTGCAGGAAGTAATGAAAAAGCATCAGAATAACGCAAAGTACTTCACTACTCCTGTAACATCTCTCTCATTACATGTTTTTCCTAGTTGCTTGGTCTATAGACTGTGACCTTGACTTCCTTATGTTTTTATTGGGTTTTTTATTTGCACCAAAATATTCTGGATGGTCTTAGTACCCTCCCAATGAATCATCATGGTCTAAGCACACAATAAAGCACAAGAACTCAGTACATAGAACACACAGAGGATGCACAGAGGTGGAAAAAGGTTCATGCTCATTCTGCAGGGCTTAAAGTTTGAAAAAGAGGGGGTCATCTTGTCATGGCTGAATCCTAACCAGCACTGACCAGAGGACTGGGTTTCCATAGATGCAGATGAATGACTGCTTCTTTGCACAATTTGCTACAGTGAACAAAATTCCTCTGATGATCTTAAGAAAGTTTAAGCTGTTAACCATTTCAGTCTCTCACAGCATGGAATTAATTCTATAAAACTAAAATTTTGGTGTTTTCTTTGGTGGAATCAAGGTGTTGAAAATCCTATAATTTTCCAAATCATTGTGTTAGACCTGAAGGATGAAGAAACCATCAGGATGTAGTTTGCCTCATGTAACTGGACTAGACCAGAACCTGCTGGTGCCACTCCAGACTCAAAGGGAAACCTGAGGCCTCCATTCTTACAGGCTTTGACTGGGGAATGTTCTCTATCAAATGTTCATTATGTAACTTCTTTTCCTGACTTGGTAACTGAAGTTGCCCACATAAAGAGTGACCATTCCAAAAGTCCATTAAGAACTACGGAATCCTAGAGTTATGGAATGGCTTGGGCTGGAAGGCACCTCTCATTCCAAACCCCTGCCCTTCCACTATCCAAGCCTTGTCCAACCTGGCTTTAGGCACTTCCAGGGATCCAGGGACAGCCACAGCTTCTATGTGCCAGGGCCTCACTCCTCTTTGAGTGAAGGATTTCTTCCAAACATCTAACTACTGGAAGACCACCATGAGGTCTCCCTAGAGCCATCTCTTCTCCAGGCTGAACTCCATTTCTGTGCAGTAAAACACAAAAATACGCACCAATTTATTTTAGTAACAATCTGTGAAGGAAGAACAATGGTTCAGAAAATGTTCTTCATAATTATTACAAATGTAATTGCAACAAGTACAGGAATAATTGTTCTTGAGAACAAAAGAGTGGCTCCAATCTTTAAGCCTATACAAGAAAAGACTACTCACTGTTAAAGTTTCAGCATATTCCAGTTCAAATATCTAAAAATAACATCCCTTTCCTGGAAGAGAAATGTGAACCCTATGCATATGAGACCAGTTCTCACCTAAATATTGCTGAAGACTCCCTAAAATGAGAATTCTTTAACAAAAGGGAAATTAGAGTAGAAAATTCAATCCGAACCATTTTGACAATAAATCTTCTGCTCTATTGTCACCAACAGTCAAATTCATTACAATGTCCCTTGTTATACTTTGAGCTGAAGTAGCTGACCAGCTTTAAATGTGATGTTCTTAGCTAAAAAAGGTTTGTTTCCTGAACGAGACAGCTTGGGATTAGTCAAAATTACTTGTTTCTGCCCAATGAAAAAAAATCATAGGATGTTTTAGGTTATGAAGAACTTCATGAGACCTCTAGTCTAAATTCAAGGTAGGGTCAAAATTTAATTCAGCCCAGTTCCTTGGGGCTTATTCCAGTTTGATGTTAAAAAATTTCCAAGGATCAAGATTTTACAAGCTCTTTGGGGCATTTCCAATGTTTTCCTGTCCTTTGATGAGAAATATTTTATTTCTATCAAGTCAGAAAGCCTTGCCTGCTTAGTTTATGGTCATTGCGTGAAATGCATGCACCATGCCTCTTCAGAAAGACCCTGATACCATTCTGATACATTCCTCTATGGTTTTGGAATACAGAGTTCAATGTGGACAATGGTATGCTTCTGCATAATGCATTTAATAGTTTCAAAACAAAATGTTTTCATACTTCAAAATGGCATATTGTCACTAAAGAGATGAGGAAAAAAAGGAAATTATACAGTTTGGGCATGTGAAACATTTAATTTAGACCAAAACTGAGTGTTTTGTTTCGCTATTTTCCTCTTGGGCACTGAATTGAAAAAGCAGATATTCACAAACCTCTAGATAAGCTCTCTGTTTATGGTGATTTATGAACTGCTGGTGAAAAATTGGTAGAAGTTATTTTCTGTTAGCTAAATAGAAAAATACAACCTTCAATCTAGAACTATGAAGAGCTATAATTTGGAAAACACAACATGCGACAGAAATGGATTATGGTGCTATTCCATTATGACACATGACTTCACTGTTTCTCTAAGCTGTGTCCTTTTAACGTGGATTTAATAACATTAAGCACCAGAAGGAACTAGGTCCTTTTCAAATTGAAGAACACACGATGTTTCCTTAACTGAGCCTCTTAATTGCTGAACAAGGAGGAAAGCCCTTTTTTGCCTTGGACTGGAAAGTGTTTTCATTTTATGTGTGTAATAACAGAATGTATAGACTTTGTGTCTGAGTGTAGGGATGAAAAATAAATTCTAACATACTTTGAAGTTTATTGTAGTGGCACCATGAAGGTTCCTTCTGTAACACTGCAAATCTGTGCTTCCATTTACTCATACTCTTTCCTGGATAAAGGAATAATCACTTTTTTCCTACAAATATATGTTTGGATTATAAAGTGGTTCATAAATGGCTTATTTTTCAAAACTGGGATTCTTAGAAAGACCTTAGAAAGTCTGGGAGCAATGACATCCTGGCCAGTTTCTCAGTACAATAATGTCACAGGGAACATAGTAGACATTAACTATGGAAAAGGGTGAAGCAAAAGATATTATCTTAATTTTCAGGAAGTTCTTAGAAAGAGTACAAATGTTTGCCCCACTTTGCATGTTTCACTTAGGGTTAATACAGGTGGGACCCACAGACAACAAAGTAGAAGAAATGGAGCACCTAAATTCATTGAACTCAAAACAACAGCAACTGCTGAACAACAGCAACAAATGATCTTCAGTCTGGATGTAGTCACAGACAAAGAGCAGCAATGGAAGGAAAAAGCCTTTGTTTCCAAAATGGTGTAATACCGTGGGCAGACAAATATTTGGATTGTGGGAATCCATATGTATTGTAGATTCAAAACAGTGTTCCAGCAATATTTTTGCCCAGTTTGGTTGTTGGACCCTACCACTGATTTACATGGTACAAAATTAGATCTTGGATGACACAAGGAAAGATCACTGTAGAAAGTCTCTTGGGGCATACTGTTTTTTATACTTTTATTTATCATTCACTACCACCAAGTGTTAAAGTAAGGGGACCAATAACAAGAGACCTTTGACATTACTCAGTGTGACCATTATGATTTGCTTCCTCTTTATCCCCTCTTGTCTCAAAAGTGTCACACAATTATCGTGTGCTGCGCAGTTTACAGAGTGTGTGACTACTCTGCTGGTCAGCAGGAAAGAAGAAGGAATATATTTGACAACTTGCATCAGTGGGACACAGTCCTGGCCTGCAAAATCAGCAGAAGAAAGTTGATTTACATGCTATGTGCAAGCTCTGGAGCCCTAAGTGGGTGTTATTTGAGTATCACAGAAAGCAGGGTGTTTTCCAAATACAGAAAGTGCCCAAAACATCACTGTGTGGGGACAGCTGGCAGGACTATTATCCTGGCCAGGTTTTTGTCTCCACTGACACTGCTCCAGCAGGGAAGAATCTGAGGCAGACCAGTGTGTTCTGCACAGCTGCTCTACAGGACCAGTGCTTACTCCTGACTACTGCCTGCAGTAACCTAAAGTGACTCAGAAACTCTAGAAAATGAAGCATTTCAGTTGTTGCTGCGAATTGCATGGGTACACTAGCATTTTCCCCCATGTTTGGGTAAAAGGGAAAAGTTCAACTCAAATGCTTCTCACACTTGTGAGATTTCCAGTGATTCAGCTCAGCAAGACAGATTTTCTTCCATGTTCAGTCACCTCTCAAGAATTTCAGAAGTCAGTGCTCTGTATAGTACTTAGAAGCTGGTTCACCACTGTAAAGAGATTTGAAGAGCCCTTTAATTCTCCCATCACCCTTTAATGTGGTATGTACCCTGTGTGTTACCAAAGCTATTCTCTTTCCTTGTCTCCAACCTATGATCTCATCAGTTTCCAATCCAGGAAATAATTATGCATATCCTCGCTCTAGAAAAAAAGAACTTGGGTTCCAAACAACTACCTAAATAAATAAATAAACAAGCAAGCCAAACACCAATCCCTTTACCAGCTCTGAGCTCTGTTTCACTTTGGGAAAATGAAGTTTTTACTGAACAGCAGAGGGCCCGTGGCACTGATTCCGCAGGTGGGGTCAGTCTTAGTCAGATGAAGGTGATATATCCATCGGACACTGAAGAGTAGAATAAGTAGGAAAAGGTAGAGGAAGGATGTATGAATATCAGGAGTACTGCTAGGATAATGTGGCAGACAAATCTCAGTTCATGGATTTTCCCTTCTTTCCATGGCCAGCTCATGAAGCTGAGGCATGAGCATGAGGCATTGACCTCCTTGAATTTTGGCACTCCAGTTGTGGCCATTTAATCACATATGCTTTCCCTGCATGCCATGAGGAGACAAGAGTATGCAGAGAATAACCTATCCTCTCCATAATAAATAAATAAATGCAGTAGATCAGCTCATGGAAATTTCCCAACTACACTGGTTACAGAAGATCAGTAATTGCTCAGTCAGGTCAAGTCACTTTTGGGTGGATGAAATTAAAACCGACGCGTATTACTACCATCCTCTTGCCCATTGCTCAGAAAGTGAGATTAGCACAGAGTAGAAATGAAGAAATACACATTAAAAGTTAAGATAGATATATAGGTAAAGTCTTGCTGATGTGCAAAAAACCTTCCATACCTCACCAACGCTGGTCTGTGGAGCAGGATACAGCATAAGCATTGTTACTCACACTTGCTCTTTAGACTAAGTGTACTGTTTAGTCTTTCTTCTTTAAATGTTACAGCCACAAAACTAGCTAATAAATTTCTGGCTGACAAGCCTGACAGAGCAATAAGTAAAAACAGGAAGGCATCTATTACATATTACCCTGAATTTATCAGCTTTGCCTTTGAAAGGGGAAATAACACAAAGCAAATTGTGGGAAGTTTTTTTATCTGCTAGAAAAATATGCCCTGTGCCCCAGTCAAAAAACAAGCTGTTGTGAAGTAACCATATTATTTAAAGATACAAGTCAAACAGGAAGAGGAAAACCAAACAAGCATGGCTTGAAAATTTCCCACAAGTGAGCTCTTACAGTCAGAATCCAGTGATGGAACTGCTGACAGAGCCTGAGCTGCAGGGCAATCATAAAGATTTCCAAGGCCAGAAGGTTAGAGAAAGGGAATGGAAGGGATTCTCTTCTCATTTGAACATTTGTCTCTGGCTGTGCATTTTTGATATTTGCTTTATTACTGTTTTTAAAGCCAAATCAATGTCAGAAACCAAGATTTTATCTTTCTCTTCTAGGTGAGGTCACTTTGAAACACCAAGATGTGTCTGAAATACCATAAGTTAGTGATGCAGGAAACCACAGGCAAGGAGCCGTGGATAATTTAGCTACATTCCTTTGAAGTATTTCAGTTCATGCATAAATTTAGGCAAACAGGAATTAAAAATGAAGACTGTGTGGGACTAATGGATATTTTAGGTTGGATGGATATTTTGGGTTTAGGATCACTATGAGTCTCAGAGCTGATGAAATGGGTTATATGGAAAACCTGTTGGCTGGAGCCATCAAGCCACGTAACATGAACCTGCTGTCTGAGAAATACTGTGGTGGAAAAGGTGTCTGTGTAGCTCACCTGCTCCTGGGATAGCATCACCTTTCACTCCACAGTCTGATTTCAACCTGACAAGAGAGCCCATACTTGAAGTCACACTCCTAATGGCAGTGCTGAGGGGATTTTTTGAATTTAGGTTTTGAATTTTTTTTTTCATCTTCAAAACGCAATCCTCAGAATAGAAACGTTTATAAGTAGCAAGCTGACAAGCAATAGTACTCTGGATTTTTGTTTGCTTTATTTTACCCAAAGACACCACTTTGCAAATCCCCAAGATTTGCAAATGAACCCTGATAAATCATCTCTATTCAAAAAAGGAGATATTAAAAGCATTTTCTTCAGCAGCAGAGTTGCCAGTTCACTTGTTACATATTTTCCTATATGCAAAAGCCTGCTCAAAGGATATATTCCAGCACACCTTATGTAAAGTAAATTAGAACAATAACATTAAACTTGTTAGGATTTTAGGTCAAAAAGATTATTATAATCATCAAGATCAACCTATGGCATACACTTACCCAACTATATAGTTTTCTATAGCATTCAGATCTATAACATTCTACTCTATAATATTCTATTCTCTATTATACTCTGTAATATTCTAATACACATAATATTCTAGAACATAAAATATTCTATAATATTACTCAGAGATTCTTGTATTAGACAAAATAATTTCTTCTCACATGTTTTTGAAAAACCAAAAAAAAATTGGTAACTTGTCAGTATGGCATATCTCACATAAAAGAACCAGTTTGATTTTAGAAAGTGGAGTGAAAAGGATGTGAACTAATTTTTGGCAAATGATACTGGTTCAATAATTTAGACTAATCTCAATTCCAAACTGAATGTTAGTTTCCAGTCCAAATTCCGTTCTTTATTCCCATTTGATATTACCATAATTTCAGTGTCCAGCTGACTGTGCTTTTCTTTGCTGTACTAGGCTATCACAACATTTATAGATTAATTTTAAAAGTCTTTTCAAATTACTAAGAGGAGCACATTCCCTCACAGTACACATCCCAGCTCTGTCATACAACAAATCTAAATCAAAAATGCAAACAGGTATTTGGCCCAGGAATCAAAGTCCATGTATTAATATGAGTACTAGATTATATTATGTAAAAAGCACTGGAAATCTGAGTTTATTTTAGAACTGACATTGCCAAGAAGTTATTTCATAAACTTATTCCTTTCCAAGGAGCCTTCCCATGCTCCTCAACAGAAGTAAAGCCATGCAACACAGAACAAAAGGTCATAAATTACTTTACTGACAATTTTCTTAGTCTATGTTTTCACATTTGTTGGGCTGCTCTGACAAGATGTATAGTCATATAGAACCAAATTAATACACAGGGAGGCTTTGCCATTAAAGAAATGCAAGCTGATTTCTTTCATTATGACCGTCAGGAGAGCTGCATTTGCTGTGCAAACAGCTACAGTGTTCTCTGAGCTAATATTGCTGTGGCACATGGCTAACCCATAGCAACCTGGATCCTGAAACTGGGGCAAAGCCTTTGTTGAAATCCTCAGGGAAGAAACTGCTTCAAATCCAGGTGCTTAATGGCAGAACCATGTGTAAACTGAAATGCATAACATACATTCATCCTGCTATTAAAGCAGCATATTAAAAGGAAAAGAATGAGGAAAGAAACTCATAAGAAACCTCAAGAATTTTCATCTTACTAACAATTCAAATATTGTGCCTGATGTTACTACATGTGATCAGATTTTTACCCTCTAATCAAAGCTGACATAAAAACATTTCTTGGAAGAGAAGCTAAAGTCAGATCCTGATGTTAAGGAGTCAGTATAAAACAAACAATTTGGTCCAGTACCTCTGCTCTGACCCTGGCTCAGGAAGAGATGTAAACACATGCTTCACTCTGCCTGGGTGCCCTAAGTGCCCTCGCTGCATATTTTCCTGCCAGCTGCTGCACAGAAACACAAACAGAAAGTCTGAAACCACAGAATAATATGCCCAGAGCAGAACTAGCTTTCCTGCAATCCCATGGGAAGAAAGTTGGTGAATTCACAGCTAAACACTGTAAAACTGCAAGGTACATTAGAAAGATTCAAACCAAGGAGTGCTGGAATTCTGATTAATCTCAGCCTTCTGAGACTTGCCAAATTCTTCAGCAGCAGTGGAAAAGCACATAAGAGTTTATAGAGTTGTTAATGTAGTTTGAATCAGTGATTCAGATGGGGTGAGCTCCTTTATCTAGTGAATATCTTTGATTCAGAAATTTGGGAGAAAAACTGCAGAGACAGATTTGATAACTAGAGTTTAGCTTAAATAAAGCCTCTACAGACTCTAGTTAGTGGTGAAGGAGTGTTCAGACCAAGAAAATCTCTTGTTTCTTTTTCACTAGTTTAATTCCTTCCTCCTTCTGAGGGAGGAAAACAAGACAAAAATATTTTTTTCATGGTATTTTGGCACTTCTGTTTCCTGTTGTGGACAGAACCTAGAAGCTAAGAAAGTTCTGACTGAAACAATTGAAGTAGGACTGGAAAAATCAAACAGGAAGTGAGATGTAATTTTTTAACAGTGAGGGCAATTAATCACAGGAACAGCTTTGCCAATGGATGTGGTGGATTTACCACTCATGCCAGTCTTTAAATCGAGACTGTCTTTCCTTCTAAGTGTGATTATTCTAATTTAGGACATTGGTTTTAACACAGGAAACACTGGGTGGAATATTCTGGTTTAACAAGGTTGTTACAAAGATCCTCCTGGTCTTTAGACTAAGAAAATATTTACAAGACAGATTTTAGGACATTCTTTCACAGACATAATGAGTGTGGAGGACGGGGAGAAGAGAGGTGGATACATTCCAGACTTGGACTATCTTCATAAACAAGACAGTTCACTGAGAGAAACACCAAAAAATTCCAGGCTTTGTTTCAGATCAGGTACAAGCAGGAACTGAAACAAGTTCAATTTCTAAAGGAGCTTCCTCGTCTGTGATTAATTTACTAAACCTAAGGGCAGTCCAGGTGTATAGTGTGGCACTTTGACTTTAGGAGAGGCTCATATTAGAAAAAGATGAATTAAACTTTATTTTAAGGTTCACAGTTAGATGTCTGGATAGCTGCCTGTCCTTAAGTGCAGTTCTAATTCCTGTTCTGGGAATTCATTGTGGCTATTTTAGGCATCTCATTGCTAGTGGCCACAGCAACTTACTTTGAACCCTTGTAGAATGGTTTGGGTTGGAAGGGACCTTAAAGTCCATCTACATCCATCCCCCTAGACCTTTTCACTAGACCAGGCTGCTTCAAGCTCCATCTAACCTGGCCTTGAACACTTCCAGGGATGGGATATCTTTCTTCAGTTCCTTTTAGCAGAATCCTGAGTTTCCAAGTCATGGCTGGATGCTTCACAAGGCACAGAGCCTTGTATAACTGTTGTTGTTTTGAACTTTTAAGTCAAAAAATCACTAGAAATACCCTTTTGCAAGTATTTAAAAGTCAGTTATTTCAATAGGAGTTAGGTGTCTAAACACCTTTACTCTCTGACTTAGAAACCATAAAAATGCACCTGTTGACCTACAAAACACCAATGTTTTTATCTGATCTTTCTTTGAGGGGAGCAATCTGTTCATCCTAAATATCTGCAACTGAACATGAGAGTTTGCATGAACTGGATAATTTGTTCATTGTGATTCAAAGCTATGTTTGGACAGAAATCCTTCCCACAACTTATTGATAGTTCCAGTAAAGAAATGTTCATCTGTGTAAAAGCACCTGCACACAGAGTAATACAGGAAGAAAAGACTTTCAGTTTCACTAGAAACAGATTTGCCTGTTTCTCCTATCAGAGGGGGGAAAAAAAGAAAAAAAAAAAGAAAAAAGAAAGAAAGAATTCAGCTACTTCATGGAAACATCTGGATGAAAGAGAACAGGAGGTGTCAACAGAAGTCAAAATAACAACTCATATCACATGATTTTGATGTGTATGTTTTTGACACATTTATCATACTTGTCATTCTGGAGGAGCAGGGTTAGATGTATGCCAGGTAAAAAAAGAAACAGTGAGAGACCTCTCTTTTTAGAAGGAGACAGGCTCACTTACAGAATCTAAATTGCATTTCTGAGCATTACAAATCAGCTGTAAATGCAATTTTATGGTTGTTCTAGGGTGAAAATGTGGGTGGAGCAGAGAGTAAGAAGAGAGAAAATAGGCAAATTGAGAAATAAAGACACAGACTAGTTGTAACAAGCTCTGGAATGCTCTAAAGTAAAAGTTTCCCCTGATATCATTAATCTTGTATGAAAGGTACAGCATTTATTTTCCACCAAGACTTTGTGGCTGAATATTTTTTTTCTTCCATCTTTGAAGCCCAACACTTTTGTGAACACTCAAACCAAAAAATGAACCAGATACTTGTACAAACTCTTTTTTTTTTTCCTAAAACTATTTGCATACACAGCTACATAGCACATATATCCACAGTACCTAAACAGCTGCTTAAAAGCAGAAATAACAGTTTGTTGGTGACATATGGAGAAAGAGGTGTTTTCAGGCGTACTATGATGACCAGTGCAGAGTATTGTAACCAAGAGATGTTCATCTGTACAATCTATATTTTAAAAATCCTTTAAATGTTCCTAGAAAAAAAAAAAAAAGGTAAAAAAAAATCCTAAAAATGTTTCTTACAAATGTATCCATTCTGTGATTCTTCATCCTCAACATCTGACTTGAATAGAAGCCACACCTTTACCAGAAATAAATAAAATAGAGAGTGTAAGAACTAAAATCACCAAATTAGTAACTCTCTTTTGTCTCAGCCTTGGACCAAAGCAATTAACTAAATCCAAGACGATTTTGCAAGTTTGAGATCTCCAAGCAGCAGTGGATGTGAGCCACTGTCATAACCCCTGGGCCAGAAATTGGTCCTTGACTTCTTTCATTTTGAGGTACAAACTCAATGACTCACTCAGGTGTGAATGGCTCTCAGCATCTTCCTTAATTTTCTTGCATGATTTTTTCATTTTAGAAAAAAGAAAATAATGTCTTTTCATTAGAGAGAAGGAAAATTAGTTTCTGTGAGAAATGTCTGCACAAACTAAAGGTTACCACAATAAAAACGCTTAGGCAGAGGACTCCCTGAAAGGGAGGCACTAGAGCACAAGGCAGAGGACTGAGTGGAGGAGTGCAGTGTCAGAGATGGAGATGAGGAGAGAGGGATACATAAAAGAACACAGCAGAAAAAAGAAGCAAACCGCTGACTCTGGAAACTATTTATCAATGAGTTTTTCTTGGGAGTGTAACAAGGCCAACATTTTATTCAGCATATCTATATATTTTCCATCTGGGTGCTATTCTACAAAGAGTGGGATTTGTATAATTTCACTTCGTTAGAGTTCATTTACTTCATTATTACAGTATGCAGTGAAGAGCTGTATTTTCCTCCTGATCAAAGAGGAGGTTTGACTGTTGTTTCTTGCAAGTCCTTCTATGAAAAAAATTTCCTTTTACTGTAAGTTCCTTCTTTTGGTTCATTCTACTAAAACTAAAATTAAAATTAA
>VWYP01008093.1:16222-47207 GCA_013400435.1 Pycnonotus jocosus
AAAAAGAAAAAAAGCAAGGCACCAAAAAAAAAAAAAAAAAAAAAGGAAAAACTGACATGAAGACAGAAGATATTCCATGCAAGAGAAGTGCTAGTTAATGTGTTTTAAAAAATCTGATTCTATTTCTATTCTCAAAATATCCCTGCTCCAGAGAATATGTAAGAAAGAGCAGTCAAAGAAAGGTTTGGATTTTCATAGTATTTGTTCTTATGAGGAAAAGAAAAAAAAAAAAAAGAAAAGGTTAAATTTATTCTCTTTGGAAAAGAGAAGACTTTGAGGTGACCTACTTAGCTTCAGTGGTCTTTGTTACTTGGCAACATATGAAATAAGATGGCAAACAGAATAAATGTGTTTAAGAGCCAGGAAAGACATTTTTATAGACAAAGGGGTTAAATTATATAGTTACAAAGCAGAGAGGTGAGGTTAAAATAAATCTAAAGGATGCAGTCTTACCCAGGCATGTGGCCTTTTCCTGACCAACAATCTTTTATGTCCTAATGATAGGTTTATTAATCGAAATAAAATACACAGTTTTACATATGATGGGTCCAATGCAGTAAGTGAAATAGGTAGGTATAAGAAAGAAAAATACAAATTTTATGAAGCATTTTTCTCATTAATGCCTACATTTTGTTTTCGGAAATAACAACTGTTCACTGATAAGAGGTAAGGGAGGCATTTTTAAATCTATTAGGACTGACAAGTATAGGACTATTTGAAACACTGCCTTTTTTCCATCCCAGTTCCGTCTTGTCCCCAAATGTCACTATTCTAATCAAAGTGCTGCTCTTTAGTAACTGCTAATGTCATCTAGACACAGAATCATGCTTTGGACCTTTCAAATACCTCAAAAATGTGTTAAAAGGCTTCTTTATCCTGTGAGAAAAAAGAAAATTAAAGGGATTAAACAGCAACAAAGACTTTTAAGGTGGAAGACTAGAAGTGTCTACTCTAATTCTGCTTGACATCTATCTTCTACATTTTGGTATGTTTTCCAGTATTTATTCTATTACTTGCCATCTTTGATTAGTCTGCAAAACATCACTTCAGAAGACCAGCTCAAGATCAACCTTAGTACCTTGTATGAAAACAGATATTTTAAAACATTTCCAGTGGGAGGGTTGAGGTTAGAAGGAGAATAATTCTGGAGGCAGGATCTGGTAGTGACTGTGGACAATTCCATAAAAATGGATTCCTGCATACAGGAACCAGGAGGATGCTGCCCTTGGGAAGGTCAGGAGGGCTTTTGGATGCTTTCTGGGGGAATTTACAGCAGAAGGTGACATCAGAGAGCAGATGGTGCAACCTAGAGAGTCATGGTTGTTGCCTGCGATTTAGGCACCTCTGACAAGTGTTTGGCTGCTGGCCAACCTGCCTCATTTTCTCATACCTGCTCCAAAACTAATTACCCTGTGCCCCCCTGGCACAGTTTCAGTGGGGGAAGGCAGGAAGGGTGAGGGCAAGGTCCATATAGACGAGATAGGTTTCTCATGAGTCTGGAAGGTCCAGACTCAGACAGGAGAACAGGAAAGCTTGTGACTAGGTAAAGGTGTTCTCTGCATGTACATAAAGGTAAATATATGTATGCCTGTATATGAAGTATATTTTGCATTTCTCAGAACTAGTGAAAATTATTTCTTTTTACCTGCAAGGAAGCTTCACCTAGTCATAATCTTAAACAACTGTAACTAGGTTTCAGCAAAATATATTCTTGTATTGTAACTTCCTAATAGAAGGAGAGATAATTGAAACTACAGTTCATTGAAAACAGGTTTTAGATGAAATTTGAGAAAATTAAGCAAATTAAAAGGCATCATTACATTTAAAATTAGCAGAAAATTACATTAAAAGTTGCAGTCATAAAATTTGTTACATTTTAACTCATTTACAAGTATCTGTTGAGGTGAGCAGTTACTTTGGAGAAATACTACTAAAGAATAATATGAAGCAACATGGAGAGATGCTACATCATTGCTATAAAAATGCCTGCAGAAAAATTAAATAAGCAGATTTTGTCAGTCCACCCTCCTTTTACCTGCAAATCATACCAGACTGGCCTGTGATTTTTTTGACTGTTTAAAGTAGATTGTCATAGAAGAAAATGTAGTGAGGAGTATGCAATATGCTGTTGTACTGCCTCAAGAGAACAGAGAACAGGAAATTCCAATCCAAAAGATGAGAGAAATAATGAAGCTCAATGCTTTTTCAATCAAACAAACAAACAAACAAGGAAGCAAACAGGCTCAACACAACTTGGAGATAAATGCTAATCCCAATTGCTTTAGCTTTGATTGTCCAATAGTCCACTTGTTGAAAACTGAACATATTGGTCGGCTCCAATTTCAAAACTCAAATAGAAACACATTTTGCTTACAATGAACTTTAATTGCCTGAATTTTTCAAAGGACCCTTGAGTCAGCTAGATAATAGGGGTTTAGCTCTATTCAGCAAATATAAGCAGAAAATACACATCCATAGAGCAGCATAATGCAGTTGTTGCTGCCTCGGACAACAGCAATGGTTTCTAAATATATATGTTTTTATTTTGTGGGGGACTTGAATTCAATCCCTTCCTGGAAATAGGAGAGATTAGATACTCAGATGAAGAAAATCATCATAGTTTCATGGATTTTAATGAAAGCAGTGTACATTAGTTAAGAATCTCTACTCCTTATAGCAATAATCTGTGGTTCAAGGAAACCTTCTTTCTCCATCAAAATCTATCTTAATGGTTGATTACATTTTGCAGTACAGTAACTATGTACGCTTACAACCAATTGCTTTAAGTATAAATGTTAGGTTGAATGTTTGTGTTTTTTTCCTCTGTAATTCATTTTTAGCACACCATTTCTGATAAATATATTGACTTTTATCCATTGAAGGAGCGATTGTGTTTGGACCCCAAGCATGGTGATATTTATGGTAATAATGTAAGAAGGACATAACGTTGAGATGGATCTTAGATCCCCTGAAGGGTGATTTGTAGATTATTAGCAGAAAACTATTGATATAGCTATGAATTGATACAGTTATGCTGAAAATCTTTCAGATTTGACTCATGTTGTGTCTGCTACTAACATATGCAAATTTAAATATCAAGAGAGACTTTTATGTTTGTGTGATGTATCTTCATCTTAAAACACTAGAAATGTGTCTTCCAGCTTACAGGACTCATGGTTAGAAGTGAGCATGGTTTATGTCCCTTCTTTCGTGAATTTATTGGCTAAGAGGAATGACATTTTCTTGTGCATTGTAAGTTTGTCTGTATCCATTTATGTATAGGTACATAAATGTTGTCAAAACAACAACAGTAACCACAACAATAAAAACAAAAACCATAAGAAAAGCACCACCCAACCCCACCCTTCCCAAAAAAACCCCACCCCCTCAAAAAAACCCCTCCTTGCAACTTGCTAAGAATACTTACCTGTACTTAATCTTGTCTATGAAAAATGTCAGTGAAATAATTAGTGCAAACTCCCAACCTAACCCACCAACCTAAAACACCATTTCCTTCCCATTCTCCATTTCCTCCCAACACCCACAACCGCTTCTTCACATTGCTTCATTGATAATAGTTCCTTTTCACTGCCAAACTGCTCACCACTTTAGAATCATATCAGCCTTTGGCCCAGAGTTCAAGCTCAAGCCAAGAAATCTGGCTGAATTCATTGGCTTCTCTCATCCCAAAACTTTCCATGTTTTGGTGGGGTTTTTTTGGTTTTGTTTTGGTTTGGTTTGGTTTGGTTTTTTTTTTTTTTTTTGAGCAGTTGCAGTGGTGAACATGCAATAGCAGAATAAATTTTATATATAAATTACTTTACGTCACGAAAAGACTTAATTCTAGTAGGAAATTTACATTCCTAATCAACATCACTTCTCTGTAAAGAGTAGTGGGGAAAGTAGAGGAAAGGAAAAAGTTGGCTTTATACTGTGGTGTTGTCAATCAAGACTTTACAGGTGCATAAGGCTCTCTTTCCGGATAAATATATTAGTGATAGTATATAGTGACAGTATATATTAGTGATAGCTACAGGGAACTGTGGGTCATATTTTTCATAGAGATATAAAATTGAAGATTTATCAAATGTATACAGAATATTTCTATCATGGATGGTAGAAACAACAAGTATTTGGGGAAAAACATTTTTTTTAAAAAAGTGTGGAAATAAACTTAACACTCTCACAGATTTATATGTACAGGAGACTTAAGCTATTCACTTAATGCAAGTTTTTCACTGCTATTTTTTTTCTAATATGCAAAGAGAGAGTTATTCAATAGAATGTATCTTGAGAAAATCCTAAACCCTGGTGGACAGAAAAAGTTAAGTCTCAAGAACAATCATAGCTGTGAATATTAAAACCTTGTACAAACTCAAGCAGGAAAACAGAATCCAGTGATTTTTAATAGGAAATGACAAGTGAATTGTCATCTGAAAGGATTAAGTTAAATCTTTAATCTCTCCATTTCTCTATATGGAAAACACCGCCCAAACAATTTCTCTCAAAAAATGATGAAACACCATAGCAATGCTTTCCACAGAGGCTATTTTTTTAATCAAAAGGTCGTTTTTATGGTTCCATCATCTTTATTCCACATGCATTGCTTCTTTAAATCTGTTGCAACATGGTGGGGCAATGGATAAGGTTTACTTTTTTAAAAGTCTTGATGTTTTACTACTTTCTCAGTTCTTCTTATGCTGTCACAGTACCAAGATTAAATAAATTAAAAATTACCAAAGCCCTGCAACTCCATCTTTCAGAAGGAATTTGGAGCTGTATCCACTACTAATATGATTCAAATTCTGCTGTAGATAGTGTCTAGCAGGTGCATGGCAGTGGAATAAAAGCATTTGGCCAAGAAGCTGCACTTCAAAATGAGATGATTTTTAGAGCCATTCTTCTGTACACTTTTTAGGTCTCTAATGTTAAAAGAGAAATAAAAATCTGATGCAAATAAACAGAAGAAGTATTTTCCTCCTGACAGAAATTACTTCTGTGACCACTCATTGCTCCTCATCTATTCTTGAGTTCAAAAAGAAGTAAAAGCCAGGACAAAAAACAGGAATTCAGAAAAAATCTTCTTTGTAGAATCATTCCCAGCACAAAAAGTACCTCACAGCAATTACTCCACATTTACTTTGTGTGCTAGAAAAGTTTCATGGAGGAATAGTTTTAACCATCAGCCAAGATTTACATAGAACATGGTGGGATGGAAATTTGTGAAATGAGTATCTCACATGAGTTCCTACATGTCCTAAACAATTTCCAGTAGTTCTTCTCTATTCTTAAAAATGTCCCCTGATGAAAATGCTCAAATACTGATGTATTTCCAAGGCTCTTCTCAATTTTTGGTGACAAGGGTGGAGAGATATTTCTTCCACCTTTGTACCATTTCTTGAACATTGAGGATTACTGTGTTGACCTCTTATTTTTCCATTTTCTCAAGTGCTCATTGCTTTGTTTTTTTCCAGGTTTGTGACATGTCTAATTTTTCCCTGCAGTTCTTCCACATCTGCATTGTCCTAATTAGGAGAAATAGCCATAAAATAATTATTAATTAACATGTCAATTAATGCAAAGAGATTGCAAACAAATTCAAGAACTCTGCTTTGTCATGGTTTACTCAAATGCTCATTACAAATTATCAGTACTTTCAACTGTTTAAGATTCAGTAGTTTATGTGAGGTATTATAGATAGATCATTAGACCAGGGCAATTGTTTTTCTCTCTCTACCAGCAATCTTTCAGTAGATACATTATTTCTGACCTGCACTTTCATATATATGTGTGTATATATATATATATATGTATATAATAGGTATCTTCTACTTTCTATTCAAAAGTGAATTAAGGTCTGTAGCTGAAAATTGATAATTTTCCTAACAAAAAGATGAGGTTGTTTTATGTGCATGGTTGTATTTAGAAAGAAGTTATGTGATTACTTGCTTTGCTGCCACTATGATTATATTATCCTTGGTAGCTTTCCTGGACTTCATGCTTGAGCTTCCAGAGCCAGTGTTCCAGGAATTTGTATCTACAAAACTTTTGGGGCATAGTTTGAATGTGAGGCTGTGCTCTTCTTAGCCTGCAGAGCTATCTGGCTTCAGGCAGAGTGTTCACTGGAATATGCTAAGTAAACAGCCAAATGTTATGAAATGATAACCCATGGAAAATGTATTTATGACATTTGGACAACCAAACCTGTTCAAAGTAGTGCTGACTGAGATTAACATGCTCATCAAATCAATAAAGTTTTCTGCAGTCATTCCTTTCCCTCCCTCCCCCCATTAGTAATTTATCCAGCAGAAAACCTCAACAAGTCACAGTCAGAGAGGACTTGACAGGGATGAATGAAAGAAAACGGGGAGGTACCTATTTCAACAAAACTATTTCATATAGTCCAGGCATTAAATTAATCTCATATGATGGAAATAGGAAAGATGAAATATTGTTTCTGTTCACATGTGGAGAGTCAGGACAAATTGCAAATCTTCAGGCATTTACTTTACTGAGAAATTCCTGATACTGTCATTGCAAGTGAATCCTTCATCTCCTTTACCCTCAAAGACATTTGAACCCTTCAGTAATTCCAGTATCCCTTAAATCTGTGAGAATTCTTGCCTAATTTCTAGACAACATTGGTGCTTATTAGTACAGCTAAAGCTTCAGGTAGACACCTGACTTTAAAGAGCTGAAGCCTTCAAACATCCTGGAATACTTAAATACCACATGTGTTAGTGTTAAGAGCAGCCATTGTTAACCCTTGCAGAAAACGTCCAGATGATGAGGATTTATGATGTTCCACATACCCTATAACATCGATAAATATGACATTCATACCCCAAGTCATATGAATTATTCCTGAACAAACTTTACTATTTGTACTTAAAATATGAAGTGTCAATTTGCAGAGTTGAGAAGATGGAAGGGAGAAGACTGAAAAAACAATCCTAAAACTCATGTAATCTGCACTTGCTGTGTAAGGGAAAAAAAAATAAATTAAATTGTAAGACTTTGAAAACGGTAGTCCAAGTAATACATCAATGTTACATGATGACTCCAGAATACTATCTATAAAAATAAAACTATAAAAAAGGAGGGGAAATTAAGTGATCTCTGAGTCCTGAAGAGAGCATTTTTAAGTATACCAACAGCTATTATTACTATTATTACTATTACTATTATTAGTGTTATTAGTAGTATTAGTAGTATTAGTATTATTATTAGTTGTTTTACTTTAGTTTTTATTTCTCTTCTTATTTCTACTACATTACTGTAAATCTAGAGTAATCTGCTAGTGAAAACAAAAAAAAAGGAGTCTAATTTTCATTGGATATGATTTTTCTGCAGTGAGCATCATTACAGTTAATTGCAAGCACTAAATGGAACACAAGACTGAGTCTTTTTTGCAATTTTGACTCCTGCATTAGCATTTATATTTGGTTCAATGTAAATGATTTTTAATTTTGAATATGTACTCACTTTTTATCCACATGTGTGTTGCCAGTGAATCAAGATGTGAACTAAGTGCCAATGCTAAACTGCAGTAGCTCAAGAGGTTTTAGCCCACTGTCATTTCTGATCAAAAGTCTGGGTAGTTTGTTCACGTAATGAGATTTTGTTTCATTCAAGCTCAGAAAATCCTGCCCTACCTGGTTAACTTTTCACTGGGAAAATTCGAATTTAAGTCTCCACTTTAAAAAGGCAAGATGAGTACTGAAACCTCATTCTACCAGGAGCACAAGATCCCTGGTGATCACCTGAGCTACTGAGTCTTCTACTTCATCTTTCTGTGAGAGCTATTTCACTGTTAAAAAGCAATCAATCTTTGGAGCAGAGATAGAAGTAATTACTGGCTCTTATGAACAGAATTTCATCTTACTCATGTCCAGCCACATCCCCTCTTTGTTTCAGAGCTTTGACCTCTCTGGTGTTATATATGAGTCGTCTCCATGGACATATACATGGAGAAAATGAAATCTCAGGACTCTTGAATACTGAGGTTAGCTATTGTAGCTCACAGTAGCTGTACTAAGGAGAGGCTGTCAGTCTTCCAATGTATATTTATAATGCTGACATTGGGGGGGGCTACGACCTTTCTCATGTCAAGACAGCATGAATGACCCATGGAGGAAAATATACACTTTCATAGTCATTTGCAGATGGATCTTACCCAAAATACAGAGTCGGAGTTTCTGTGATGTTTTCAGTATGCAGAATCTGACTTTAGATCTTTATTTTGCTCAGTGGTTTACAAACATTGCTGATTTTAATTTTCAGGATTTGGTTCTGAATAAATGTTTTTAACTGTAAAGCCATAATTTCTCCCATCAGTACATATCAATTCTTAGCTAAGCCTGCAGCTCTAAGTTAAATGCAGCAACGCCTTACATGTAGAAGTTATCTTTGATTTTAAAGAATACTAGATGAGGAGGGCAAACAAGTTCTCATTTCTCTCAGGTGCTGCTAAATCTAGATATCCTTGGTAATAGCTATGTGTAATTATGTGTTACTGCCTAATCCAACAAGCTGCCCTCATAAGCGCTTCTGGCAGTAGCTGTTATTAATTTATATGTTAATTTTCTAGTGATGTTGAAAATTGTAGCCAAAATTTCTTACAATGCATTTCCTTGAGCAATCTTCTAATTTTAGATACCATGACTTCATTAAACTTGCACTTTACAGTAATCCTGTGTAAGGCTTGATCCAAACCCATGAAAGTAATTTCATATTTTAATTTTAGCATATGTAAGCACACACACACCTTCATACAAGAATTTTGGTGTTGGTACTAAGAGATAAATATGACAGGGAGATTTTGCAAGTGTTAGTACTTTACCTGCCATTGACATTTGTCCCAAATTTGAGATTCCTAACCCTTTTTTACTGATTTGTGATGTCTCAAAGCCATTTAGAAAAATATTTAATAAGAACTAAATAGAAAAAATAAAATAATATAATTTCCAAAAGTCTAGTAATGCCAAGCTTACTATTCAATTCCATATTGAAGCTTATATTTTGAAGTTTGATTTGTAATTCAACTTATTATTTGAACTTTGACCTCTTTTCTTAATTAAAATGTAATGATTCATATGGAAGTTTACAAAGAAAACAAAAGGCAGACAAAAAAAATAAGCACATTAATTGTAGTGATGATGTAAAATATAATTATTGGGGCTGAGTAGACAATTACAGTGTGAATTTAGACAGAATTAGAACTCCTTTCTACTTCTTATGAAATACTAAGTACTGATTAATTTTGTGGTGTCAGGTATTTTCTTTAGGAAGTTTTTGATATTATAGGGCCAAGCACCAATAGATCTTTCTCCTTCCACACTAAATCTAGATGTGCTTAATGCAGCACTTTCATGATTTCACTTAAAATGTCATTTCTCTATGTCAGCTGTCAGCATTTTATTATGAAGGCTTATAGCTATGAGTAATTTTTAAATTCATTTAAATGTAGGGTTAAAATACAGTGTATGGAATTTAATGACTAACATTTTATTGTGAAATTTCAAAACATCTCTCTAGCCATGGTATTTAAAAGCCCGTATACTGGTATCAATGGGCACAAGAATATCTCAGAATGTCAGCTACAAGCATCTATTTCTGAGCACAAGTGTTATAATATTTTCCCTGTGAAGTTATGCAGACTTTTTAATACTTACATGCAATAAAAATATGATTTCAATGTGACATCAGAAAACACAGCATGGAAATCTAACTTTTAACTGGAAGCTCTGACTTTTTAGTCCAGTGGTCCTTCCTTCAACCAATATAGAATTCAACCACAGACACTTTGAGGAAATGTGATGGTGAACCAACTGATCACCTAGGCCTGTAAAATTTCTGAAAATATCCCCTGGAGAAAAAAGAGAAAAAAGATGAAAAGAAATAATTCTCATATTCAAATTCAACCAAATGAAAGGTTGACAGTTTAGGAAAAAAGGTTTGTGTCAAGGTTTAAGGTTTGTGTTTCATTTCCTCTGACAGAAACTGCCTTTGACCTACATGCTAAAAGGTGACTTTGTGTTATATCCACTTGTTATATCCTTTGTGTTATATGCTGACCACAGCAAGGCCTGCCCCACAGACACCCAGAGCTCTTCTGTTCTGCCTCCTATTCCAGCTTTCAGCACACCTAACTCTCTACAGGAAGAAATATAGGAGATTAAAGCTTTCATACTAAATTCTGACGAGGTCTCTTTTTTATTTGAAAAAGTGTGATACTTTGGAAATTAATATGTTGAGTCTGTCTCAATCATTTATCTGCCTGTCATAGTTGAGGCTTGGGTATTTTCTTTTTTGTTTGTTTGTTTGTCTGTTTGTTTTTAAGTGGCTTTACCTACATTTGATTGTAAGAAAGTATTTAGTAATAAAGTGCATAGGCAACCATGAATCAATGTCCCTGGGCAAAAGCTCATTATATTAAATATTAGAAACCGTGCAGAAGAGACAGTTAATAAACAATATCTTGCATTAGATCATAACAAAACAGATGCCTGAAAGAACAATACTATACTGAAAGAGGTCACAGAAAAAGAGCTATTTATCTGTAAATGAAGCAGCATCTTTTTTCATGTGGCACCTTCTTCTGTCATGCAGTGCAGCCTGCTCAGTGTTGACCTCAGGGTTCCATGAGGAGCTAGTACGTGTTGTCAAAGCAGCAGTTATAAAACTCCCTTCCCATCTCCACAGAGCCTCCTGCTATAGATTTCTGGGTATATGAGACAAGGAGATGAAAGAGTAGTATCTGGAAAAAAAGGGGTGGTGGGAAATGGCTTAGCATAAAACTGAAACCTTAGAAACTCCTTCTACAGTGGCTCCCCAAAACAGCGTTTGAAGATTGAATCAAACCAAAAGCAGAATAACAGAAAAATCAGTTCAACCCAGGCTGAGCAATGGTTAATAGACACCACTTTAGACACATCTGTTTGCATTTTATATGTTCTGTACTCACCTCTTGTCTGCTGGCTCACCAGGAGGGGAGACCTATACTCACATAAGAGAATAAATATGAAACACACTGAATATCATGGCTTTCAAAATCACCATCATCATTGCATTTTTCTAGTGAGAAGTGAGCAATGAACTACTTTAGCTTGCTGCTTGTTTCCTATGAAGTATTCTCCAGTTTCTGTCACTCCATTGCTGCAACAGTTGGGCTGGCTGGCAACAAGGGAGCTGACAAAGTGATGGGAATCCTCTCTGCTGTTTGCCCTGAGGGTGTCTGCAGAGCAAAAGAAAAACGAGGGCTTTGACCTCACTATTTGACTTGCTTGTTCTGAGCAGGTTACAATTACAGGCCACCTATCATTTTCCTATTCTCAAAAATACAGAGCATGAGTGCAAATGCAGTCAATGAGAGCTTAGAAACAGATGTTGTCTTTTCCCAGCTAATACAGTGATAGAGCTACACTAAGAGATCTTTATTTTCACACCAGGGCTACCTAGCATGTTCTTTATGAATTTATGTTTGTGTTGGAGGCATCCATGCCAGGGAAATTAAAGTATTACGAAGGTTAATTTGCAATAAGAAACAGAGGCAGTGTGCCTTTCAGGCAATGGCCCCAAAAAGTAGTTTCTGATCCAGAATATGGTGATTTATGTTGGACCAACATTTCACCCTAGCCCCTTATTACAACGATAGGGAGAAGAGTCTTTCTCAGGTGTGTCTAGGATGCTACCACTTAATAGATGCAGTCAAGTTTGGGATCCTGTACTACTAATAATGACTGGGCAGTGAGGTATCTGGATTGAGCAGTGTCAGAACTAGATGATCTTTAAGGTCCCTTTCTACCCAAACCATGCTATGATTATCATGCTGTGATTCTATGAGTGTATGTCTTGGTGCACTAGTATATCCAAACTAAAATATGTTCAGCTTTTACCAAAGCATTTAAGATATTTTTTATATTCTTAAAAGGAAAATAGAATAATGCACCAAAATAAAGGACAAACAGATTCAAGAGCAATTTTTATTTCTCAAAACTGGTATTCAGGCATGCAGACTCATGCTAGAGCATTTTCTTTTTCAATTGGCCTTTAAGATGTGAATGAAGATAATCCATGTCTGGCTAGAGACAGATATTCTAGGGCTTCTACTAAATCAATTTTCCTAATGCATTTGAGAGTTTTTGTTAGACGTCTTTTCCTTTTTATTGGGGAAATATATTTTAAAAACCTATTTTAAAAATAATAAAGTAACAAAGTCTCCAAATTGCAGGAAATGATAAAAGCTGAGTGATCCATGCAATTTTGCCATTTTCTATACTCCACATGGCAATCTCTAATTACATGTTGTTATTTCCACAGGACATAATGCCTCTGTGAGGGAACTGAACAAATGGAGACAAATTGACAAATTGCATAATTATAGAATTCTGAATTTCAAATAAATTTTTAATAACAAAGTCAAAGTATCATTATAAATATAAGGAGACTATAGAATTAGAGACAGGACAGTTTCAGAAATCTCCATGTGGAGAGCACACGTGTAACATACTTTATCTTTACATGTAATCCTTTCTCAAATGAGAACACATTCAGCTGCTGTTGGGAACAGAATTGGTTTTTACATGGACAGCAAGATACTTCTATAAAAATAGATCAGCAACAGAGTAAAATACATCCTGGGTACAATAGATAGGTAGTGGGGAGAGGGAAGGAAGGAAGGAAGGAAGGAAGGAAGGAAGGAAGGAAGGAAGGAAGGAAGGAAGGAAGGAAAAGAAAGAAAGAAAGAAAGAAAGAAAGAAAGAAAGAAAGAAAGAAAGAAAGAAAGAAAGACCATTAAAAGTTGAATTCATCTTTCTGAGCTGCAATACATTATAATCTTTGCCTATTTTCTACACTGCAGAAATGATAAGTCCGATTCCTTCCCTTTATGAATAAATTTGTGTGAGTAATAAATGTGCAACTAATTTATCTACTTTGGAATGTTCTACAAAATACAAGTCTGTAAAAATCATACCAACTTAATGTAACTGTATTTTTTGCGCTTTTTTGCATGAAAACAAATTAGCTAACTGGAATCTTCCTGCATATCTCAGGTTCTCAATGACAACTTTTCAGTGTTTAGTTTGATTGTAAGAAAAACATGGAAAGCAGAAGAGGGAACACTGCTATCATGGTGCACTTTAGAAGGAACTCTACTTCTTGAAGAGGGAGTAAACTGTAAGTGGTGAATACAATTCTCTTAGTGTGCTGTTGCTGAGAAAAAAGCACCAAGGCAGACGTATTGTAGATGTCAGAAAGACAGGGGGGAAAAAGAGCAAAAATGTAACCCACACATGCTCTCTCCAAAAATAATTCTAGGGAAGAAACTACATTTTGCACATCAGGTGTGAACTATAAGAATTAGTCCAAGGATATAGCAGGTCTGTAATTTCACCATAAACCTGGATTCAGGAAGAAACACTCTGGTGCTCCCAGCACCTGCTGAAGATGTTTCATTCACTGTGCACAGTGCAGAAGGGGCTCAGTTTTGGCTGGCTCTCTCTCCAGAGCAGGCAGGATTCAGCACCTGTGGGTGCAAGTGGGCTTGTTCACAGGCTGTGCCTGTTTGTGTGTAGTGTGTGGGCAAGCACCAGGCACTTGGGCAGAAGAATGTGTGGGCAGGAGGCAGAGGCCAGCTGGGCTCATACTCTGGAGACTGCTGTTCCAGAGCCATGTACACACAGCTCTGGCAGACCCCACCTTATGTGTGTGATCACCGTGTCACACCACTAATATATTTCCTTTTATTTCTGTCTTCCCATCAGCAAGACTTTGACCTCCTTCCTTAATGTCTCCATCTCTCTACTTAAATGTCTTTCACAATCACCTTCCTCTTTCTGATATTTCCCTTTTTTAATATATAAATACAATATAAATATTCACAAGTAAAGCCTGAAAACACCTAAGAAAGCAAAAACTATTGTCATTATTTTATGTTTCCAATTAATTCAAAGGACAAATTTATTGGAAATCAATGAGATATATTAGAAATAAATCATTCAAGCAACATGGCAAGCTAGGAAAAACAGCCCTCTTGGTAATTGAAAAGCTAACTGAGTAGGTTGCACTATAATTGATCACATGGGTAGCTTAAAAAACAGGTTCATTCTATTTTGCTGTCCATACCTTTTTTTCCCACCCAGTCTGGATGCCACAGGAAGACTTCTGCATGCATTGCTAAATGTATTTCCAATTTTAATTCACAACATATTATAAAAAAATAAGGTTCTATTTTCCAAGACTATGCAGAGTTTATTTCTATTCCCCTTCTTCAAGCTCTTTTTCTTTATGCAGTAGCATGTAACTTTATTACTATGGCTAGTCTCCTCTCCCCTTACATTGCCTGTCAAAACTTAGGTCTCCTTAGCAAATATAAATAAAAATAAAAATGTGAAATAGAAATTGCTGCAGTATACCTTTCTGGCCACGGGCAGGAAGATTTCTTTTTTCTGTAACGTTTTCTATTCATTTTGGGCAGATTTTCATTTTCCTCTGCAGCAATGCTTGAGTGGATTGCAGCCTTGTTCCTCGTTCTGACCAATGTTCTACAATCCCTTCTCGCTTTGAAACATCATCCATGGGTCATCCATCATGCCAGATAGGAGGATTAGTGTTTCTTTAATCCTATTAACTTTAATATCAATAGGTTATTTTCACAGAGGCATCTTTGCTAAATCCTTTCCAGTGCAATGTTTAAAGTTATTCCTTGGCTGTTTGCTCACTGTGTTGCCTGATGGGTGGGCGATCTCCTCAGAGGTAGGAGAAGATGGATCAGACACACTTTCAGCTTGATTTGGAGCAGTCACAGGAAACTAAATCTCTGACCTTCCAGAAAAGTACTGTCTGCATCCAACTGCAGAATCCAGTCTCTTTTAAATAAGCCATTCAGCTTTTGAACACTCCTAATCAAATAGAGGTGCATTGGCAGAACTGAGACCAACCTTTGCTCAGCTCAGCAAATAGTCTGGCAATTGAGGCAGAAGGAGTGGAAAGGTTAAAGAGGAGTGTTGAGTGTTTCTTTCATCTCAAGCAGAAGAGAAAATCCTCACTGACTCTGTTACATCCTGGATAATGACTAAGATCACCTCATGGAAAAATTCTTCCTCTTCCTAGAATATTGCATTTTGTTTCATTGGCCTTTATTACAAGTGACGAACTTTCCTGTTCACAGTTAAAAATGTCATTTGAATAAAACAGACTTGTGTTTTTTAATGTCATTGAAATAAAATATTATAATTAAATTTTATTTAAGTTGATTTTTATTAATATAATGGCTATTTAATAAAAATATTAATCAGTTCTTCATCCTGTATTTATTACACCCATATAGCAAATATCCACAGAATCCAAAGCTGATAATACCTAAAGAAAAATAAAACTTTTTCACAAGCAGCTTCAGCATGTACCTATGAACTCATTGCAGATCTGTATATTACTTATGCCAGGAGCAGACGGTGGTCATTAGTTCTTTCAATAATTCTTTCTTTTGATTTCATTTCAGATGTGATGCAGATAATTTCTTTCTCAATACTGAAAACAACATACAACCATAATATGCTTTTCTTTGGCATGCAGTCTAATCTGACTAATGACACAGATTTTTAGACTAGAGAGTTTTATTTGGCTTGTATTAGATCTCTTAACTTATATCCTGGAGTTTTGCTTGTTTCTTGAGATCATTTTATAAGTCAGTAAAACCATTGATTGTAAAACAAGCAAGATATCAGCCAAGATAAACTTATGTGCATTTCTCTAACAGTACAACCAACACAATTCTAAATCCACTTAAATTTCAGCACTAATATGTGAAAAGATATGATGATGGTATGCCTTATGAAATCAGACATTTAATTCAAAAATAAGATGCTGCATACCTAACTCTTATTTAGCACACTTAAGAATTCTAGTGTAGCTGGTAATCTGTTATAAGTGTAAGACAGAGTGTAAGAAAAACAATGCAGAGAAATAAAAAAACCCCAAACCAACTCTCCTTCACTCACTAATATCTGAGACTATATATGAAGGAAGAGTTTGCCATTGACAGGAAAATGAAGTACTATCAGTTTCTAAAGTTTAAAGAAAGGTAGAAGGAATATGAAATATCAAACTGTGAAAAGACTCTTTCAGCAGGTTTGGGGTCAGGAATTGTATTCAATTTTGTGTGTCCCATTTGTTTCTGAGTTTTTTATTCTCTTCTCTTTCTGGCTCAGATCTCCTCTCTCTGTGGCTCAGGACATTAATCATTATAGTTCTAAACCAAAGATTTTAGCTAGATCTGCACAAAACTTTTGTAATGAAACTGGAGAAATTCCGACTAACCTGCTTTGGGGTTTTATTCCTGCAAGCAGCAAAGAGAAATGCAAAAGTAAGAGAAAAAAAAAAAAGTCAAAAGAAAAGTAAGCTAGATGCTTCATTTCTGAATTTAATAAAAAAAAATCCAAAAGTTCAGATATGTGTTCATTTAGCAAATGGGTAAAATTATTTCTGACGCTATTTTTTAATACTGTTTGTTCCAATTTTCTACTGGAAATTACTACCCTTATGGCAGTAGAGCTGTAGGCCTGGAACACCAGGAGCATGTCCTTTCCCAGTCAGAGCACTGCCAGCCAATTTGATCTGTAGCCACCTATAAACTGCCATGTGAACCAGCTGAAATGAAGTTGTCTCAGCCTCCAGTGGTGGGGCATAACCTCGCATTTTTATGCAGTGTTGTGTTAACCTCTCCAGAAAAAGACGTTTGATCACGTCTTCCCTCACACAGTTTTAGTAACAGATAACGTGGAAAGGCACAATCCTCTGCTGGGCCTGCTGACACGTGCAGATACTGTTTGGAGCTCTCACAATGCAAGAAGCCAAATTTCGTGAAGGAAAACCCTAAACAGAGATAAAATGAGGAAGAGCTCTGTTGGAAGTAGTGACCAAATGAAAAGTGACAGGCTTTGGCAGAATCCTGCCTTTCTGCAGCTGGTCACATTGTTTCGAGTCAGAACCATGTTCTTGGAAATTATCTGACATTACAATTACAATGAAGTTTTCATGGTCAACATTGTAAAACATAATTGGAGTGTAAGCTTCATCTCTCTGCATTTGTATTGTCGAGGAACATGAGGAAAGCAAAAGTTCATTCCAATTCAAATTATAGAGATATTCTTTTAGCTAAACTAGTTCATGAGGCATATAAACTCACAAGTAAGGGAAGAACTCTGCATCTTTTTAAGTTTACAGTTCCCCTAGTATATAGTAAAAAAAAATACATATATATATATATATTATAAATATGAAACATACTTATATAGTAAAAGTGGTGGAATAATAGTACAAATACCACTGTTAGTAAGTGATTAGTGAACTTCAGAAAAAATACAAAGAAATCCAAATAAAATAAAGTTTTCTTCCTACCAGGTATAGGAAAATGGCTGATGGACTCAGCTGTTCTCTGTGGTGAGATCCTTGTGGGGTTGGCTGGCTGCCCTGGTCTCTCTTGTCACAGAGGCCACCCCTACAGGCACATCACACCCTGCCCATCCCCAAACCCCACCGCTGTCCCCCACCAGCACCTGGACACCTACACACAATTCAGCAGAGACAGACAGAAAGGTTTTAAGATGAACTTCATTCTACATGTTGTGTGAGGTGAACTGCACTGGAGAGGAATGCATTATTCTTCCTTGCCTTTGCAGAGAGATGGAGCAATTTGTTCAGATGTAGATTTTCATATGGAGGTTATCTGAAACGAGGTGAGAAGAATGCCGTCGAGTAAGAGCAAAATGAACATCTCCATACAAACATTCTAGAAAATGAAAATTGGTCAAAGACACATACATGGGGGCTGATAATGTTTATAAAGGGTATTTATAACAGAAAATAAAATTATTTGTACTAGAAGTTGATCTATGTTTCAAGAAAATACTAAAGTGGCCGAATTTTGATTTAATTTTTGTGGCAGCATGTTTCATTCAGATGACAATTTTCTATGCTAAAAGTTATGTTTATTTCTCACAATGTTCTGAAATAAACCATTATCATTAAGAAATCAAATCATATTGTTTCAAATAATTTATTGGTGATAATTTCCACTTCAAGGGAAATTTCAGAAAAATTGATATTCTATTCTGAGGAATATTGTACTCCTCCAATACCCCCCAAAAAGCTGGCACACCCTAACTCAAGGTACAAAGGACAACATAGAAAAAGAAGCCTGAAGCAACAAGAAAAAAGTGTTTGATAGATCTGAAAACTCATTTACTGTTTGCATGCATACTTAGACACATTCTAATTTATTAATCTGTATGGAAGAGCATATTTGAATGCATGCAAAAATTTATTTAATCATACCTAAAAAGAATATTTTATCACACTTGCCATAATCCATGCATTGCTGTTTCTCAGACAATGTTTAAAATGTTGCTGTATAGACATTGCTTCAGCTACATAATTACACATTTTTCTTTTTATATTACCATTTATTAACAATGCCTGTTAATGGAATCAGCATTCTTACCTGGAATATATTGACTAAACTCTCAGCAGTTGTTAGCCAAAATAAGCTACACAGTGGAAAAGTCTTAAATAAATAAATTTCTTCTGTGATTAAAAAAAAAAGAAAAGAAAAAGAAAAAAAGAAGAAAAATTTTAATGATTATTCTAATAAAGCTATGTAATTGATCTAAAATATAAACAAATTATAATTTTAAGAGACACAACAATGAGGGATTTTCTGTCCAAACTATTTGTCCTAAAACATAATTCACATTTTATTTTTGTGTGATTCTGATATTTCAAATCTTCCTTGTTGACAGTCTGACATTAGGACTCTGCAACAAATATCCTAGGAATAGGATCCCTCAGCAGTCATACACACACTTTCCCAGAAATGCCAGTTTCTGTACACTTTCCAGGCTGATCAAGCATTAAGGAAACTTGATGTCAGCTATGTCAAAGTGCTTTGCTTCAACTGCAAGTGACATTGTCATTTATGCCAAAAGGTTAAGGGTGAGAAAGGGAAAAAAAAAACCCAAAACAACTCAGTGAAAGATTTGACATAACAGCAAAATGTTGGTATTCTCCTTCGTAAATCATTTCACATTTGATCCTGTTCCAACAACATTGATTTGAAGCAGTCTCAAAGCATGGGTAGATGTCCTGAAGACAACACTAAGAGAAAAAAGTCTAAGACAAGACTAAGAGCTTTAGTATTTATGTGAACATCACTGAACTACCAGAGGACATCAATATGGTTCAATTAGCCTCCCCTCCATCTGATATTTATTGGAATGAGAAAATGGAAAAATGGTCACCAAAACTTCTAGCTTTAATTAGAGGAAACTCTTCATTTTAATACATATATGCTCCAGAATGGATGATACTTTCTTCTTTCTTATATATTTTCTATTTTTTTTTTTTTAAGAATCAATGATTTAACATTTTTGCAAAGCATAGGTAGATCTGTAGAAGATGTGAATATGGGTCCTCATCTTCAACTTCAGCAGTTTTAATGGTCTTATTTCATTCCCTGTTCAGCTGCAGATACCCAAAGCTTTTACTTAAGCAGAAGAAGGGTTTATGTATTGCAGTCTGGTGTTCCAGCTACAGTATAGGGCTGTCATTCCAGAAGATGTTTACATAAGAGTATATGCTTGCTGTCACCTTAACTTTATCTATCTGTCCCTACTCTTAAGACCCTGTTTCTTATATGTCAGCATTGCTAATGAGTTTATTGTTTTTCATATGTGTAACTCTGAAGAGAAGATGTTATTTTCATTTTGTGTCTTTTTCATTGACAATACATTTTACTCTTTTAAAAATAATTTCATTAACAATAAACTCTGTCATTGAAAACCAAGGGAGCAGATTAAATAATTGTGAAGAAAATCTTCAGCCCAAAATTATTAACTAAAAACTATGTAGGCAGCAGTCTGCTTATGTGGTTAAAACCAGGAACTAATGCTTGCTGTTACTGTTTTCTAAGGTAAAAGCAGATGTAATTCATGATCATGCAAAATTAATTGCATTAATTAATTAATAGTGGTAATAACAGTGAGTTTTCATTGTTAATTTGCTGCATACACAAATTTACCTTTCCTTTTTACCTTCTTAGCCTGTCAATTTTCACCAAGACCTTTTAACAATTCTTTTTTTCGTTCCCTCAGTTTTGTAAATCTATTTTATAACTAATTATACTTTTTATAGTTATTCAAAATGCACACTGATAGGAGTGGAAAATACCCACTGCATTTATATAAATGTGTCTGTAGGCTCTGTGATTTTGCACTGCCTACATGAAGGTGTCTGACACAACACACACACAGTGCACATTCATTCCCTCAACACGCCTAATCGCTGAATCAGTTCGATGCAATTTCTTTTGGCCACATGTACCATGCAAAACAATCACTTCTTGCAGCCAGTTTAACAGCTATAAGGTAAACAAAATGTTCTCTCTAATTTTGTATTTCAGACACAGCTAATTACAGTATTTCATCACTTGTAACAGGTTAACTTATTTTATTTGGTTAAATCGTCATTGTAATGAATATACTTGTGAGCAGATGGTAAATAATCATAAGTAACCATTACAGAAAACACCCTCATTTTAATATTTGACATGAATAGGATACTTAAATAGTTCCTGATGCTGGTAAGTGATGCTTTATACAAATACACATGGTGCATACAAAATGCACCAACATGCAACTGATGCATGAGGATAAGTATTGGCTTGAATTTTCCTATTGCTCAATGCCAGGACTCCTCATTCTGTGCCTTCTCATTAATTCTCATGTGAGGCTCTGGAATTCTATGGAGACCTCTGTATAAACACTCCTATGCATTTTGGTCGAATGAAGTATGCTGCAGCTGACTGCAGTTCAGCTAATTTCAGGCATGTATGTAGCTTCTTAGCAAGCTCCAGCCTACAGATTACTCTTTTCAGTCTTTATTAAGAGCAAACCTAAAACATTTAAGATAAAATACGAGATATATAAAGAAATAAACTAACTCAGTTTTATAAGAAGAGAGGGACAAAAATGTTATTTTCCCAGCTATTGCAATGTGTCTTGTTTTCACTTTTTAACAACATGCAAATAAGTAAAGATGGGAAGATGACCTTTGTAGAAATGAAAAGAGTTTGAGAAAAGGTATAACCTCATGAGGAGTAGAACCTCTAGAAATCTTATATGGGACTGACACAAATTAGAAACCTTTAACCTTTTTTTTTTTTTTTTTTTTTTGATAATGACTCGAAATTCAGAAGTCAGAAATATAGCTGCAGTACTTTGACTGACTAAATAGCTGACTATTTTGACATCAGATATCAGATGGTGATTCAAGAATCCATGGGAATGGAGGAGACAGATGAAGTTTAGGGTCTTGAACCTAGAACTATCAGGATGCATCAGGTTCTAGAAGTAATCAGGACAGATAGCTGGGAAGGCAGATCAGAGGTAGCTATATGCAAGCTGCAGATCAGCAGGAGAAGAAACTGGCAAATAGTCAATAAGTGAGCCTGCAGGAAAACCTGCAAGAAGATGAGGAGAAAAGAAAGAGCATGAACTTACACAGACCCAGGCAAAGTCCAGAGACTGGAAACATCCATACACACAAAACAAACTCCTTACCTCATGAATTCAGAAGAATGATGTGAGACATTAGTGCCAACCATATTTAATAAGTTTGAAATATTTCTTTGAAGTTATTTTGAGGATGTGATGAGTTGAGAAAAGTCAAGAGTTAATGTGAGATTCAAGACGATGTAGAAAGATCGTATAGAAAGACCTTCCCAAAATGAAGGGAAGAGAAGGTAGGCTAGCTCTGTGCAGCAGTAAAGGTGCTAGCCAATATATAACAGAAAATGCACTAACCATGTGTAACTAGACAGAAGGACCAAATACCTTGGAACATATTCTCTTTCACAATATATTTTGGAGAAATGCTGAAATTTCTGTGTTTCAGTCATGTTTGGAACATTGCCACTGTCAAAGGTTATAAATTAAAACTATTTTACAGCAAGGAATCACTGAGTTCTACAGTTCATAGCCCTGCTTGATATCCAATCCTACCTCTGGCACATAATTTTTTCCCTTTTCGTAGTTTTCATTTGCTCATCTCTTCACAAGGTCAGAGTATCAAGGCTTCACCGTTACTGAAATTTCAGGAGAAGAATGAGAATAAACCTCTTGAGAATTTAGGTTATCTTACTCTGCTATATAAACTTTAGTTGCAGCAAAAATATGACAAATAAAAGTAGCTAAAGCCAAGTGTTATATTATTTTTCTTTAAATTCTACCAGAATACCTAAGTGCTAGCTAATATCACTCTTTTCTGCCTTGCAGCACTCCCTATGGAGCTACTCAGGGAGCACAAGAACAAAAGGAAGCTACTTGGAGACCTTCAATTATATTTCATGAGAGAACTAACTACATATTGAGTCCTGATGATCTTCAGAAGTGCAAGCTGATGTATTGAGCCAATACAGCATTCCAATATGCAGAGCACCAGTTTATGATAATTACTTTTGCATCTGCATTTAGAGTACCACATGTAATTACTGAAGTGTATACTTTTCTCTCAGCACTGGTATGCAATTTCCATTAGTGGTCTTGGCAGTCATGCACATGCATTACAAGACCTCTAAGTAATCTGTAGCCCCTTGTAATTAAATGCAAAAAAAATTACAGCCAGTAGAACACAGTGAATAATTCACAAGCAATAACTTGCCTGATGAATTTAACCTATTTTTATGTGACAAAACACAATCAGGTATTCCATTTTTTCTCATGCATTAAGTTACTCATTTATTACTTCATTCATCTGTGGTCCTTTTGCAACTTTGTGCAAATTATTCTAAAATTAGTATTGGAATGATTCTGATTGTTTACATATTTCTTCACTGAAATTTTACATTTGGGACTTTAAAAAGATGCTGAAGCTTTGAAATTTGGGAATTTTCTCTATACAAAGTCACCTGTTTGAAAAATTTGTTCTGTTAAATAGGAAACAGTTCGAAACCTTTCTATCTTAAAATAGTTTTCACTAGAATTACTTGAAAAGCATGATTTTCACCCAGCAGTAGTCTTACAGTTTGAAATTCAAGCCATACAGAAGGGGAAGGATCTCCTTAGGTCTTTGAATCTTTTGACTCACATTGAGGGTTCCTATATTCTCTCTTTAAAAAGTAAAATTGTACCTTTGTAAACACCAGCTACATTACTTTTCTTACTACAGTTTCCTCACACATTTTTCTACAGGTACAATATACAAATGTTTCTCCTCTGTCAATTCTGTATTTTATGAAATAGCTCTTCTTATTCTTTTATGAACACAAACCATGTGCATTTGCAAACAGCAGTCATTTTTCTTTCAGAATTTATTTTGTTAGGTTTAAAGAAAAAAGAAATATACTCTCCTCATCTCATCTGGAAGATTCATCTTTTATCTAATTGGCTATTTTCCTATGTGTATGGTATTTTTCTCTGCACTTCTTATACTCATCATTCATTCTGCTTCAAAGTATGGGTGACTGGAATTTTGCATGGTATTATAAGTGATATTACACACTTTCTGTGTCCAAACCAGAAACAAACTCTGTGGAAGAAAATATTTCATAAGATTTATTTTGAATTACAACAGAACAACGTAGTAACTCCTGTTCACACCATGATATTGAATTCTATCAAGAAATTTCATCAACAGAATGGAGCAGATGAGAAGAACCTGGACTACAACACAAGAGAAACCCTGAAAATACACAGAAAATCTCAAGAGCCCAAAAATTCATGGTAGACTGCAAAGCATTTTACAGAGTAGAACAGTATAATGAACCCCATTTAAACTAAATTTGGTAAAGTGAATTGCCCTAACAAATGAAAAAAAGAAAGGCCAGGAACACATACTTTTAAGTCAAACACTGTGTTTTATGCTCAATGCATTTCATCTGTTTTATCAATGAGAAACCTTCAATTAATGTTTTCTGCAGAAAATTTCAATTTTTAAGTCTGATTTTCTAGTATGACATTACCACCAATAAATAAAGTGTATTACATCTAGATTATACATATTTAGAGTTCTGTAATACTCCTGTGCCATGAAATTATTAAAATAATTTATGAAAATTAATTGTGAAACATTTTAAAAAATGTTTCAATATTACTTTAAATAATGATTATGATTGATGATATTAGATTAGTAGTAGATCAAGATAGATTAAATTTATTTGTTTCAATTCCATTACCTTTGTTGAAAAAAGGACTCAAAATAGTGAAAAAAGCACATTAGTAAAGCAATGAAAGTTTGCTGAATTAATTTTTCCTTTTCTCTTAACAAAAAATATTCATATAAACCTGTCTACAGATTTTCTTGGGTTTTGTGCCTTGGTATGACTTGGTTGTTTGGTTTTTTTTATATGAAGCTGTTTGTTCTAACTCTCTTTCAACTTAAAAAGTCTCTGAGTGGAGTATTGTCTAGAAATCTCTTGTCTAGTGATGACCAAATGGGAATTTTAAATTCAAGTTTTATCTCTTATAGTATTTACTGTAATTATGCTACAATATGTGGCACCAAAATCTGTGTTTGTCAGATAAAAGTTAAAAAAAAATTGCTATTTTTAAACATCAAAACATTCTATTCACTGTCACTGTTTTATAAGAAACACCTGTTTAATAAGAATTGGACTGATGTTGCTTGTGCTCTGGGATGAATAAAAATGAGATTTTGCAAGGCATCAATTACATATTCTGTGTTCATGGTCTTTCCTGTTCATGGTTCAGCAAATAACTTTGTTTTTGTTAAAAAACAAAACCAAAAACAAACAAAAAAGCAAAACAAACAAAAAAGGCAAAACAACAACAAAACCCCCAAAACAATCTCCCCCAAAAAACCCTAAAAACAAGAACAACAAAAAAATCCCAAACCATAAAGTTAAGGAGTTCTTTTCTATCAACATCAAGGCATTTTAAATATGTCCAGCATAATTGCTAAATGAAATAGCTCAGAGTTTGTATGATTACACACTAATTCAAGGAAACAGAAGAAATGCTTGCCCTTAACTACAACTAATTCCTCTAAAAGTCATATTTTAATTCAAGGGAAAAGAAATCATAAGTGCTTTGTTAGAACAAGATTTTATCAGATACCCAGAAGGAAGCCATGAGTGCATATCCTCAATTGAGTATTTAAAGTTACACAGAGCAATGCAGATTATAATTTTCAAGGTCTTGTTTAATTTTCCCCTTTTCCCTTTTTCTTTTGTTAATTCAGTATGTCTGAAATCAGCCTTGGTAGTCTTTCTAATTTATAATTAATTTCTATTATTAGCAAGTCATTTCAGCTTGTCTAGAAAATGGAATTTGATTCTACACTTGCTGAAACAAACTCCTAGGATAAGTATTCTCTTCTCATGTCCCCCAAACATCACAGGGAAGGGAACATCAAAAGAATCATTATTACCCTCATTTATCCCATATTAAGATTCTATTTACTTTATTTTGGGATTCCATCACTTTATTTTAGGAGGGCACAGACAACTAGATAGGAAAGATGAGAGTCCAAAAGGAAGGATGATATTATACAAAGGCAGGGATTGTACTACTTTAAGACATGGATGTAAAGCATTAAGTTCAAATCCTAGAAAAATCTACTGCATTTTGCAGTAAAAAAGAGCAAATTAATCGTAAACATTTTTCTTTTACAAAGAATACACAAAGAGCTTATATAGTTAAATATCACTTAAATTAGCCTATTCATTTATCCCTCCATTTATGTATCATTTGCACATACACAAATGCACAATTAGAGATCAAATATAGTTGCATATAATTATGAACAAGAATCTTTTACTTACATGAAAAACAAGTTACCACTGAAAAAATGAAAAATTTTTACATATCCAGAAAAAAAGAAAAAAAGAGAATTCCCTTGGCGTATTTCACTCACTTTTGTGCTTTTCTGGAAGAAATGACGAAGCATTTTGGGTATCATCCTCGCATTCCACAGTATCCCAGGCCATTTTCACCACTGATTGTTGAACCATAACTAAACGAACTGAATTATGGCTTGACTTTAATTGCTTTCAGAACAGAGATGAAAATGGTATGTAAATTTTACATGGACTGAATATGTAAGTGTATGTGTATGCACAAGTATATCACATGCATTCTACCTCTTAGACATGATAGCTGCCTAGGCCAGCAATGCAACACAGTTGTACATTAAGGCATTCCTTTTAAGACAGCAAAATATTGACACATCTATTCTTCAAGAACAAACCACCCAAGTAAATTATTAAAGCATATGTTTAATTGCTCTGATTAAGTAGAAAAAGAATAATAAAAGGTTTACAGACACACTACTTCGTTTCTTATGACACAAGTGGAAGTAATTATACTACTCCTTTAGAACCTCTAGGAGTCAAATACTCCTGCTGGCTGTGCACTGAATTATTACTTAAAACTAATCTGTTCAATGCTCTTGCAAAGTACATAGAATAAGTTTAAAATCACCTAATCATTTGCCTGATTTAAATACCTATTGCAAACTCTGTTTTCAATAAACTTAGTAAACAATATATAGAAATATCATAATCTCTATGGAGCTGCTTTGTGAAATAGTATAGAAAAAGCAATTATTTTGAAAGATATATAAAAAAATGAATCTATAACAACCTATTAACTTTGGAAAAAAAGATGCAATGATTAATCAGTTATTTGATTATGAGGCAGACTAATTATATTATTAAGATGTCTAGTGGAAACCCATTAGTAACTGAATAAATCTATTGTCTTTAGGGAATTTTTCAATTACAAAAACATACATATATATGTAGACTTTAATTTTGGCAAGATGGTTAAAGTAATTAGGATCATGAAAAAATTAACATTTCAGATTTTCCAAATGATGAACTATATGCCAAAAAGATTACCTACGACAAACAGGGATTATAATAATATATAAATTTGCAAGGCAAATTATGCCAGTCTGCATTTAATAAGTGGTAAAAGAATGAAGCCTGTGTTCTCAGCAAGTCATTGAAAAAAAAAAAATAGATACAGTCAGTTGAGGTACAATTGAACTACAGGTTTAGAATTCAATTGTAGAGACTGTGGATGTTTTTTCTTTCTTGGAATAACTTTTTGCTTTCAAAACCAAACTTGACCAAAGCCCATTGAAGCTAGTAGAGCCTTGGCTTTGGAACAGACTTTGAGGACTATTCTTGTGCTTGTTTTGACTGGATAGCGTTCATTTTTCTTCAAAGTGACTAGTGTGGGTGTATACTTTGGAATTCTGTTGAAAACAGAGCATGGTTTACACAAAAGCAAGGATTTTTCTGCATTTTGTACTGCCACACTGGTGTGGAGACTGGGAGTTCTTGGGAGGTTGTCAGGAGACACAGCAGGGACAGGTGACTCAAAGTGGCCAAAGTGATATTCCAGACCATGAGGCATCATGCTCAGTATTTAAAGGGCAGGGAAGAAGGAGGGGGCACATTTGGAGGGATGCTGTTTGTCTTTATAAGTCACAGTTACATGTGATGGGGTACTGCTCTCCTGGTAATGGGTCAAACTCTTGCCCAGCCATGGGAAGAATTATTCTGCTTGCTTGCCTGGGTGTCTCTTGCTTTCCCTATGAAACTGTCTTTATCTCAACCCGTGACTTTCCTACCTTTCACCCTTCTGATTTTCTATCTGATCCCACTGGTGGGGGAGTGAGAGAGTGGCTGCAAGGGGCTTGGCTGCTGACTGTGGTTTAACCATGTGAGCCCTTTTTGATGCCCAGTGTGGGGCATAAAGTGTTTGAGATAAAGACAAATTTGACTGGGATGTGCAAGATAGAATTCACAGCTGTTAGTGCTGCTTAGCTAATCACCAGCATGTTTCTGTGGGGCTCACTTTCCTGACTGTATATTTGCAGCCAGTGCTCACTGCAGTCCTCACAGAGGGCACAGAGCAATTCTGCAAGTTTTTATGAATGAAAAAAAAAATTGCCTTGAATTGTTAAAGTATAATCATGGTGAATACTCTTTTACAAGCAGACAAAATTTAGATTAAAACTATTTCCCTAAACATATTTTCCAGCTCTATTCAAAGGTGAAACTGTAAAAATATGGAGAAAATCATCTCAGATGTATGTCATTCAGAACTATTTCTACAGCTATAATGCAAATAATAAGTGTGATAGAGTTAATCCCAGAACTTTATTAACCATAGATATTAAAAAGGATCTAAATATAATTTCTACATTCCACAGTGGAGTGAGGCATTTAGCATTGTGCCAATTCACTTGCACTTCTGACATTATGCATTTTCATATATTAGAATGAAAGGCATGCATTATGAAATTTTCTAAAGGGCCTCTGGTTTAGAGTCAGTAAACAGTTATCTTACTTGACTCCTACATTCCAGATCCATTAAGATATATGATTATCCATCATTTCTAAAACACAGAATTAAAAGTCAAATTTGTATTATTTTTGTGGATTTAAGCTCAAATAAGTTTAATTACATAAAGCTGTTAATAAAATTTAATAATAAATATTAATTTCCTGTGGGGATGATGAGACATATTTGTAATTTTATTTCTTCTTCCTATTCTCAAGGGGTTAAATTATTTCTTAGTCTTGTGTTCTTATGAATCCTTGCTTTGTAAATAACAAAGTTTATTTCAGTTGGCAAACTAGAAAGCTTGATTGTTATAAAGGGTATTCACACTGTCTGATACAATGTGTTTGATGGCCAGACCATTTAAATATTTAGGTGGACTGTTAAATAGTGCATGATAAAAAACAAAAATACATCTAATCTTATTTGTTTGTCATGTTGCCATGCTACTTTTTTCAATTTCCAATTAAAAAAGCTAATAAGGCTCATAATGGAACATAGTGAGCTGCATGAAGAACTAGTTTGTTTAAGAATTTATTGTATTTTCCTTACCCTAGTAAGCAGGCCAGAAGAAAAACAGATTTCATGTTTCAATCATTTTAATTTGTTCAAATGAGTAGACAAACATAAGATATACTCCTAGGTATAATTATTCTCCATAGATTTCAGTTTCTTTTTTGCTTCACAAAATGAATTGCTAATTTTCAGAAGTAATTCACCCACATGTCTTCTTTCTCAGGTAAGCATAGTTTGTGGCAGAAGATTAAACTAAATTTATAGATTATATTGGATTTGTGGTCACTGAAGTATTTGTGAAAGCAGTTGTATCATCATATACATATCAAGAAATGTAATTTAATCACCACATTAATAAGTTTCTGCTCCCAAGAATAAAGCTATTATGGAGAGATGTGAAAAGATCAATACATTTGTTTAAAATTGAAAAGTTATTAAATCTAGGTCATTCTGATCATCCTTAAATGGAATAAGCTTTGATATCTCAGAAAAATTTTAATTAACAATGTTTGCTATCAGGTCTACCAAATACTGGACTGAGGATTATTCAGCTCTTAAAAGGCTTTGGAATAAGCAAAAAGAATAAATAAGAAATTGGCATATGAGCAGGAAATTTTTCGAAAAGGTATGTTTTGCAGTTTCTGCATTGAGTTTCCCTGCTGTTCTTAGTGACATTTCTGTGCACAAATCCCCATTCTCTGCTTGTGTGCATACTGCTATGGTGAGCATTCACCCAAAGGCAGTGTGCATTCTTCTGAAACGTGACTCTCTGTAGGCAGCAGACAGCGTGAAAGTATCAGCATGCACGTCCTTGTTTCCTTCACCCTAAAATAAACAAGTAAACATTGCAGAAAACCAGAAATAATATTGTCAGGTGAGGTTACTGCCCATCATTAAAGCTATGAATTCCATTCTGTGAATCAAACCATCAATTAGGCAAACTCTAGGATGTTTCTGTTTCACACCCATGTGATGTGACCTCCACAAGCCTTCCCAAGCTGATTAATACTTTGGTGTTGAGAGTGAATTTATTTTCCTGGACTTAACTACTCCAGCTGTCTGCCACTGGCGATAGATATGGATGACCATCATTCAACTAATTAGCCGAAAGTTTCTAGGTCGTTAATGAATCTTGCATTCTAAGAGGAAAGTAAAATTAATCTTCTAGGATTAACTGACTGGATGCTTTTGCCAAGGAATCACGCTAGCAGTTGGAGATATGTTGTACATTACATCATGATCTACTGCAAAATTTCATTTAAAGAATTATAAGAAAGCTCTAGACTTATTAATGAAGTATGGAAGATGTAAAAGGTGATAAGATGACATTAAAAGTCCTTTGAATAATAGTAAAGTATGAACAGAATCATAGCTGAACAGGCAGGATGGACTACATACGGGTTTCTTGTGCAGTCTTTCCTGAGATCCCAAGCTCGTGGGACTATTCAAGTAAATGCTTAACCCTCTATGTATGAGTAAATAGCACAGATTTCTGGGGTCCTGAGAACCTTAGTTATTTGGGTTTTTTTGTAAGGAAGGGGCTTGAGCTAATGTTTAAAAGTTGAACTCATCCTTAAGCCCCTTTCTTAACGCAAGCCTAGGCCAGAGTGTGAAGAAAAGCTAACAACCATTCTGATACTCTTTTTTTGTCTTCAAAACTCTTGTCCTGTAGCCTTATGTAATAAATAATGCAACGTCTTGTTTCTGTATTCATTTGCTGCATACTAATACGGGCAGTCAGTGAGCTCTGTTTATACGGGGATGTTCACAATTAAAATTAGATGACGGCTAAAAAATTTGTGTGCAGCACATACACGTATCTTACACATGTCTTTATTGATTTTTTTTTTTTTCTCTATAGCTTTCTGGGAAAAGCAGTTTTGAAATAATAGAATTAATATTAGCTAAAATAAACACAATAACTTGATTGCCTTCAAGATGCAAAACAGTCCAATGACTCATTCTTTTCTTGCTAATAAATTGACCAATCCTCTTTAGTTGTATTACCTTCCTTATTAAATTACAATTCTATATCCAGAGAGAAATATTCAAGCTTCACAGGCCCTTCTTATATATTAGTCAATTTCCAATGTGAAAGG
>VWYP01008094.1:0-17500 GCA_013400435.1 Pycnonotus jocosus
TGCCACTAAAACCATGATGTAGGCTCTGCCCACAGGTCACAGACAGCTCTGCTGTATATGGAAGAAGCCAAGGTTTATAGACAGGGGACCCAAAGTTTGTAGACAGAGCATGGCCTTTGTGAGTCATTTATCTACATTGTCAAATATGTTCCTGCTTACAGAACTAAAGGTGCAGTTCTCCTATGTCTTTGTTGTAAAGACAATATCTGTTTTGTTTTTTTTTTTTTTCTTACTTAGATTCTATAGTTAAATATATTGTTAAACACAAAGAATGGTCCAAAGAGATAAACACATATACACACAGACATGTATGCAAAAAATATATGTGTTACATAAATTGTATGCTTTATTTCCTATTAATCAACTGTGGAAGAGCTTGAGAAGAATTACTTTGAATGTTAGATGTTTCTTAACTTTAGCATGATGGAAATTATCACCAAGGCATATCTAAAAGCATGCCTGGTAAGGTTAGAGCAACTTATGATTTTGTGTTCCTGAGTTCTTCCTGGAACATGAGGAAAGTGCTTTGTGACTGAGAATTCTAGAGTTTTCTTTTTTCTAATACCAAACCAGAAAGAATTTTCTTGGACTTTATCACCTACTTTTTTAGTATTTTCTTCTATTAAGCATTTCTATTACCAGAGCCTGAATACAAACTCTACTTTAATAATTTGACATCACCTTGGCACCCTACATAGTGCACTATAAAAATTGGAAGAAAGAATCAGAAAACATTCCTTGATTAAGGAACCTCCATGGTCCTTACAAGCTACAAAATATTTCTAGACTGGCCTTGTTTAACCTGCATCAGAAAAAGGCAAAGGAATATGACAGAAGTTGACCAGACACCACAGAAATAAGATAATTCTCCCTTCTCATGAGTTAGGAAACAGAATAACCATAAGATCTGAAGTCTTGCTGCAACTGGGAAATCCATCTGTTTTTCCAGAACAGATGAAAACCAATTTGAATTTAGTTCTCTTGATCCTCATTCTGCTTTCCCCAGTGTTCAGGAATTACATGATACAACAGGAAATTAGACCTCTTTTCTGTCTATAAATAAAAGTCAAGTCTCGGTCTATATTGTGTCAAAACTATAAAAAATTATTTCTTCTTTACTATTGGTAGGACTGCAAAACAGAGCTGCAGTGATGCACATTGTAATGGAAGAGCAGATTTCCTCTTCATCTATGATCATCGGAGTCTGTCAAATAATACATTTGAATGTGTACTTGTGTTCTTTTGAGACACAAAAGAAGGTGGTAGGGGAAGGAGTCCTGCAGCCAACCACAGACTCAAGGGGTAAGGCAGGAAACTAAACACAGAGCAAGATCAAAGGATACCTTGGAAGGACCAACAGAACCTGCACTCCAAGCAGTCAAGAAATTGAAGCTGACACAAAGTCAGTTAAATAAAGTGCAGAGCTCATCTGCTGTCGGCAGCAAAGGGTAGTCACTGCTGTATTTCCACTTGTAAATAAATGTGTGTGTGTAACACAGAAATAGAAAAAAAAGTAAAGAGCATCCTGTCACTATAAATAAAGCTCACTGCTTCACACAAGGGGCTGTTTGTATCATGGAAACTCTCAGGTCAGCTTCAGCTTATGGACCATTGTAGTATTATAAGAAAAACAGAAAGAGGACATTTTAACGTGGCTGGGAAGGTATAAATTCCATTGCTAGGAAAAATACCTCCAGCAAATTTATATAAAACTCTTCCTTATTTCCCAGATTTGTCAAATTATTCCTAAGGACTTAACTCTAATAGAAGTTATCAAGACCGGTGGAAAAAGGGAAGTTAATTAATATTTTTATGTTTTAGAACTCTTGATAATTGCATTGAAGCTCACATCTGGCCACTGAGAATCCTTCTGTATGGAGACAGAGTCATTCTCTGGAGGTGAATGGATCAATATCTGCTAAGAACAAAAATTGCCTCAGTGGAAGTCAAGGCTTAGAATGATCCTAGAATGGTTTGGGTTGGAAAGGCATTTAAGAGATCATCACTTCCAAACCCTCTGCTATGGCATGAACACCTTCCACTAGACCAAGTTGTTCCAAGCCTCATCCAACCTGCCCTTGAACATCCCTTACCTCCCATGGGACCTTAGCACCCATGGGTCAGTATCCTAAATTTAGGTGAGGTGAAATATTCTCTTTGACCAAAGAGAAAGTGTTGAAATTTTAAGGAAGTTTTCCAAAATTTAAGGAAGTTTTTATCCGGCTTCATGCAAGGTTGAGCTCAGCTTGGTCTAGACTTTGAGACAAAGAGGTCATGTACTGACTACATAAACCAGATGTACTACTCAGGTTATCAGTTGCAACTAGTCACAACCAAAGATAAAGGTCAATGCCAAACTGCCCAGTGAAGATAGCTTTCTTTTGACTTTTTTTTTGTTTGTTTGGGTTTTATGTTTTTGTTTTTGTTTTTGTTTGTTTGGTTTTGTTTGTTTGGTTTGGTTTTTTGTTTGTTTGGTTTTGGTTTTGATTTTGGTTTTTGCTTTTTGGTTTGCTTCTTTTACTGCTTCCATAAAGGAAGCAAAGAGTTTTGGGAGTAAACAGACTGCTTTGCTTGGCTGCAGACCAAAAGAGAGTAAACAAAACAGTGCTTACAGGCTATTAAGATGATAATTGCTTATAGAACTGCTAAAGCATGACATCACTTCAGACTAGTTCACCTGAGAAATTCAACTTCAGAAGCCCAAAGAGTGACTGAAATAAATTAGGAGATCTGAAAGATTCAGAATTGCATCAAGCCTAGATGAGCAAGAGGAAGTGAATCAGATAAATACATTAATACACACATGGTGACAGATGAGGCAGATGACATTTTATGCTCCTTTAAACTGACTGATGAAGATGAAAAAAATTAGAAATAGCTGTGGACAAGTTCAAGAACATCTTCTAGCACACACTAAAAGGGAAGCTTAAGGAAAGGCTATCAAGCATAGGCATAGTAAGAAGAAAAGGGTCCCTACCAAAAAATACTGTGGTGCCTCTGAAAGGTTTAGTAGGAAATATGAAACTCTGCAAAATGAAATGAGATCCAAGAGTAACGTGGAATATCGAACAAGAGGAGTAAAGATAATGACTTTTCAGCAAAGGGAATTATATTTACTTTAACATAACTTTGCTTTTTAAAAAGAGTTTGTGAGAAGTTGTCAGAGAAAAATAATCTGTATGGGAAAATGGCAAGATTGTGCAATAAAGTCCTTGGTCCAGTCTGAAAAAACAAACAAACAAACAAAACCAACATGTAAATAAATGTGCATTATGAGAGCAAGTATGACATTATTTGTCCCAGGATCCAACAGAGGTTTAGAAATATTGTATAGGAAAAAAAAACCCAAAAAACCAAAAAACCAAGGCCTTATTTGAAGGTCATTTTTATTACCAACCAGCTTTAGAAATGAGTATGAGGGCATAAAGTGTTCTAGTGACTTTTGTCAATCAGCCTGAATGTGGAATCCAGATGGCATTTCATTCGTAATCAAGTTGTGGCATTTTGGCTCTATTCCTGAATTATCCAAAATTATGACTTTCTGCTCCACATGAGCTAGGAAGAAAAACGTCTCCCACAAAAGGAGAGGAAATATATAAGGATGATAAAATTTACTTTGTTCAAAATATCTGCCACACTAGAATTCCTTTCTAAGGAATGTACAGGAATTGTGCTTATATCTGTTGCCGTGTTAATTTCAGTATAATGGCAGTTAATCCAATAGGCTTTGAATAAGTCCCTCTAATGTTTTCCTCCAGAAACATTTGGATTATTTCTAAGAAAATTCTGATATGGCTTTTCTTCAGCTTTTCCATGAACAACCTAATGGGTTAGTTTTCTGTACATTTGTAATACAAGCATTCAGGTGAATCAGTATCTCTCTGTGTCTAGAGAAGTGGATTAATAGAATTCAGTGCTGTCCACAAAGATTAAACCAGATCATGTGTAGTGACAGCAAAATAAATACCATATAACAGCAGTTGCAGCAGATGAGACATGGCCTATCTGTCTAGTCAAGCAGGAGAAAAGACACTGCAGCATCATGTCAAGGAAGCAAGCTCAAGGCATCAATTTAGGGAAAAAAATAATACCCAACAAGGAACGGGTGCCTTTTGAAATGTTATGTCACTTTGTATTCATTTTGCTTTCTGAATTAAGATACTTATTCTAAAAACTCACCTGTTCTGAGTTCTGCAAACAATGTGCCCCACAGTCTAAGATAGTCTAAGATAGATTTCCCTGTTCTGCAGAGCATGAATTTTTTTTTAAAAAAAATTGTATTAATTCTGTAGATTTCCCTGATTAGTACCCAAAGAATGACAGTGAAACTAATCTTCATCTGCATTTTATGAAATCGTGACAGCTTGATATTACTGCAATGGGACATTTCACAGGGTACTGTGGGGACAGTGTTTATACCACTGACACAGAATAATGCAGTGTTGTTAGCTGTGCAGATCATCAAATTCAGGTAATTATCACTGCCACATGCTTTCCTGAAGATAAAAATATTAAACAGCATAATTTGAAATACTGGCATGTTTCTGAATATGTCTTTTTAAAACAGCATCTGATTTTCAGATTAATTGCATGAGAATTATGAAAGTAAGGAAAAGGTAATTTCCTGAGTAAGTTTAAAAAAATTAAAGAAAAATAAATTGTGAACAGAATAATAATTTTTTATGTTATTCTATTAAAAACAGCAACAGCAACAACAACAAAAAGAAAGAAACAAAAGAGAGATCACATCTTCTTCCCAACCATATGGTGTGCAAGAGCATTACTTATGGTAAAACATTACTTATATTTAATGCCTTTTCTCTTTGACTTGGTAGAGAGTCAGTAGTGAAGTTCAAAAACCATTTAAAAAGAATAAAGTGAACTTTGTTAAAAATGGTTTGAGGTTTTAGTACTTTATTTTCTGCTCCCTATTTGGACTGAACATATTCCCAAGAATTTTCTCAACTTTGTAAATAATTTTGAAATTCATAAAACTGTGGTTTTTTAGAATTTTATTATAACCGGAAATAAACACTACCATATCCAAAATTCTGCAGAAAAGATGGGGGAAGTGGTGTACTGAGAACTCTTAAAACAGACATCTTTTAACTATTTTAATATTGATTTATATGTCTAAATTTATGCATGAATGCATGAAAATCCTGAATACAATCTTCTAAAATCTTAGTCTGCTAATACTTAAATCCAGATTAAGGAAATTTGATAGTCTAAATATAACTGGAGTTGCCATATGTCATGTAAGGTATGCATATTTCATATTTTGTTTATCTTTTGCATTAACTTTGGAACTTATTTTAGATACAGTGGGGGTTGATAGTTAAAATATTCTCAGTGAGGATGACAAAAGCTCCCATGTGTTTTTAATAATATTTTTCACAACTTTTATGACCAAATTTAAATTTTCTATGCTTTGTAGCTCTTCATAGATGTGTTTTTCACATCTATATCTGTGCATGTGTATGCATATTGCTGTCATGAAGTTGCTCTGTGACTGACTGTAGGTTCTTTCAAAATAAAATTATTTGCTTAGCAAAGATCTCTTAGAATTTAGTAGTTTCAGTTAAAAAAAAAAAATTTTCACCCAGAGTGCTTAAGCATACTCTGATCTGGATGCACAGAAAGTCAATGAATTTCTGTCAGGGGAGGTTTATGTTGGATATCAGCAAAAGGTTCCTCCCTCACATGGTGTTTGGCACTGGAACAGGCTCCCCAAGGCACAGCACCAAGCCTGGCAGAGTTCAAGGAGTGTTTGGACAATGCTCTCAGACATGGGGTGGATTTGTTATGGTTGTCCTCTGCATGGCCAGGATTTTGATGATTCCTTCTGGTCTCTTCTAATGCAGAATATTCTATGATTCCATGGCAAAAAAGGAGGCTGAAAGGAAAGCAAAAAAATTTTGTTGACATGAAGAGTAATCTGATCTGGATGGGTAGGGAGATATTTATACAGGCTTTGGTGTGGCAAAGAATTTTAATCTGTTGGAACATAAAGTCGTCCTGGAGGATATCATGAGCACAGAGTGAATACTGCAACTGGGAATGAAATCTGGCTTTGAGTATTGGACTCTGAGATAGGTGCCTGGGATAGGCAGATTTTAAATGTGACAAGTAAGAGACAAAAGAAGCAGGCTGAAATTCACTGTGTAAAGGGGTATTTGAAAAGAGACGGGAAGAATGGTTACAACTGGGTTTTGAGCCATGCAGATGGTCAGAAGCTTTCATGGCTCAGACCAGTACCAGTCAGAATCCTCATCTGACCCCTACTCATAACTCCAGAGACACATTTTAGCTCATTGTTGGCCCCCCAGTACACGTTGCTGGTTTATCCACACCTCCTGGCTAATTCTCCTCCTTGTAGCAGCTGAGGTGGAGCTGCATAAGAAGCTCTCAGAAATGCTTGTGACAATCCTTAAAGGACTTAGAGGAAAGACTGGGCCATATTATTTTCATTAAAAAATCACATCCTTGAAATTAGAAAGAATTTTTCAACTTAGTGCTTTGTGCCTCAATACCCCTACCTACAGAGTATGTTTTGAGTCTTGTTGTGAATTTAAATATATTCATGCCTACAAAGCAGACAGATGGTATATTGTTGAGAACTGCTGAAAAGCTTGGGAAGAAACAAATGAATCTGTCTTAAAAATAAAAGTTGAATAATATGTAATAAACATATAAGACTCTTTTTCCTTTATGAATTAAAAAAGAAAGCATTTAATAAGTGCTCGCTAAGCAGGTAGTCTCCTTTTAGAAATAAAAAATGCAGTGAAAGATAATTAATGACATACTAAAATGGACAGAATTAAAGAAGTGTGTTGCTGTAATTCCTTTTCTTGTGTGTATATCATATATTTCAAAGCAGACTGACATAACAGCTTACATTTTTATTCATACCTTCACCCTGAAAATATGGGTAAGGAGAGGTTTGCATATTATCCCCAACTGCTGGGACTGAAGTATGATGCTATATAATTTGGCAGATGTGAAAATTTTTGTGATCTACCAAAGGCAATGGGAACTGTCCCTCTCCCACAATGAAAGCATTATCCCCTATAGAAACCTCATCTGTAAGGAAATGATATTTGAATGGTTGGCAAAGTATTTTGTTGAGTTGGTTAAGAAAGAAAATTCTGCCTTCTTGGTCAGAGTTTCATGTTGCTATTGATCTGTTTGAGCTACCTTATAGGTCTTGAGAAGCTTGCTCCTCAGGTCTATAAGTTACCCATTAGAATCATAGAATAGTTTGGAAGAGACCTCTAGGATCATCAAACCCATCCAGTAACCCAACAGTGCCAAGGCCACCACTACCCCATGTCCCCAAGCATCACACCTCTTTAAATCTCTTACATTCCTCCAGAGATGGTGACTGCACCACTGCTCTGGGCAGGCTGTGTCAGGGCTGGACAATATCTCCAGTTAAGACATTTTTCCTAATATCCAATTACCCCCCCGGTGCAACATCAGTCTGTTTCCTCTCATCCTAGCTCTGGATTTGCATGGCAGATTTGCACCAAGATTTGAGCATCCCAGCAGATTTTCTGGGCAACTCTAACAATTGATTATGAAAAAAAAAAAAAAAATTATTCTCATCTCAGTCTGGAACAGAAAAGAACACAATGGATTGCCTTAACTCTCTACAACTCATGTTTAAGAAGTCTGTTTTTCCTCAGGAGTCTTCTGACCTTAAATGAAATGACTGAAATTGCACAGGCATTTTGTGTTTCATACATTAGCTGTTGCCAGTTGTGCAGCACATATTCCTGAGCCTTTTTAAATGGTCAGGAAAATCACATCAGCTTTCTACACCCTCAGCCTTTTCAAACAATTGTTACATTATGAACCTTGTCTGGTCTCTAGGAAGTAGCAGCCGAGTCACACAAAGACCAAATTATCTCTTGGGCTAATTTTATATGCCAAAACCACTACATCAAACAACACTTGGACATTTTGGTTGTGATATATGCTGCTCATATATTGGTAAAATTGACTGTTGTCATTGCTGAAAGTGACTGTTCAACTCACTGTGAAGAAAGGGGAAGAGAGTAAGGGCTCTTTTTGTTTCTCTGTGCATCTCTTCAAATTAATGCCACATTGCAATGAATTCTAAATTTGATAAATAGCCATGATTTATCCCAAATGAAAGTAAGTGAACAGGGAAAACAGCAGAACATTTTATTTCCCATCTCTCTCCTTCGAGGTGCTTGACATCTTGCCTGCTTTTAATTTCTGAACTGCCTTTGTTGACGCACAGCTTTCTTCTTTCCCTCTTTTGTGTCTTTGTGTCTTTGTGTGTTTGTTTTATTTTTTATTTTTTGTTTTTCTTCCTTGAAATTAAACTGTTTGTCAAATGCAATAATGGGTAGAGTCACAACGTAAATAGTTAATGATGCTGTTGTCTTCTGAGGATTTCTCTGGGTGTAATATCCCCAATCTTTATGCAACCATACACTTGACTTGCACATTCTAAAGCCCTTCACAAAGGGAAATGCTGCTGCTTGTCTAAATAGTACATGATTACCTTGGTTAGTTTTGTGGCTGTGGTAATGTTCAGTTTATGAGCTCAATCTGGTTCTGAGCCATCTGAACTTGATATTCCAGATGCCTTATCCCTAGTAGCACCAGCTCATATACTGTGTACACATGTGTACAATGCAGGCTGCATTGGAAACTCTTGAATTTGTTCTCAAAGTCACATCATACTTTCCTTCAAATCTTACAGGAAAAAGGTGTGTGAGCATGGGGGAAGAAGAGGACTGTTAATAGAAGTCCCAAATATTCAACAATCCTGCATTTATTATAATGGGAAGCTATCCGGTGTTGACAATCTCTATTCTCATCACTGGGGAAAGTGGCATTGCATGTTATTGCTGCATTGCCACATAGAAAACAACAAAGATAATGGGACATGGAATTAAAGCTGCCTTGAACTATTGCCTGTTTACCCAGCAGAACAAAGGAGTAGGCATTAGTTCCTTCATTTACCATAAATGTGTCTTCAAGGTAGTCACTCTACCTGCCTGCTAACTTGGGGATAATAAAATACATACCTACCCCACAGGGATGCTGGGATACTTAATGAACTTATTAGTACTCTTCTGTGCTCTTGTGGGAGGTGTTACCTGTACTTTTGTTCAGAGCAGGTGTAGCTAGCACTTTAACTATTGCCTGAGAAAAGAAAAGAGAATTTGCTCCTTGTTCAGGAGTTTTTGCTTTACTTGTATGCGTATAAATGCTCTCAAGCCAAGCACCAAAATGATCACAGTAAGACTCAGCAGCTATAAACGGGAATGGAATTTCCCTGAAGAGTGTGTGAGTAATCATAGATTTCTATGGATGTGTTTGTGTATGCATTTAACATCAAAGTCTTCAAAAGTTGCTGGCTTCCATACAGCACACAAAACCTTTTTTTTCCATGGATGGTGTTAGTTCCTAACTGTAGAGGATACAAAATGGTCCACACTGGAAGCTGCAAGAGAAGTTTAAATAACTTGATTATAATTCCCCTTTGTCTTGTGGAAAAGACCCTGAGGTCAACCTTTATTTCCTATAAAATTATAAGAGTCTGTAATGGCAAGGAAAAGTCTCAGATTTATCCCTCATCCGAGAAACAGTGACTCTGGTGACACTTAATGCCCAGGCACAAGATGGAAGATTCATTCAGCATTCAGACATGTACTGAATCATCAGGACCATCACAAATCTCTTCAATTTCTTTGCAATTGTTGTGATTTTTATTATTACTATGATTATTACTATTACCATGATAGCTGTTATGCTAGTATCAAGTTTGCAATAAATTCTCTTGATTTCAGGTTTCCAGTCTAAGCCATGAGCAGTGAAGACCTGATCAATATAGAGAATGGAGTCTAGAGCATTATATGTGTTTTAAGATTAAATGAATGGTATTCTAGACTTCATTGGCTGTTGATAATACAACAAATCTATGTCACTTGATATAATGTAGATTTGTAGAACAGATATCTAAAATCCTGCTCCAAAACTGCTTTTTTTCAGAGGTGGGAGCACACTGCAATAAGTATTATACCAATATTTTTTTTTTCAGTGTAGCTTGATGAATTAAAAATCTGAAGATGAGCACACCAGTGATGCTGAATGTAAGATTGATTCTGTTTCTATCCAGGCCTGTGAAGCCCATGGATGAAAACCTGGAGACAGAAAATCCCTTCTGATTGGGAAATGCACTCTATCGAGTAATGTGTTTAGGTAGATATGGTTTGGATCTTCTGTGCTACTGCGAGACATTGAATTTTGCTTCAATAAAAATTAGACCTTAGAATAATCTATGCCTTTAAATAACATCAAGTCCTATGTGAAGGGTAAGAAAACAAATTCTTGACCCCTCACTTTCTCTGTCATTTAGACCAAAATTGATGAGATAACAGCTGAAGCTCTCTTTGCTTCAGGTCTTACCTCAGACTTTTACATGAGTGTTTGAGCTCAAGTGGTGTTGCAATGGGACAGAGGAATGTAAATCTTCCACGTGGGGAAGATTTTCTGTTTCAATCTCTGGCTTGAAATTGGGACAAGACTGGCCTAGAAGCTGGATGTCTAAAGTGCAAATACACTTTAATAATCATAAAACCGACAGTTTTTTATGGAAAAACACATAGGACCTGACAGATCTATCATAAATCTTGGTAATTAACTGAGACAGGGACACAGAACCCTTGCCAGTCCCATGAGGAGGGAAAAGCAGTGCCAGAAGAGGTAGAGCTCACCCAGCATTCCCATCAGCTACTGAAGGGAGGTGGATATTCTCTCCAGTGACTGCAAAGACAACCAGGGAGACTGTGGACCTGAATCTACTCCATGTTCAGAGCCAGCAGAGTCAGAAATTCATATATGTGTGTATTTTTATATATATATGCATGCAAACACTAATTAACAGCCCCACAAATTTACTTTGTTGTACAACTTGGTATGACACAGTAGAGGACAACAAAATAGGACTGAGGTCCCCTTAAAGACTCTTGCATATTTTGCCTTGGACAAAAATCTTCTTGAGTGTGTCTGAGCAGAGCTAATCGCCCACACCCCTCAGATATTCTGGGGTATGATTGAAAGAACTTTTATGGACATGGACTTGTACAGATAAAGAAATGTATTGATTTTTCTGCCTTCTCCATGCCATGGTAGGCTTCGTACCTGAGACCATTATCCAAAGTGCTGTCTGCAATTAATCTTTTGGGCATCATGTAATCACCCAAGGTGTACAGGGCTGAGTTTCAACCAGATAGTGACACAGAAGGGCGGTGTGCAGGGGGAAGGGAAGGGAAAACCAACTAGCCATTTGTTTGCTGTGCCTATCAGGAAAGAGGCAGACTGGCAAAGATTGTCTGGTGTCCAGTTATGCTAGAGTTTCAGACAGGGTAAAGGACAAAGTAGAAGCCCTCCAGACTGAGTATTAAAAATGAATGTGTGTCTTTTCAGTGTATTTGTACAGGAGGGAAGAGGGAGGAAAAAAAAAAAAAAAAGGTGAAACATTCCAGATGCTTGCCTGCAGTAAAGCATTTCTGGCTGTTAGTTCCAGTAGGTCATTACTGCATTAATTTGGTGTTTAATTAAATGCCTGTGCAACAGACCATTTATTTGTTATCTAATATTAGCTTTAGTTCTTATCAATTAAATGCTAGCTGAGGGCTTGATTCACTTACATTTTATGTCCCCTTACACTCTATTTTTTATAAACAAAAAACAAGGACTTTACACAGAGAGAAGATTTACACCCCCAAATTTCTCAGTGTGTATAATGCAATATGCTGAAGTGCTTAGGAAGAAGGTGCTGGAACAAAGGCACTTTTTCTTTTTGAGAAACAGGCATCTTGTTTTCAAACAAATGAGAAACTAACTGAACTACACAAAAGAATTCCTCTTACAACATATTTCCTATGATGGTCTAAGCTGGATCATGCATGCATCTGAATTTCTTTGTGAATTTTTGTCTATTCTAAGAAGTCATACTTAGAACAATATGACTTTCCACTGGGACTTCTTCTAGGATACCCATTTTCCTCTTCCCAAAGCAGAGGAGTCCCTGCTGTTTGTTCAAAAGCTGTGCTCCCTCTAAGTCTCAACCTTTGCCTTTCATGGATACTTATTTTCTTGCAGGACTTAAAATAATTCTTAATGTTGAAAAGTCACTAATGTTGGAGTTTTGGGGTTTATTTATTGTTCATAATAGTTGCATAAATATTTTGTCAAATTGAAGCATTGCCCAGATTATAGAAATGTTTGGCTGTTATCTCTGAGGTTAAATTTTCAGAACACTGAGTCCAGCTGCTCGCACTGTAAAGAGCTGGCTAAAGCAAGTCCTGACTAATGGCTTCAAGCTGAAAAAAGATAGATTTAGATAAGCTATTAGGAAGACATTCTTCCCTGTGAGGATGGCGAGGCCCTGGCACAGGTTCCTCAGAGAAGTTGTGGATGACCCACCCCCAGCAGTGTCCAAAATTAGGCTGGACAGGGCTTGGAACAACCTGGGATAGTGGAAGGTGTCCCCAGCCATGGCAGGGGGTAGAATCTTTAAAACACCTTCCAACCCAATCCATCTTATGGTTCTATGAGGACTAGTTGAGATGTATGCTCTTGGTTGGAAGAGTCTCCAGAAGTCTGTCTTACTAAGCAATCAAAATGTAGTTGTCACACGTGTCCTGGTAAATTGGAGCAGTTAAACCACTCCTACGAGCACATCTTTCTAGAAAGAATTGTCTGGGCTGTCCTACAAGACTGTCTTTGCATACAAAACCAAATCTCTCTGAACACGCTGGTCAATTTGGTTTGGAGGCTTGACTCATCTCATCCTGCATCTGGATTTTAGGGTCAAGCATCCTAGAGCAAGTGCCGTGGTAGTAAAGGTACAGGGCACTGCTGATCCTACAAAATCAGGCTGGACAGAAAAGTCCCTGCACTCCATTTTTTACTCAATGCACTACACCATGATACATAACCTGTTAAGTCCTGAGTGTTTGACAGTAATGGCCGGTTAATTGGGTGAATAAAACACTTTAGAAAAGTAATTATTAAATTTTATTATCAGAGGGCACCTCCTTGTAGAGGGAGCATTTTTTTTACACCCAGTTTGGAAGGTATGCTTTGATCAGTAATGCAATCTAAATGAATAGTCAGATCTATCTAGCTATCTCAGAGTCTCAAGAGTAGTGGCCTCTATTTTGGCTTTCTTCTGTGATAAATGCTGAACACTATTTTAGAATGGAGCCTTTTCTGCTTTTCTACAAGTAACTGTTTGAATCATGTCAAATAGATGTTAAATTATACATCTAAAATAAATTTCCTCTGGATTTTATGAAATTCATTCTTTCAGTGAATTTGAAAGTCACTTTCCTAACAGGTGTCGTAAAGCCTAGCAAAATCAGATTGACTCTCACTGTCTCAGTCCTATTAAAGGCTGCATTCAGAAGTCAATCATCGTAAAATTGTTTGCTGCAGTTTTAGAAGCAATGACCTAAGAGTCACATTTAAAAAAAAAAGCAAAAACACAGCTGAAATTCAGGATGCATTTTAAACAGGATCTTGTACTTTATATAATGCTTTGTAATGACCTAGTTAAGTTCAAAATCATTTATTACAATCCAAACAATGAAGAAATATGGATAAGGTAAAACCTTTTGGTTTGCAGATGGTAGATTTATCTTCAATGTTGTCATCATAATATTATTTTGTTTTCATAAAACTGAATTCTTAAACAGTTTTTAAGAAAGCAGTGGATAAAATTAGCCTATTGTATGTGCACAGTTCATTTGGCCTACAGTTTGCAGGCAGATATAGTTTCATAGAAGTCAAAGAGTAGAGATCATAATTCAGCACAGGTTTTGACAAAAAAGAGTGCAGTATTGACAGCAGAGAAGCTGAGAAGCAAGATCACCCTTAAGAGGTGGACATTTGTTTGTCTCTGTGGTGTTGGAAAGCATTAAATACCTGATACAGTGGGAATTGCAGTGCTCACAAATTGGATCAAATCGAAATGAATCAAATAACTTAAAATAACTGTCTTGCAGAAGACAGCAGATGTTTACATGATTTGTTCAGCTGAGATCCAAAATCTGAGCCCCAACAGTGACTGAGAAACACCCAGCAGGGTCAAATCTTCTGGTTCCTAATAACATTTATATGAGTAGAGCCAGCACAATTATCAGACTGATAGAGACCATTCTGTCTACTGAAAGGCATCTTTGTGTGGTATTTAACAAGAGAGAAAAAGCAAGTATGGGAACAAAGGGTATAGGGAAAAGAAGGAGTACTCACTGAAAAGGACTCACAAAGCTAAAGCGATAAGGCAAGTGGGACTGAAGTAGAGAGATTTGGGGTAATAATAATAATAATAATAATAATAAAGTGTATCTCTGGGTCTAAAAAATGTGGGAAACAGAGATGAAGGTTCCTGAATAGATGTGGAGAGCTAAAGGCTAAAAGATGAAAGGTGAAAAATCTCCCACATAATACAATGCTGATGGAAAATACATTCATAAATGTAGAAAGCCAGAATGAAATGCAAAGTTAGCCTGAGCCCTCACTCTCCCCTCCAATGCAGACTCCATAGACAGATCCATGCACAAGAAGTTAATACAGAGGACAGACGGCACAAAGAAACGTTTCAATAGTAGAACGAGTAGGAGACCTCAAAAACAGGAGGGAAAAAATGAAGACACTTTGTAGAAGGAGCTGAATGCTCTGTATTAAAGGGGACTGAGAGAGTGAAAAAGCCCTTTACTCTGTCTGATGAAAGTCCCCAGTGAAACAGATGCAGTGAGGAAGGGAATGTATGCTCCAATTAAGGTCTGACATGAAAGGACCAACACATCTCCCTTGTGAACTTATCCAAAAGGCAAGGTGAAAACATTCTGGGGATGGAAGTTCAAGGGGGTCTACTGTGTCGAATCTCATTAGATGCAGATGGATATCAAACTGGTGGATGTTTTCAGAATTATCTGTGTTAAAAATGTTGACAATTCTATGAACTATCAGCCCTTTTGCTTCTGTGTACTGAGTATAATATCATCTTCCTATCCCATTTTCTGTTTTTGCTTTGGTCTCTCTTGCAAATCCTTACCATGGGGTAGTTAATATATCTTAAAACTAAATTCCCAGCGGACTTCAAGCATTAAATATTCACAGTGAGGTAAGGTGTAGGAATTTAATGCTCATCTCACATGCCTACTTCCCAAGGAAACTTCTGCTTGTTCTTCACATAGATGAGCTGATATAATTAGCTTGTTTCCAGTGAAACAAATAAATAAACATATGCCCCACTTCTGTGAAAGAAGACAATGAGGAGAGTAAACTAAAACCTTACCAAGTGTAGTTGTAGCACTGGAGCTCTCCACACAGAAATTAAGGTTTTTAGCTTCCTTTATCTTCTAACAACTAGCTTTTTAAGACTGGTGGAAATTTTGCCATTAATGTCAATGAGTAGATGGCAGAAAATAGGCTTTATTCCAGAAACTGGGGAAATGAGTGGCATATAAACTATTGCTGGTGCAAGGGTTGTCGTTTAAACCACATAAACTGAAGGAATGAAATATGAGTGACTTTTATATTACACATCGTTTGCACAAAATTATGTTACATACAATTTGGAGAGCTCTGTTCATTTTAACAGGTCAGTCTGCAGTAAAGTGTGACACAATATTTTTGTCCTCAATAGAGGGAAGTGTGAGTGGGAGCGCTCATCCCCACTCCATGTTCCCAGATCTCTAAATGCCCTCAGTATGACAGCTGAGGTATGTTGTAAATAAAAGACAGATTATGTCCATTGTCCTTTTCCATCTGTACTGCTTTCCCTTTTTTGATGCTGAGGAGAGTGGAGCTGGAAGCAGGAGAGGAGCTTCCATGGGTAGATGTCATGGATAATGATATCAAAACTGAGATATTCAGATATCAGTATTCATAGCAAGGATGTTAATATATTTTAAAGAAAAAGATAACAGAGCATGCCTGGAAATGTGTCTCAAAACTTATCATTTCTCATCTAAGTGGTTTTAAATAAAGGTAAGCTCACATCACTCTGAAATAGATCAACAGCAAGATGAAGAAATAAATAAGGGAAGAAATTATTTGTGTGACTTTTATTCATGAGAACTCTTTCCACCAATGAAGAAATTGCTATTCTTTAACAGAAACATTAATAGCTCTTTTCTCTCTTGTCCTCACACTCTGTGTTCTGAGTGGCTCTGTTGTCCATTTCTCCTTCCCAACTGACTCACCACCAGTGCTCTATCAGCGCTGTTATTCCAAAAGCAGTGGCCCATAAAATGAAGATAACAAGTCCCAACTCCCAGCAAGCTTTTCCTTGTCAATGAGAGATTAAAAATAATGGTCAGGGGCTGTGATGATATTTGCAGCTAACTTTACAAATTTTCATCCAGAGCATCTGAGAATTTTTTATCCCTTTCTAATTTTCTGGAATAGTTTGAATTTCTCCTCATTAGGTTTCATTGCACAGGACAAAAAGGTGGCACACGGCTTTTCTACTCAGAAAATATATCATTAAAATAGGTATGCAGGTTATCACATTGGTGTAGCTTTCTACATAGGCAGATTGAAAGGATTTTAGATAAGCTCTAAAGTTATATTTGAAATATTCACTCTGTCACCTTGTGATTCTTTTTATGAGCCGTCATACAGACTCACAGGGAAAGTGAGGGAAATGAAAGCCGACATCCTTTTGCTGTAGGTTTCTACAAATGCAAACAAATAAACATGTTATTGGGATTACATAACAGTGTTGCAAAGTCTCTTCCTCTTCAAACATCTATTAAGAAGGCAATGCCTTTTCGGTTATCTTCCTTTTAAATAGTTTCCTAAAATCTCTCTCAGATCAAACACAAGTTTGTCAATAGTATCATCATGTTCTGCCTGCTAAAAGCTCTCAAAATTCTTATAGCTGGAAAGACTAAATTCAGGCCAAACCCCAGGCTGTTACTCACTCTCCTCTAAAACCCAGTGTAAGCATCACATTAACCTCAGGGCTCTCCATATAAGACTATTCTTTGGTAGATTTGCCAGGGCATATTCAGATTGACTTGACATTTGACTGCAAAGTGTTTGTATCTCAGGACAAACATTGAATCATTTTGATGGAGCTGTTTAACACACTGTTTCTAAGCAAGTTTTCTGCTTCAATCCTGGCTATCCTAGATTTCCACAGTCAACAGTTCTCCTTACCTTATAAATAAAGAATCATGTCAGGAAGGAAGAAGAAGAAGAGGAAGAAGAAAGAAGAAGAGGAAAAAGAAAGAAGAAGAACAGCAAGGAGAAGGAGAAGGAGAAGGAGAAGGAGAAGGAGAAGGGGAGGCACTAGAGATGATTATAAAAAGCAGGTAACAATGTCAATAAACAATATTTCTTCATTTTTAGTAGATGTCACTTTTACTCTGAGAATTACAAGCATTTGACTTAGCACAGAGCATAGATAGAAAGTCAGAGGGGAAGTCTGACTCTTGCT
>VWYP01008147.1:0-18075 GCA_013400435.1 Pycnonotus jocosus
AATATAAAATATGTGGTTATTGTGTAGACTGAATTACTAAGTATCAAGTATGGACTTTTCTCAATTACAATGACAGGTTTTAATAAGATCAGTCTGATTTTTGATGTTGTGGAGAATTTTTGTTACCTGTTGTCCAGATGGTTTTCATGCAGATTAAATAAGCTAGGCTGATTTTTCTCCTGTGTCTAATGTACACAAAGCTATTCTGGATGCTGGGAAAACTACACTACTTCTTTGCATACGAATCACAGCTAAATCATAAAATTTTGTCTGTACCTATTGTAGAGACAGCAGAAGGATACAGATGGATACCTAGAACAACTTCTTTACTCCAAATATGCAAAACAGTTACTGATGGTAAACCTTTTGGTTTTCTTAAACAGGGAGAGGCCCTGATAACAAATCTTGTAGATGTGGTCCATCTTATCACACATCTGGAGTATCCCCAAAATGAAAAGGAATTGTTTTTATCCTCTCGTGCTTGTGAGATTTTCTGAGATTTATGAGAGTTTGGAAAAGCTATGTCCATATTTGATAGCCAGTCCTTCTCTAACTCAGAAGTGGTTAGTAGGTCTCCCAATGTCTTTCAGAGTTACTTTAAGAACTTTTTCACTATGAGGGTGGTGAGGCACTGAAACAGATTGCTCAGAAAAGTTGTAGATCTCCCATCCCTGGAAGTGTTCAAGGCCATTCTGGATGGGTCTCTGAGAAAATTGGTCTAGTGAGAGGTGTCCCTGTCTATGGCACAGAGGTTGGAACTAGAAGATTTTTTAAATTCCTCCCAATCCAAACCATTGTTCTAAAATTCTAAGATTCATGTAATCTTTGCAACAGCTCTGCACAAGGAACCAGAGATGCCTGCTTGATGCAAGCTGAAATGCAACATAATGGGAAGCAACTCTTTGACCATTCTGATCTATTGCACTGACAGAGGAATTTCAGCACATCCCCATAGGGCCTGCAGCCAGTCAGAAATTTGACATTCGTACATCGTCTCACCAAGGACCAAGTACTGGTTCCTGGACTTAGCAGACCTCTGTCAAAGGCCAAATAAATAATTTGTACCCTCATTGCAGGAAAATGTCTCTAGATGATATAAATACAAAAACCATCCATTGTTTTCTCACTATTGTCAGTATATATTAATTATTAGAATACTAACCCATACAGATGACCATCTTATAAACAGAATAAATAAAAAGAAAGTGAGATGAGATTATGTTACATTAAATTATAAAATAAAATAAAATGCAAAATAAAATATAAATCAGTCTTACTAATGCCCTTGCAGATAAGGTACTTTGGGTTCTTTCCACGAAAAAAAGAGATTTCTGATACTCTTGGTACATGTAAAATGCTGGACATAATCTGCATTCTTAAGATTGAAGTGACCTTTTACTGATCTTTTACCTTTTACTATTTGATGATTTTGTTTCAGCCTTCAAGTCAAATTAGTTTTAAAACGGTAGCCATACAGCTAGACCAGTCTGCTGGACAAGTTCTGGTATTGTTTTATTTCTCTTTCCTAATGGGGTTTCTTTTACTGCATGCAGTTTTGGCAGGATGGCAGTGACTATATCTGTGAGGTACATTCTGTCCAGAATGCCTGCTAGCCTGTTAATCATCTCTCATGTTTGTGTAAGGCTGTCCTATGAATCCTCCTCAGAAATGATCTATAAGGTCAGTTGTTTATCTGCATTTACAGACTACCCTTAAGTCAGGCTTAAGCTATGTGTATGGTGGGTCTGCCCATGGAATTTGATTTAATCACTGAAATTCACAGCTAACTTCATAAGATAATAGTTGATCACTGCCTTACCTGGACTACCAGGAAATTGAAAAGGCTTTAAATCTAAAATAATAGTCAATACAAAATAGTCAATACAAGATCATGTATCTAAACTGAGCATTTGTGCTAACTAAGTTAAAAATGTCAAGTGCAGAACTTAAATATTTTGCATAACTTAAATCTTTATTGCAGTTTTTAGCTAATGTGTTTAGATTACACCAATTACAGTCATCTCTTATTGGGCCTTAACATTGTGGTGCAGCTGGCATGATCTAATGCCATAACTAACAATTTATTATGTACCATAGCTCAGCTCGGATTTAAAATACTATTAGTAGGGTTATAAAACTGAGGGGTTTGCTTTGACATAAATCTATATTTTATGGATAAGAGGTGTATCTATTCCCTTTATTATGTACTAAAATATTTAGAATAGAACTCATGAATATGTTTATGACATTCAAAAATTTACTAGCTGACATTTATTCCTTGTGTGAAATTTATATTCGATTATGAAAATGTAAGAGAAACTACAGGCATTAGTTGATTTACACAATGGAATTGCTTGGGCAGATTTCTTATGTGTCCCCATAACATTTAAGGTATAATAAAAAACTGCAGCTACTTTGTCGCAAATTATTCAATTTAATCTTCTGAAGAGAATTTTATTGGCAATGTTTGGAAGCTGACCTTTACCTGCATGACACTTTCAGCAAGAGGTGTCAAGAAAGATTACAAATTATTTTTATAGCGCATTAATAGTTTATAAAATTTATTTTGGATCATATAAAGAAACCCACATACTACATAAACACCCTGCTATCACAGAGGTGTTTGACACTTCAGAGCACCATGAAAAGGAATTTGATTTCTTACAGATCATAAAGGAATGGAACTAGTAGGGGCCAAACTGTGACACTTCACTCATTTTAAATTGTTCTTAATTTTATGAATGTATGTACTTACTATAATGGAACAACAGAGGAGTACAATGATGTTAAGTATGAGACATCAGGATGTGCCTCTAGGTACTGCATCTTCTCAAGGAGTGCACTGACTGTGTCAAATATCTTGAGAACTTTGCTCATGAAAATACCTCTATATATGAATTTGGGGAAAAAAAGTTCTTATCTAAAGATAAGACCCTAAGGCAGTAGAAAAGGATCTAACTCTCTATTTCTCCCTGCACTCGAATCCAAGTTTGACATCTTTTCTACAGATGTTTTGCCAGAAATGGAAGTAAAGAATCTAATTCTAGGCTAGAAAAAATTATTTGTCTGAGATTATTTTTCTTGCTGTGGATACTCTAGATCTCTTTAGCTGAGTGATTCATCCTATTCTCTATTCATAGCTGGTGGAAAAAATAGGTACTTTTAGGGCCCAATTTATATAGTTTTGAAATAGGTAGCTTAAATAATTCAAATCTCACTCTGAAAACACATAGGTATCCCCTGGATAAAAAAGAGGCCTAAGCTCAGATGTAGATGCTTCTATTTGGGTTATCTAAATATCACCCCTCCTGTTTATTCAATGAGAGAAAGATTAATGAACATTCACTAAAAAAGTCCTCATGGGACACATAGTATTTTTTTTCACAAAACAGTGGAATGATCTAGTACAAAAATAGCTTTTTAAAGTATACTAATAGTGAGAAAAGATCTCAGGAAAATATAAGTCTTGTACTTGTTGAAGATGGCCACCTGACCAATAGGGGCTAAGAAAATGCAGAAGCATTAAATGATTTTTTTTCCTGCAGTTTTTAATGTTAATGGTAGACCTTGGGCTGCTCGGCCGCCTGAGGTGGAGCACCACAACTGTGGGAACTTCTGACTGGTTTTGAACCCTGAATTCATATGAGCTGAATGTTCTTAAGCCCACAGAACCTGATGGATTTCATCCTGGAGTACTGAAAGTGATAATGGATGTTATTGCAGGACCTCTCTCCATCATCCATCAGCCAAGGTCTAGGGAGTTTGGAAGGGTTCCTGCTGACTGGAAGCCAGCCAATGTTGTCTCAGTTTACAAGAATGGCATAAGGGAAAACTACAGGCCTGTAGCTTTTTTCTTAAAAAATTATGGAGACATCATACCGGTCCTGTTGAAAGGCATTTAAAGGACAATGCAATGATCAAACTCAGTCACCATTTGCTCACAAAGGGAAAGGGCCGTTTGCCTTGCAGAGGGATCTAGATAGATTGGGCCATTAGACTATGGTTAATGGAATGAAATTTAATATTGAATGACAAATTGTGTAGATAGGATGGCATAATACCAGGCATAAATATAAATTGGGAGAGGAGTAGCTGGAAAGAAGTCCTGCAGAAAGGGCCCTGCAGGTGCTTTCTGACAGCAGGCTCCAGGTGAGTCAGCAATGTGTCCTGGCAGCCAAGAGGACAAACTCCATCCTGGGGTGCATCACGCACAGCATCACCACCTGCTCAAAAGAGTTGATTATCTTACTGTATTCAACACTGGTGTGGCCTTAGCTTGAATACTGTGCACAGTTCTGGGCCCCACTAATTGAGAAAGATGCTAAGCTGTTCAGGTGCATCCAGAGGAAGGAAAGAAAGTTGCTAAAAGTGGCGGAAGGAACACCCTTGCGAAGCAGTTGAGGACTTTGGGTTTCTCTAGTTTGGAGAAAAAGAGAATGAGGAGTGATCTAATTGTTTTCCACGCCTTGTTGAGAAGGGCAGATGGGGAAAGAGAGGTGCTGAACTCTTCTCCCTGGTATTCAGTGATAAGACTTATGGGAATGGTTCAAAGCTGCGTCAGGAGAGGATCAGACTAGATCAGGTAAAATTTCTTTACCAAGACGGTGGTGGTCAAACACTGGAACAGGCTTCCTAGAGAGGTGGTCAATGCTCCAAGTCTCTCAGTGTTTAAGAGACAATTGGAAAATACCCTGAATAACACAACTTAACTTCTGTTTAGCCCTAAATTTGTCAGGCAGCTGTAGTAGATGGTCATTGTACATCCCTTCTAACTGAACTAGACTGTTCTGTTCTGTCAAAAGTTCCAAAGTGCTCCTTTGCAATACTTCTGCTTTAGGTATATTTTCTCATTCTCTTGAAAAGTTCAGTTGCTTGTATTGATTTAACTCTTAGGTCAATACTATTAGATAGCATGTATGTTTGGGAAATCCTGCATCTTCTTTGTCCTTTCAGTTACTTCAGGGCACAAGTGTTTTACTGCATTTAAATAATCTTTCACATATCTATGTTATTTCCTTTCAAGTATTGATATGGGTGTCTGATATCACAAAATGTGATGCTAAAAGAGAAAATGGCAATTATTTGGTTTAAAACAGCAATTAAAAAGTTCATGAGAAGCAAGTCCTTTTTTTAAAAAAAGTAGAATTGTAACATTTTTTATTTTAATCAATCTTTTGAAGAAACTGCTGTCTGTTTCACTTCCAATGAAGAAAAACTCCATGTACAGAAATGCTATAAGCCTAACACCAGTGATCATAAACCAGTCTCCCTTTAGCATAATTGCTTAGCAAGTATCAAGAAATTTCCTTAAATTTAATGTTATGCACAAATTAATAGGGAAAAAAGTGAAGGAAAATTTAGGCTGGATATGCAAAACTGTACCATTACCAAAATACCACATAACTCAAATGAAAAGAGGTGTGCAGAACCTGCCACCTTGTTTAGAGAAATGCATAACGAGTAAAATACTTCTGCTTACCAGAAAGAGTTGAAGATTCTGAAAGTAATTTAATTTATGAATGTTATTTTTGTACTAGTCAGCTGGAAAACAGAAGGAAAGTTAACTTCATTGTCTTGGTTTTGTTCAGCTCATATCCAATACCATTGGATTGTCCACTCCAACCCTAAAAGAGCTAGGAGTGTTCATACTTTAGAAATGCTTTATCTAAAGCATCAAAGTGTCTCTTGTGAACGAAGCCAAACAGCTCCTGCAGAGCAGAATAAACTCACAGACAGACCATGTAAGGGCTGATTCAGCTGGTTAGCAGCAGGGGGAAGGGATGCTTTTCACTAAAGATGCACACCATCTCTCACCTCTCAAGCTTAAGGAAGAGCCATAAACTCAAAACAATTTCAGCCTCAAAAGAGGTTCTGAACTATAATTCTTTATTTCACTGGACATCAAAAACATTTGATTTAGTGGAAACACTGGCTTCATGACACCTTTTTTATTTGTGCTACTTTCAGTTGCAGAAGGCAGTGCTGTGTCTGTCTTTAACAGCAATCCAAAGATTGATTCTTTCCTTTGCCCCTATGTCTCATAGATACCAAACACCTACTGTCCTTCTTGGATTTTCTTATTAACATAACCGAGTCAAACTGAGAGCAATTATTCCCAGCCTAAACTTAGCTGGAACTATGTTACTTCTACGCCTGAATGACATCTGGAAAGCCTGAAAAGTTCTGCTTTTTCTTTCAGGTACAGCCATGTGTCTAGTAAAAAACAATGTTACTTTACATGGCTTGTCCTTTTTCTATCCCTAGAGAATTATCATTGTTATACCACTCCTGCAAAATGCTATTATTCCACAATTTTAAAGGGGAAATAAAATATACAAAAATCAGAGTGATTCTTAGGTGGATTTTGTGGTAAAGTGGGTTTCTGTTGAAATGTTGTGTTTGATGTTGATGTGTACGACATTTCATTTATTGAATACTGCAAACAGAGGCCAAAGGTTGTTCAAAACAACTTTCAGTGTTCTCTGCTCCTAGAAACCCACTCCATGATTATAATCAAGTGTTTATTTATAAACCACTAGGGTTACAGTAGGATGATTTGGCATTTATAAGCAAGTCTCTTGTTTGCTGTATTTTATGTGTATATGTGAACACCCACAGAGTTTACACATAGGATATCATTTCCAGAGGTGATTTTTGCCCTGTGCAGAATGGGAATTAGTTTTGTATGGTAGCTGCCTTTTCCCAGCAGCTAGCATTTCCACAGCTGGTTGCTGTTTCACTCACCCATACTTTTCTATCACATACTACTTTTTCAGCAGCCCTCTTGCATGTCCAGAGAAAAAAAAACATTTATCCACAACAAATCAAAAGGTGTGAAAAAATGCTACTGAAAATAGCTTGAAAGTATGCTTTTTTTTTTTGTGATTACAGAAAGCCCACACCTTTTTTCTTCAGGCCTAACTGTTACAAAGTTGTGGCTTAAGACTTTAAGGAACAAAAATTTGAATTATGTTTATTTTGACAAATAATATAATTTTTTTAAAAAAATACATTAAATAACACAGCTGTTTTATTCAGACACTTGAAAAAATAATGGTTTATATTAAGTATTTTTATGCTTTTGTTTCCTTGTTTATCAGAACTTTTTGTCCATATCTGTAACTGAAGTAGCAGAGCACAGCCTCTCCAAGACAAAAATTTCAACAGAGAAAGTGAGATTAGAAAGAGCTTGTGAAAGTATTTTTTAAATGTCTCAAATGTCAATGCACAGAAAGGACTCACTACCTCCTGCTGTTGAACCTATTGAAAAAATACTTGTAATATTGTTTTATACGTGTTTTTGAAGGACTGAAGAGATTGACAATTGCTGTAATGCTTGAAGAAGTTCTGAATGATAGGTGAGGGTGAGGACATTTAAAGTTTTTCTTCATTCCAATTAACTGATGGTAATGATATAGGTAAGCTAAGGCAGTGACATTATCCCATTAGGCAAGGACAAAAGTAGTCCTGTTTGTTCCAGTATAGATAAAGGTTTGATTTTCCTGTTTACCATAGGAGAATTGACATGAACTTTAATCATTCAACTGATGAATTAAGAGATGCAAAGCTGTAAGAAATGCATAATTTATTTTACAAATTATTAGATCGCATAAGCATTGAAAATCACACTGTATTAAGCAGCCCATAATGCTTTCCAAACCATTTTGATCACCAAGAAAGTGAGGATAACTTAATTATTACTCTAATGTATTATAAAGGGTCACAGAAGCACTTGTGAAACCTTGTCAGTCCAGAAGGTCTCTGGCTCCTTGTCTTATAAATTACTACTGCTGCAGTAGAGTCATCTGGAAGGATTTAGTGCTTCAGGTGTATCTGCACAGCATCCTGCAGCTTAACTAAAGTGGCGTGGAGAGATGGCTTTAAGACAGATGATGCACTATGCACCCTACAGCTAAGGCATGGGCAGGCACTTTTTTGGCCTCCCTACCTGTGAAGGAGCTCCAGCAGGAGGGAGGAGCAGGCAATAAAGGCCAGGTGTCTCTGGAAGACTGGTTAGATCTGACACATTAATCCCTTACCCTCCTGCACATGGCACATAAGTCTTCTTCTATCATCAAGATATATCTTCCAAAGAAGAAAGGATGAGAGGGACAAAATGAAAATTAAGCAGAATATTAAAAACCCTCAAAAGACTGTGTTTGGCTCTTTTATTATTCAATTTTCCTAAGAGCTGCCATTTAGCATTAAGTATTTTGAGAATATCTTTTGCATGGTAATGACTGTCATCAGTAATAATTCTCATTGATGTTCATGCTTTTTATGTCTTAGATGAACACCTCTGCCATTGCACAGATAATTTCTTCAATGACAGTGTTTAGGGGGGTCTGGCTGGGATGGGGCCAGCTTTATTCAAAGCAGCCAGTGTGATGCTGTCATGAATCCATGACTAAGCAGTGTTGATACAGACCAACTCTTTAGCTATTGCTGAGCAATTGCAATAAGATTTTCTCCATTTCTCACTCTGTCCCACCGCCAAGAAGGCTGGAAGTGAGCAGGAGAATGGGACGGGGCACCATCAGCACAGCTGGCCCAAAATTACCAAAAGCAAATTCCAAGCCTCATAACATCATGTTCAGCAACGAAGAAACTGAGGGTTTTGTTTTTCCAAACACACTACTGCTTTGGAGTCAGACTGGGCACTGGTCTGCTTGTGGGAGGTGAGAAGTGAAGCAAATGTCTTGAAGCAAATGTCTTGTCTTTCTCATATCCTGGCAGAGAATGCAGTACATCTTTTAAATCTACCCTGAATTTAGCAATAATTTCCAGCCTCATAAAAATCATATAAAAAGGGATATGCAACTGACTCTAAGAATCTCAAAAAGAATTTTATGGAAAACTTTCATTTTTAACTGAATTATTCCTTTGTTTCTAGAATATTGTTAAAGTATAGACTGTACTAGTAAATTCTTCTAAATTATTCCTTTAAAATTATTTTATATTTTTTACACTTACAGCAGCAGTGACTTTGTTTATGATCCAAGTAACCCCCTATTAATAAAGATGGATTAAAACTGGCAGTAGTGTTAGAATGCAGTGTTTGATTCTAACATTTTTAGTAGAAGTGGGATTACTTCAGACTTTCATCATGGTTTTTGATGGGACACTTCAGACTACTATTTTTTTTTCCATGTCTCAAATTTTCTGATGTCAATGCTTTGTCAATCTTTACTTTTATGTTCAGGACAACATTATTGTCATTTAGTAGCTGATTCCTGCTAACACTGGAGTTTATTTATTTGACATGAGTGGAGATGAATAAGTGTGTGCTTTAACTTATACAGCCAGTATAAATTGTATAATATTTTGCTCTGTTTATCTAATGGTTCCATTTCAGTGTATGTAGACCTAGCACATAATTTTTCGGATTAGGTGCCTGCTCTACATCCATCTTCACTGTACAGAATAAAATGTGTTAAAGGGTTTTGTAATGATAGCAAGGGGGGATAAGATCACAATCTAAATTTTACCTGTCCCAGTAATATGTTTGTCAGCTCAGAACATGTTATTTCACACAGTGTTCTATCCCCTGTCATGGGAAATGAAGCCGGGCTCTCAGCCTTATAATCCTTCTTTTGATGAGGCAACTTCACCACATTTCTCCATCTTATCAGTGTTAGTTCCTTAATGTGTATTTCTCAGAGGAGAATGACCGTACCTCCAGTATGATGTTCTCATAATGCTGCATCCTGAGGTTTTCTCCAATCACAAAATTACAAGCCATTTTTCTGTAGGAGTTGTTTAGTACCATTTTTAACAGCTCAGTTCTCAAATTCTCTTATAGGTTTCATATTTAATTTCAGTAGTATCACTAGCAAGAATCATGCATTTAATGTTTCTCCCATATTGAGTCCCCTTTCTCTGTCAGATTTCATGATTCTAAACTTGAATTTCCTACATTAACATTCTCTTCTATTCTCAGCTACTCTAAAGATTTGGTAACTATGCCATCCATTTCTTTGCCTGCCAAAATGTAACAACAAAAGTAAAAATTAAGGAACTGAAAAAGAGAGGTAAGAAAAAGCATCACACATATTAAGGATAAAATCATATTCTACTAACAACCTACTATTACTCTTTTACATTTAAAAACCCCCCACAAAAACAAACAAACAAACACAAAACCACAAGCCTGAATGTGACCTGAGAAGCTGCAAAAGCAAATTTGAAAATTACACAAATACTCTTTGGCAGAAGAGAGTTCAAGAAACTCCATCAGAAGGAAAAAAATCCCCAAACCACTACAGCACTCCATGATAGTAAGAGGAATATACCCATAAGTGTTAGCACATATATTATCCCTGAACTGATAGGTGTGCAGGCCTGCTTAGCCTATAAGTAGCCATTACAATCCCATGTAGGGTTCCTTATTTTCATCTGCCCTAAAGAATGAGGGAGGAAAGAGGGGATAATGACAAATATAGAGCAATGAAACAAGAATAAATACCATTTTTCACAGAACTAATCAAAAATCCAAATACCAGCATCTCATATAGGCCAAGCTATTCTACACTTAAGCTGTGTAACATTGTGTCCTGTTATTCCACAAGAAATTCCAGTGGATAAAGAGCTTTTGTAGAAAAAAGTATGTTCCCAGTGTGGGTGAGAACATTGCAGTCTGGTCCTCGGTGTGTTAGAATATATCAAGCAGATTGAGAACACCACCTGTTCATAATATGTAGAAACTTGACTAATGACTATAGTCTACTTTATCAGAGTAAATTTTAATGGAAAATGATGGGACTCAAATTCCTTTTTGCTTGCAGGCATCTTGTAGGGTGAGTAGGGTGATGAAGTGATGCTGGTTAGAAATTCTAAATCAGTGTAATCATTAATAATTCTGTATCATACTGTATGCTTTCATCTATACTACTTTAATAACAATGGAATACAAATAATCAGTACACAGAAGAATGAAACAGAGAGATAGCACATGACTATAAAATATTAAATAAAGGACACCCACAGCTATTTATAAACTCAGAAAAACTCTGCCCTTTTTAATGGAGAAATACAGAACATTCTCCACTGACTCCATTAAAAGTAAGTCCCCTAAGGCACTGCAAAAGTAAATATTTTTGTACAACACTTCATAGTCAGAGCTGTACAGTATGTGAAAATAGGCCTTGGGGCTGTAACTCACATCAAATCCCTCTCTGTGAAGGCAGGTTGGAATTGTGCTTTTGGGCATACACGTAAAACAGAATGATCCCTATTCTATTCAGAATTGAAGTTGTGTTTTGTTTTCATTTTTTAAAGTTGTTTTCAAGATGTTGAGGTTGGTTTTATAAGTGATTGGCTAGTGCCAGTATCAGTAATCCCATATCAAAAGAGCTCTGTTTAGATCTGAGAGTGGAAATGGAAAACTTGATGGACGTAATGTTTGTCTAGTGGTGTGCAAAGAAATGCAGATCTTTGTTGTTCTATTCCTACAGTCAGCTATGAAGAAGCTTTGTAACTGCAGAAGCATCATACATATTAATCAGACTAAATCAATAACCTAATCCTGTTTTCCTTTAAGAAATGGTAAAAATCCCAGAGATTTCAGCCACAGCTCAGTGTAGGTTTTATAAATATAATGAGTGAAAGGACTTTGAAAGTGAAAGAGTGGTTTACTGTATGTCTTCTTACACAAAAATATGACTGTGTACTGTTTTAAAGATAGGACTTATAGAAATGTCGGCAAGACATATAATGAGTTTTATATTTGTTGCAAAATATATATAAACTAATTACATCCCTGAACAAAAAGAGATATTGTGGGTGGGACTGATTTCTGGTTTCTTTTCCAAAGGATTATCTCCCATGCTACAAAGTTCTTGCTCTTTATGTGTCAAATCACTTTGAGGTCTGTAAGTTGTTCTTTGCCTAATTTCAGTAAAATAACCACAGAAATTAAGTAAGATGATCCTACATAAAGTGTGAATGTAATGTTACATCTGGCTTACTGAGATCTATTTAGACAAGGGGTTTGGAGGAAAATAACCTGTAAGTAAGGACTTATTCTGACTCATCTTCTTTTTCCTCCAAGACATCAGCATTGAAAACAGAGTAATCCTGAAAAGTAGCCATTCTTTTGGGGTCTGATGTCCTTTGTTTCCCTGTCCATGTTTTTGGGGTTTTTTCACTTTTGTTTTTAGGCTTTGTACCAGACTCTAATACTATATCTGTTCAGACAACAAACTCAGATGATTGAATCAGAATATTAGTAAAAGGCCACTTACTATAGTCTACTCCCCAGAAATTTAGTGTCTTGGAGTAGTCATTTATGTCAAGCTACATACATATACTTACAGGGCATGGGAAGATCTTGGGAGTCCTGACTGGGGTGTGCATGCAGGTGTCGTTTTTACATATATCGAGACCATGGTCAAAGTGTTGTGTCTCCTCTGGTCCCACTTCAACTGACTTCCATTGGCAAAAAAAAAATATAAAAGTTCCAGCAGTTCTTAGGCAGGATGTGAGCAGAAACCCTTTTCAGAAGCCCTTCTTCTCAGGATGATGTGGGAAGGAGGGCTATGGGCCCAACTGTAATACATGTTTTAAGTGGAAGTAAACTAAAACTCTGTCTAATAACTTTATCAGCCCAAAAGTGTCCACAGAGAGATTTGGGTCCCATACATCTGCAAAGGCCAAATGTTGCCTGGGGAATGTAGCCCTCAGTCCTTTCAATACCACCAAACACCAGTGGGTGTTCCCCTAGGAAGCCAGCACCTGTGTCTCTGTGTTTGAAAATCTTCAAATCAAAATCATACACTTGTTTTTTCTCAGCTAGAATTGGGGCCACCTTGGTTGAGATATTTGTGATCATTAATATATAAATATTTATGGTGTATAGCAAAATAATTGCTCATTTTTTTTTCCTGATACTGGGAAAATCTTGTTTAAATTTTATGCTTTGGCTGTTAGTTTTCTGATTGAAAAGGTGTCTCTGGTGATGTCAACAAACCAAACAGGACTAAGCTTATGGACTGTTAGAGCAGATTTTTTTAAGCAGATGAAAGAAGTTAACATAAAAATTACCAAGCTGGATCAGGAAAAATAGCATATCCATAGATTCTGTCTATGGTAGTAGACAATAGCAGATATCAGGGACAGATATAAGAGCATGACAAGCAGTGATGCTTTCCCAGTATAGCCTCTAGCAAAGCTCAGGAATCCCAGGCCAGAGAGGCAGTTGTTACCTCATTAGCTGGTGAGGAATTTTTCTTCTGTTAATTCATTCAATTATTTTCAAAATCTACATCAAAATTCTTGCATCCACAATGAATCGTGTCAAAGAATGATGTTGAATGAGTTGAACAAACTTGTTCTGTATCACCCTAATTTCACACAAGTTCTTTCTGGTTTATGAAAAGGTATTTTAAAAATCTCTAAGTAGCTTTTTCATATCCCTTAGGATTCTACACACTTTGCTCATATTCTTTTTGTAGCCATTTTTTCCAGAATAAATTATGCCATCCCCTTAGCTACTCCTCAGCCTGAAGCCACTGTCAGTTTAGCTACTCTTGCCATCCTTGTCTGAGGAAGCAGTAATTCAAACAGTCCCAAGATGTAGACATTGCTTTTCTACAGTAGTAGAATGCCATTTTCTTGTTGATTTCCTGTTCACTTTTTGTGATTCAGTTTACTTTGCTGGTCCCTGCTCAGCAGTGTATATTTCCTTCCATTGAAATACTCTATTATTTTTCCTAAATGGAAATAATTATTCAATGTATATTTATTCCAGTATTATATCTAGATTTTTAAGAACTTTTTCACATTTTTATGTCAATTGACACTGAATTCTACATGCCATTTTCATTCTCTAGTTATTATTCATTATCATGAGATCCTTTTAAAAATCTCAAAAAATTGGGCTTTTTAATAACTTAACAGCACCACCAAATTGTTAAAGGATGTTTCATTTCCTTTTCAAAGAAATTTTTGATTTCATTCCTTCATTATTTTATCTTGGATATATAATGAGTCTGTAAATCAAGCATTAATTTTATATTAAGCCAATACAAGGTTTCATATTAACAATGGATTTGAAAATCTTTCATCACCCCATGTGTAGCAAATGGAGGCCTCTTCAGTTGCCTTATTTTGCAGGTCTGCCACATCAACTTCTTAATAAATTATTAGCACATTTAAATTCATTAGCTGATTTTATCCCAACACAAATTAAAGGCTTCAAACTAAGCTTTTTATATGCTTGTCAGAAAATGGCCATCAGAAATTCATGTTCTTAAAATGTCAGGTAGAAATACCTCAGTAAAATCTGAAGTGAGATTATCATTTTGCAGAATAAAAAGGTGAGTTAAAATAGTACCTGGTTATGGTCATGAATAGTGCTCCAAAATCTACTTGAGCTGAAAGAAAAAGAGGTGTGGAAGAAATGCTGTGATTACTTTTAATAATTGGTAACTCCCCAGGCATATTAGTCCTACTCTAAGTCCATGAAAAGACAAAACAGGAGAAATATCTAAATCTTAATGCCGATGGTTATGTGCCTTCAAATCACATAAGTGATGGGAATTAATGTGTGCACTGAATGCAGTGCAGACTCCTTGGCAGTGAGTAATTAGTAATAAACTATATTGCATTAAGGACTATTAGGGGCTAATATTTCTCTTTAGCCCAGTTTTGCTGGGAAATTTCTTTCAGATTACTTTGTTTTGTTCACAGGGGAAAAAATATATATATATATAAAAAACCCAACAGCTAAATCTGGTGGAATAGATTAAAAAAAAAAAAAAAAGAGAGAGAGAAATAGGCTCAAATTTCTTTATATTTCTGTGTTAGTTGCCTCAAAGCAAGCATCAGAGGAAAGCTTTGGGAGATAGAAGGGTCAGTGGAAGGGACTGGTTGCCTTGTTCACACGTTGGTAACACAGCTGTGCCAACAGATGGAGAAAGATACCCTAAACTGGGTAGATATCCCTCCTCACAGAAGAAGTCAGAAAAAGAGACAAGTGTCCTGATTCACCATTTGTTCTCATCACAGAAAAGTTACTAGCCCTTTCTTTGGCACTTTGAAAAAAGCCACAATACAGTGAGACAACTTAATAACTTAAAATCAGCTATGACCTACATGGTTGTATTGTGGAGATACATTTTATATTCATGTCTCAAATTCGATACAAATCAAATTTGTTACAAGTTTGTTGTGGTTCCTTTTTTGAGGTTTTCATGCCTGAAGCTTCACCAGTCCTAAAAAAAGCAATAAACTCTCCTGGGTTTACGTAATTATGACAGATTGTAAAATTCATAGTGCCTTTCAGTAGACCATCAAAGCATGAACATAAAGTATTCATTTGTGATTATTACTTTCTAGAGATGGTGACATTTTAAAAAGTCTTTGGTGGTTACCAGGGGATAAACTGATGTACACTGTCAAAGCAGTTCACAAGTTGACAAGTACTATCCCTTTTTAACCTTACCACCCCCATGGAGAATTCCTAAGAGGAAAAATCTGGTTTAACATGCTATGGAACCTGCCTATCAAACAAGTGAGGTCTTTGTGCCCGTGCCAATGTTCTGTTGCAGCTAGCCAATATCTGCTGATAATATCACTTTTTGGAAGAAGAAACTCCTTGTCCTAAACCCACTAAGATCTTTATTTTGGGTAAATACAAAGTATTTAAAAATCTTAATAGGGTATTCTGAGGTTATCAGTTGTACACATGGATAATCTCCACTGACCTATTAATTTTGATTTTAATTTCTGTCCCCTTAGACATGTACTGTTTTGATTTCTACTTCAACTTCAATACTTTTCTTCCATTAACTATATTACAGCAAATATGTGAATCCATTTTTATATATATCCATACACTGTATTTATTCATATTTAGCATATGTATCTAAGCATCAAGAATTGGGTGGTGTGTCCTCCTGAAGGGCCAGCCTCTCCTCTCAGAATATAGAGGAAGCTGTGGAAAGTGCTGTGTATCTGACATTTACATGGATCATGTTAGGTGAGAGCAACAATGCATGTCAGTCTGTGGTAAGTGTATCACTGTAGAGAAAGCATGTCTTTGACAGACTTCCTTCCTTGGTTGCCTTCATAGATTTAGACCAGAGTTCGTTTAGCAGCTGCATTTCAACTTATAATATTTATTCAAGTAGGATTTTCATAATAGAAAGTATTTTCCATTCTGCTCTTGTACTCAGATCAGGATATCGTCTTGATTTTCTGAAATTGAAAGTTAAGGTTAAGCATCAACTCGGATTACCCTAAGTGACACAGGCAATTGAGAAAATAGTAGGCAATTTGGTGATATCTTTCTCTCTGTGGTATCTGGAAGAACCACATTTTGATGTGCAATTCTCAATTAATTCAGAAATGTGTATTCTTCAGGAACTCTTCTGACATATTTCATGTTCTCCTGTCACCTGAGAAGGTAGAAAAATTACACTATAAACTAAAATATGATTTCCCAATATTTTTCCACACTTCTTTAAGTCAGTTGGAGCATATGCCAAATGTTCCTCTTGACTTAATAGAAGTCTTTGTTGAAGTGAAAGATTAATAGCTTTGTATCTGTTAACTTTTCTCTTATACCTATTCTTTTAAACAAAATTATCTGCAAATATTAACAGGACTCCTTTAGGAAACAAATGTTCATTCTTTGTTCCTATTCTTTTGGTCTGGGCTAAAAAGAAGACTATCAATAACACAAGTCTGTGTTCCTTGTAACAAAGAAACAGTACCTAATCCACTTTATTTCTGCTGGATTCCAGTGACTTACTTTCCAGACTTATTGTAAACCACTGAGAAAGTTACACAGCATATTGAATATTGCTAGGACCTCTAAGCTAACTCAGCACTTCCAAACAAGAAATAATATTTATTGGATCTTTTGACAATTATGTTACTACTACAGAATGACTGATCTCAGGGAATTTGGATCCTCCATAAACTAAATTTTCATAACTTCTGTTATTTTTCTTATATTTTAGAGTTTCATATCCCGTAAAGAAAGGATGGAATAATTATATGAATGGCACAATTGTGCTTTGCAATACATGTTATGATGTGTTATGACATACTTATTGATAGCTACTGATAGCAGGAAAAGAAATGGATGCTACCATCTGATATTTTCATGCTTGTCTCAACAAAACCTAGGAAATATCTGTTAGTTTGTTGTGACTGACATTTTAGGGGAATGTACCCCTAATTCTTCATCTAACATTTCTTCCAGACTAGAATTATAACTGATGTACCATATACTTTAGTCGTCATATAGAAAAAGCTTCAGAGCTTATATTTTATACTTTTGCAAGCTGAAATGGTAGGATTAAATTATGATGATTATTAAAAATGCTATGGAAGACTATTATACTAGGACAGAAATATTGCATGCTAGCTCCATTCAGAATAAGGAATAGTTAAGACATTAAGAATGGAATTTAGTGAACATTGGCTTTGTTTTGTACACTAAATCCACTTTTCCTAAAGAGACAGGCCATATATGCTTACTGTGTAATAAATATCCACATAGAGAAGTATAACAACTTTTATTCTTAACTATGTACAAAAAAATTTATTTGATCTGATAAAAACTTTATATACTTAAATACAGAGATATCAAAGTCTTCTTTAAACAGACTTGAAAAAAAAAAAGCTCAAGAAGCAAATTCCTTTGATTTCCTTCCAGGCTCAGTTCTGCACTGCCTAACATACCTTTAATCTGCAACAGTTATACTACAGACTTCTGCAGCAGCAAGGTAGCCCCAAAAAACTTCTGTCAGTTATGAAAGGATAAGACTGTGCCAGAAACCATAAAAAATAAAATAAAATAAAATTTTAAAAAAGTGAAGTGACAGAGTGAAAAAATAGCCATTGCATTTGCACTATGCTGCTTACCGACTGAGATTGCAAGGCTGCATCTGAGAAGTGGAAAGCACAAGGAAGTTTATGACGAGTTTCCTTCCTTTCCCCTTTTTGTTTTCCATCTTTTTAGTCTATGTATAAGTGGGGAAGAAAGCACCTGTGTTTTTCCAAGGCACAGGATATGCATTTGTGGACTGAGTTCTGTTCTTCTGAACACTGAAAAACAAAATTAAA
>VWYP01008157.1:0-45702 GCA_013400435.1 Pycnonotus jocosus
TAATAACACAGTGAGAAAGAACAAGATATGCCCAGAGAAGAGGCCATACAGAGATAGGGCAGCACTTTTCCAGGACAAACATCCTTGTTCTAAATCCTGAAGATAAGCACAACCCAGTACAGCACAAGCACAGGAATGAGGTTGAGAAGCTGGCATGGACTGTAGGGGAAGAAAAGACCACCCGATATTCCCAAAGACCCCCAACCCATTTCCAGAAAGCTCTGAAAGAATAGACTGTGCCTAACAACTAATTTGTATAGAAAACAAGAAACTTACTTTCATGGCAGGGAAACCTATCCATAAAAACATAACCCCACCAAGCCCAGCTGGCACCGCCCAGACCCTGGATATCCCAGCAGTTGGACTGACATGGTATCAAGACTGGTGATCTCTTTTTCTCTCCTCTCTCTCCCTCTTTAATTCACCTTTTCTTTTCTCTCTTCCTTTTCATCTTACCCCTTTATCCAAACCCCAGTGCATGTGCTTTTATAGTAGGTCAGGGACAAAAATACTAATTTCCATGCCAGGTATATAATTTACTAATAAAACTTCATGATTATTTTCAGACTTCTGTTGTTGCTCTCCATCACAACCATTTACAAATCTTGGGTGGTCCTTTCCCTTTAAGGGTTGGTTGTCACAAAAGGCTTTACTAAAGTCTAGGTAGACAATATCCAGAGTCTTTCTCTCATCCACTAAGCAGGTCACCACATCATAGAAGATGATCAGGTTGGTCAAGCAGGACCTGGCTTGCAGAAACCCAGGCTGACCTGGCCTGAACCTCTGGTTGTCCTGTACACATCAGATGATGACTCCATGACCTTCCCTGACAACGAGGTTAGGCTGACATTGCCTGTGGTTTCCTGGTTTCTCTTTCCAATCCTTCTTATAGTTGGGTGTCACATTTGCCAACTTTCAGTGACCTGGGACCTCCGTGGTTGACCTGGACTGCTGATAAATGACTGAAAGTGGCTTGATGAGTTCTTCTAGCAGCTCCCTCAATACTCTTGGGTGAGTCCTATCCGGTCCTATTTTGGGGTTCTAAGTTGCATAGCAGTCTGCTGGCCATTTTCTCCAAGATTATGGGGGTTTCATTCTGCTCCCAATCTGTCTTCCAGCTCAGAGGCCTGGATACTTTGATAACACTGGTCTTGTTATTAAAGACTGAGGCAAGAAAGGCATGAGGTACCTCAGCCTTTTCTTCATCCTTTGTCATCATGTTTCCCCTCACATCCAAGAAAGGATGGAGATTCTCTCCGGTCCTCCTTTTGCTGCTGATATTTTGTACAAATATTTTTTTGCTGTCTTCTGCTTCTGGGATTTCTAACATATCAATATTCCTTTCATGCTTGGTGCTGCAAGGACCTCCATCCCTTAACTCCACTAGTATGGAGACCAAAGGATCTTGGTAGAACACTGTCCCTCAAAGAGTGGTGTGCCACCTCCAGGCTTATCTTTGGCTTTGCCCCCACTCCCCTTCAAACAGAGTTTAAAATTCTCTCAACAAGCCCCTGTAACTCCTGAGCTAAGATCCTTTTTCCTCTTTGAGACGGGTGAAATCTAACCTTTTAAATGAAAATAGCTCATAAGCCTCCCCCACCTCCCTCTGTTCAATTCATATAACAAATTAGCAAAGTTTAACAGTTGGGAAAAAGTGCATAGGAAGAAGTGCTATAGAAATGAAATTAATACACTGCATTTCTCAAAGAGGAGACTTACTTTTCTGGTTTTAGGTCCCGGTATATTATTCCAAGACTATGTAGATGGTCTAAAGCAAGTGCTAATTCTGCCAAATAAAATTTAACATCATCTTCTGTGAACATCACCTGAAAAAGTAACACAATGTATTTCATATGTAAAATCTAAAAAGGTTACACCAGCACCAACTAAACAATAACAGTGTTTTTTCGGAAGGGTTTCTTACAATACTTGAATTCATCTCTACACAAAACACTAGAAAATTCAAATTTCTTGGTACTCAAAAACTAGGATTTTATAACCCACACCATTTCATACTTGAAATACTTGGACATACTTGAAAAATAACTTTTAAAGGCAATATATTATTCCTTCTGGGAAAATTGGGAAATTATCTGTTTCTGATTGTTCAAAAAACCAGACATGTTGTAGTGAAACAAGTATTTTGGAAGCACTTAAAGAATGTGACTACCTCTTGGCTGGATGGGACCATTTCATTTACAGACAACAAATGGACCAAAGAAGTCCAAATGCCTGAATTCCTTTTTGGAAATCAAGAATGAACTACGAACTTTAAGAGTATCTCAATTTTAGAGCACTAATAACTTCTTAGTTATCTGTGGCAAAACAAACAACAAAGGGCAACTTGAAACATGACATCATCAAAACAAATGTAATAATTTATGTGGTCAGCACACAAGTAATGTACATCTATATACAAAGTAAATTCCATCCTACTCTCCTCTTAATAACAACTGAGCTTTGCAGTGGTAATCCAGCTGTCCCAGATACTGTTGTGGCAAATGAAAATAAAAAGCAGCTATAACTGCAAGTCCAGGCTACCAGACACACATTGGATAAAATCTCTATCCTAACAGATATTTGTTGTGAGTTTTTGAACAGGAACAATGGATAACAAAAACTTTAAAAAATATGGTGATATATTAAATGTTAACATTTATTTTAGGAATTATAATGAAATAAAATTGAAGTAATGAAACTCTTCAAAGTTATTTCCTACACAGACACATTGCCATCATGACGGAGGCAAAACATTCACTTTTTGAAAATTACTAAAGTAAGTGAAATACAATTCTCTCTTTTAAAATACTCATACATAATGCAATTTTGCATTCATGGGTAAAAAATGAGAACATCTTGTCTGCCCCTGAAATCTGGATATTAAGACCAGATTTAAATTTACTTTATATAAATCTAAGTTCTGAGTCTTATATTTAAACATGGTAGCAACAGGAGAACATTTTGCCAGATATAAAAAGCAGCACAGAAAGACTGCTTGTCTAAGACTTTTCCCAGAAATAATGTAAATTGCCATCAGTCTTTCCATGAAGTGACTGTGCAAAAAACTCCAACCAAACAAAAATGTACTTGGTCAAAAACAGATTAAAATTATATTCAAGGAGAACTGAATTTAAAATGTAAACTTTCCTAATACAGACAATTTATAGTCAAATTCTATCAACAGACAATTTTTAAAATTTAAAACATGTACCTCTTTGGATAAACGTGTAAACAAGTCTCCTCCCCTGAGAAAATCCAAAATAAGATACAGCTTCCCTTCTGTTTGAAAAGCTGAAAAGATCAATTAGGAAAATTAAGTATCACCTAACTTTATCCATGATCAGGAAAATACCATACCAAATAATTCACCCTTATTTTCATTATTAAAATTAATTTCTCTTTGTCCTTTGTGGAAAAATGTATCAAAATAAATTAGGTAACTGATCCTCTACCATGGACCAAGTAATTCCCATGAATTCCCATGAATATATGAAAGTAAAGCAAAGCACCAATAAAATTCCTTAAAAATTAATTTTACTTAGATTAGCCAGCATTTTATTCCAGATTTTAAAGTAAGAACCCAGTTTTAAAAGGGCAAACTAGTATACAATGAACCTTTTAAAATCTCTAGAAACTCAGCTTAACAGGGACATTTAGCCTAGTTTGCAAAAGAATAGCAAGTGAAACAGTGAAAGGTACTTAATTTAGCCACATCAGAAAGTGAGAGAAACATGAGGTTTAACTGTAGGAAAAAACAAACCCTGAAAGAAAAGTATGAACTAAAAAAACCCAAATCAAAACAAACCAGAAACTCCACCTTTTTTTCATCTGTTAAAAGTACTGATATCCTCCTCCCCTACACATAAGTATTCTGTTACAGCTGCTCATACTATTAAAATTAAAAGGCTAAGTTCCACCAATTTTGATGTAAGTAGAATTAATGCCATTGCATACATTTTCTACAGAGTAAACAAAACAACTGTAAGAAATAAGTTAAAAGGTGTATGTCATACAAAAGATTAGAGGTTTTGGAAAATAATAGCTAGTTATTAATAGGTAACTGCTTTTTGTGACACAAAGGGCTACAGACTCTTAGTCCCATAAAGATTTAATACTGCATGAAGTCAATTACATGCTTCTTTTGCATGACAATTATTATAGAACAAGTCTTGGCACAACTGGGACTTAACACACTGAAGTTCTATGATTTTCTGGACCACAATGCAAATATTAGTGTTGCACTATCGGTGCAGCATTCATGGCTGGAGTTTGGAAAGGACGAGGCAGACGGTCCAGGGTCAGCATGCAAGAATTCTCTTTATTCAAATTTTCTGACTCCATTTATATACACTGTACATAAGTAGCCAATTATTGGCCAAAGGCTTGTCACCTCATGATTTGGATTGGTGACCATCCCAATCACTCAAATGCTTCTCTCATAGCAAAAAAAAAATGTAAACATTTTCTTATTTACATGAAAAAGTATAGGAACTCAGCTCAGAGTTCTAAAACATCAGAAGGCTAGTCTAAAGTATCAGAATGCAAGTTTAAGACATGCAAAAGCAGGGTGACATATTAGGAACTATCTTGACAAGCAAACATTTTTATGTTATAAAAATGAATTTTTTTGCAACTCACCATAATGTAACTTGACAATAAAAGGATGGTTAACTTCTACTAGGATATCACGTTCCATTTTTGTCCGAACCCGATCTCGAACTACAACAGAAGTTGAGCAAGAAAGATTAAAAAAAAATAAAAATTACATTATGACTCAGTATTTCTCACGTTTCCTGATGTATTTCCCACTGTGTCCTGTAATATTATTAATATATCATTATACTGAACACAGCTGAGAACTGAGAGAATTTATTCTGCATTTTTTTCTGATAAATATCTTCATGCATTTTGATTTGCTTAAGTTTTTGCTATTGACAAAATCTAACACTAGGCAAATAAATTTAACAAAAGCACATGAGAAAACATAGCCACCCTTCAGTCTGTTCTATACTTAGTTAACCTTTTAAACAGCAGAACTGTCACAGCTATATATAGAAAACATTCTGCTAGTGAAAAGCATAGAGAATTAAAGTCATAGGAAAACAAACATAGCATAAATATATTCATACTATCATAAAGATGTTTACATTGGTTTAACTAATTAAATAACTCACACTAATAAAATATTAAGTCCTTTACAATTGACCTTAATATGAACTTAAAATAAAAATGCCATTGATTCTATATACTGTACACTTCAGATTGTAGTTTTGATTTTAAGGACGTTTACTGAGAGTAAATGTGCATGAGAAGTATATCAGACGTTAGAAGCAGCTGCTGCTCAAGCTGCCTGTGCTGTCCCCTCCGTGGTGTCTCTGAACAGGACATTTAAGTGCTCCTATGCCACCAGAGATTAAAGCCAAGCGAGCAACACATGCCAGCAATGCAGGAATACACGCAGGGCAGTCAGCTGAGCACAGCATCTGCTTCAGCTGTTCTCCACAACTCTCCTGCCAGCTCCGGCCAGGGCTTGGTTCCCATCTGAAGCTCTGAATCAACCAGGATACAGACAAAATTCAGAACTCTACATGGGGGAGAGCTATCAAAGTTTGCTTTCAGTGGTTTAAGGTATTGTGTTTTTCTCTTTCCCTCTAGTCTACATTTTGTTACTGCTCCCCTCATAAGCATTGTATCTTCCTGAAGGAAGCACCCCACAGCAATGAAGTCATGTCCAAAGTTTAAGTTGATAGCATTCCTTGTACAGTTAACAAGCCAGAGTTCTCAGATACTAAAACAGAAGGCAGAAAACAAAAGGAATAAGAAGCAAAATTGTGTTTAAACATTTATCTATCTTTTCCTAGAAACAGGCACTTACAATAATACTTTATGAAAAAGTTATATAGATGTTTTTAGGTGTGAATACAACCATGAAGCTTCCACCTGCCTGCAGAAAACATTCCTAAAAATGGAAGCTCATGAAATAAGTGCTCAAATACAGAGCAAACATTACATTTGAATGTTGACCTTTGCATCTAAAGCCATTAAAATGTCACAAGATAGTTGTGCAAGTTAACTGTTTCAGCAGCTCATCTGAATTACAAGATTGAAATTCAGAATATTCTTTTTTTTTTTAAGGCAGGTTCAGGTGAGGAAAAAAATGTAAAAGAATTTCAAGTACCTGCAGCGATGCAACAGTTACATGGAAAGCAGGGACTTAACAAAACTCCAAGCAAAAATAGTGCAAAGAACTGAGCTCATTTCAGACATTAGCATAAGCCATTATTTGACTTGACATCTGATTTTTGTTTGACTGCAATTTCCACATGTGTTCTACTGGAAGCACTGATTTTTCTTGACACTTTTGATTCCAGATGCTCTAGCAAGGTTTTGGCTCTGTTTCTCTCACATCATAAGGGGCACTGAAAAATAACACCTTCTATCAGAGGGTATTAATGAGCTAGTCTCTGCAGTAAACAAATTATACATATATATTCTTGGATTTGATCTAAACATTAAAAAGTTGGACTGTGTAGTTACATAAATGTGTTCTGGCTAATATAGCTGCATTTCTATGAAAATATTCTCTCTAATTTTGATTTGTGGATCAGGTACACTGTTTTCAAGTGTGGTCTTTTTATCATTAATTACAGAGCACAAAAATAACTATGAAATAGATTTGAAAGAGCTAAAGAAACAGACAAATCAAGTAATATGCTATATTATTTAAAAATATAGTATTATTTATATTAAAAATTGTAATTATGGAAGAGAGAACAGTTAATTCCAGTTAATTTCATATCAAAGTTTTAACAGTAACCTTAATTTGCTTGCACCTCTGCTCTTCCTAAAACATGAATCACAAGCAAGCAGTGCATGGAAAGCATCTGATAATCCAGATACAAAGTGTTGAGAACTGTGGCATCCTCCTGATGGTGTCACCTGTCTGCTCAAGCCTTTTGCATCCTTGAATTCTTAGTGCTTCAGAGTGTCTCCTTTCCCAATTAAAAGTCATACTGCTAATTTCTGTATTTATCAGTCTCTCCCATCTAGTTCTAGTAGGCAAAACTAGAACCACAGCTTGGACTGGAATTTTTACATGAGGTTAAACTGCAATCAAAAGGTCATGAAAAGAAGCCCTCGAACATCTTAAAAAAGCAACTGCTGAGTGACCCTTGACCAGTCCTGAGCTATTAACAGGCTGGGGAATGAAAGGCTGTTAAGGATATTAATGTACCTTAAATGAGTGGAAATCAAATTCAGAAAAATAGGAAGTAAATAATGAGAATGACACGTGCCACAAAACACAAAGGAATCAAAATATAGGAAAATGTTCAAATATACACCCTCCGTAATAGTTTTAAGTGGAAGATCTGTGACATTCAGCACTAGATCCTAAGTGAAAGAATTTCAACATTTCAGCAGAAGTTCATAATCCCATGTTTTTGTTCCCTTCATCATTCTATAAATATTTTGTGATATAGTGATATGTTAAAACTGAAATTCAATATGATAATTGATAACATAGGTAAAGCACTACAAGCTGTTGGAGCCATCCCAAAATGATCATTTCAGTTTCAGAACAGTCATGAATTAGAACTTCACAGAGGCAAAATTATTAAACAATGGCATAAAAGACTAAGCATACAATCTGATTAAGGCATTAGCGTGAAAGATGACTACCATTTTGACCTACATTAAAAAATATCTTATTTCTTTTTTTCTTACAGAATTCTCTGTGACAGAATTGAGACCGTTCAGGCTTAGACTTATTTTGGTACTGATAGCATTCAAGATCAAAACCACCCAAGAAACAGAAAAATTCACAATTTGTTTTTGCTCAAGTAACTTAGATGATAAACTTAAGATTTTATAAAATACATTCTACATCGAGATCACATGCCAAGAGTTTGGGGCAAACATACAGTCTATTTAAAAAAAGACTAAGTCATGTGCTTAAGAACTTCTAGAATAAAACAATTGATAGAATGCACTTTTAAATATCATGACCTAATTATAAACTGAGCAAAAGGCAGTAACTGTATCCTTGGTGACACACAGCAAAGGAAAAATGGAAGGATATTAAGTTTCAAATAACAGCTCAGGAGCAAGTCAGGTGGCAGGTGTAACACAAGCACTCTATTAACCCACCATCACCTAAGGAAAGTGGCATGGGAAGGAACCTGCTGTCCTCTCTAACTACCAGTATGGTATTGTTGATCCTTAATCCTTCCAGGTTTACAAGACAAAGTAGTGTATTCTAATTACTGCTGTTTCAGAGAAGAAAGCTGTAAGACACAATCTGTAGAGCAGCACCTGTGTAAAGATTAGGTTTTGGTATAATGTCTCTGATTTATCTTTATTATTTCTCTTCCCTTGTTCTAAACAACGTTTACCTTTCAAGGTGGCCTTTTTCAACACCTTCATTGCATAAAGCTGTCTAGCATCTGATCCTGAGATTTTTTTGACAAGGAAGACCTGCATTAAAAATTAGAAAGCATTATTAAAAGAAAATAACAGCAAGTCAGATTAATGTATTTTGCTATGAAATTCAGACAATCACTATGATTTCAATGAAACTCTATTTGACAGTTTTAGATTCTGCAAAGCCAAACCTCCATTCATTTTTTTCCTTCTATTCCTTTATTTCATAATCTAAAAGTTTCATTCAAGATATTCTGCCAAATTAATTTTGGCCTAATTTAAGTGATTCCAGTAAGTTTAAAAAAGTATTATCTCAAAAGTTCATCCAAATATGAAACACAAAAATCAGCTTTTTAAAATTAATCTCTAGTTTTATCTTATTGAAATTTACAGGATGGCACAGCAAATGTGCTAATAAAATAATTTTCAAATGAGACAATAAATATGTGAAAAAAAATTGATCCAGAAACTTATAAAAATCAATGTATAACCAAATAAATTTAAAAAACATCCTAGTGTTGCATGTACCAATAAAGAACAACCAGCTTCAATTAAAAGGTGTTTCATTTCCTTCTTGAGAATCATGGGATTTCTCGACTGGTATTGTTTTTAATACCCTTAACACAAAACTAATTCCAGTAGAGACAAATTTTAGATTTAGAAATGAAAAAACAAAAGCCCCAGCTGTCAAAGATTTTCTGGCTATGGACATATACAGAGACATGTTATGGTACATGAGGAAGTTAAACATGTTCTATGAAACCAGTTTGATGTCTGGTTTTGTGCCCAATACTCACTTACCCAGAGACTACCAGATCATCATCAAGAGACCTTGAAAAGCATGCAGATTTACTTTTTCTAAACTAAATGGAAAACATTAACATCCTCACAAATTACTGGAATGATTTACGGATTTTTAAAAATACTAACAATTTTTGCATAAAGGCTAAGACAGCTGAGGACAGGATTGGCATTTTTGCAGAAATATGAGTTAGCTAGACAGTTTATTATTTTTGCTTTTTAAAAACTCACATTCCCCCTTCTCTCTCCCATTAAAGTAGTGAATTTAGTATTATCAATAAAAGTGATTGCTGAAATGATCATTTATTAGCTTACTTTTCCTTGCCCTTGAAGGATTAACTTCTTGTGATCTGAAGATTTCCAAATAAAAACTTGGTTATGATTCTGGAGTAAATCAAACCTTTGAAATAAGGTTTTCCAGTATGAGTACAAAATTATATAGTTTCTAAGCACCTAGATTTCCAAACTTAACTGGAACAATAATGTGACTAACAGTAACTTACTACCACCAAAAGAGAATTGGATCTATTTTTCTAATTTTCCCTCATATCTAAGGTGGATTTTTTACATGCTAGAGCTTAAAATCACATTCACAACTGCAATTAAGGCTGAAGATGGATGTAAAGGCTCTGCTTTCTTGCCTTACATATTCCATTCAGTCTTGATGATCTTTCTTGCCATGTAAACTTAATGTTTTGCTTTCAGGTTGGACTTGGACAACTGAAAGTATAAAACATTTATGCCTAGTGAGATCTCAGTACTCATGAAATGCTAGAAACACTGAGACTTTAACAGATGTTCAGATAAATATCAAGGTACATTGCACCATAACCAAATTATGACAGATAATGAACGTGACTGGGGTGTATCACATTTTCTTCATTAGCCATTAGTGCCTAAACTTTGTTCATTACAGTTGGAACATGCTACAAAAACCAGCTCCTGTACTGGTGATGTCCTACCACTAGCAAGCAACAAGGAATATTTGTCAAAAAACCCTTTCAACCCTCACCTTCTCAAATAGAGAAGAATAATTAGAGAAGTATGACATTCTATTTTAACAGTAAATAGCCAATTATTTCATATCAAGCCATTTTTTCTATTGAACTTTGAAATCTACATATCATGCTAACATGTAAAAAAAAATTACTGCTTTAAAAAGATCTGCAACAATTACAGTGCCTAGTTAGCACTAATTTAGAAAGCAGTTTTCACTTGCAACATTGCCTTAATGTAAAACCGTGGCTGTTTTAAATATTTCACAACCAATATTCAATGCTATATTCCTGAATAATTTGCTCCACAAGAGTTCAATTACCAACCTTTCCAAAGGATCCTTGTCCTAGTACTTTCAGAAGTTCAAACTGTGAAGGGTCTGCCTTCTCATGTCCTTCCTTTACATGGTGAGTTATTGCAATTTCTTTGATACTTCCTTCTTCCTGGTAGAGGAAAACAGAGGAATAAATTTAGATTAATGGTTTACAAATTCACAATATGTTGAAAATACCAGTGCCACTGAACTCAATGAATGAGGCAATGCCAAATATAGCCAAAAAACCACTCAGCAATGCTATTGCATAATTAAAACAGACAGTACCAGTTCAGTAACAACACAGATTGAACTTTTAAGAGATGCTCCAGGATCCAGACAATAATAGAGCCGACAGAAGTCGGCAATTTCAAAGCTTTTTCTCTTGAGTCCATATTATAGAATTCATATTTCTGTTCCAGATTCACAACCAATTAATGGAAATCAATCTTCTTAAGAATTTAGTCATTTTAAAGCACACCTAGAGTGCATCAAATGGACCAGATGTCTTTGGAAAGCCCTCCTTTTTAACACCTGAATGAGGACCACACTGCAGCAGCAATTCTAATGCTCACCTTTTAAGACAGTGTGAGACTCAAGATATTTCCACACAAAGCAACACTCTCCACTCACACTTCAGCAGCAGGCTCCACCTGCCATTGACAAAAATCTGTAGAAGAAAGTATTCTGCCTTTCTTCTCAAGGAGAGTCTCTCCTATAAAAGCTGCCCGGTCTTTATCCTTTCCCCTTCTGTGAGAAACTGGCCACCACAAAGCTCTAAGAAGCAGAGAATCTTATCTTCTTGTGCTCTGTACTTAATTCAGTGTTTTCTGCACTGAATTTGAAAATCTCCTGAAAATTGACACTCCTTGCCACACAAGGAAAGAATTTCAGAGCTTATCAGCATTAAGTAAGTAAAAAACCTGCATTCTTGTTACGGTCATCTGAAGATCTCTCTGGGCATTACATGCAATCCAATCTATTGTAAGTTAACACACAACTGACTCTTAGTTAACATACAGAAAGCAATATACTATCTACAGTTTTAACTATTTGTTCATTCTCTATTTCTTCTATGGGTTACAGTGAAAATAAATCTGAGAATACTTTTCACCTATTTAATGAGGAACTCTTAGACCTGTTTCACAGAATTGCAGATTGGTTGACTGTGGTGGAGCATTTTTCTGTTAACCAGCCCTCTTATGGGTGTCCAGCTCATGTTTTTATTTTGTTAATGGTTTCCCTGGGTGATGGAAGATTCTTCATTATACTGTAATATCCACCTTATTGTCTCTTCCCCACCTCCCCGCCGCAAAGCATCCTTAACTATCTGGGCCAGTTCCTTTGTGTCACTTGTAGACTACACCCTGGTGACTGGGAAATTCTGGGAAGACTGTTAAATGTTCTGTAGACTTCGTTCCCCCTCTTTGTTTTATTCATTAGACTGTATTTGAGGTATCCCCTTACCCTTGAAGAAACGCCCCTAAGTGTTCCCAATTGGTCCCAAAAATCTGTACCCCTTCTTTCCCCGCCCCGCCTTACCAGCACGGTAAACCCCCGGGAAAGGCACTTCTGCCTGGACCATCTGGTTGGAACAAAGCTTTCCTTACCCCACAGAAGTCCGCCTTTCATTCCTTTGCTCCCACCACGCTTTCTGCCGAGGCATGGACTCACAAACCAGGATTAATAACGTAAGTTCAGTGAAAGAGCTGGCCCAGAGGCAGCACTGAACTACTTTAGTTGACATTGAAAGGGACCTCTGGAAATCATCTTGCCTAACTCTAAACCCTCTGCTCAAGTAGGGCCACCCAGAGCCAGCTGCCCAGGACCTGAGTATCTCCATGGATGGTGACAACCTCCCTGTGCAGCCTATGCCAGGGCTCAGCCAGCCTGAGAAAAAGTGTTTCCTGATGTTCAAACTCCTGAATTTTCCTTTTTGCACACTGCCTCTGGTCCTGACACTGGGCAGCACTGAAAAAAGCTCTCTCCACCTTTCCTTCAGGTTGATCAAACATCATTTCAGCATTGTGAATCCATGCTGAATAACCCCAGGTACCTTTTTTCTCTCTATGTATATAGAAATGTATTAGTTTCTATATATTAGTATTAGCTTAGTTTCTCCATGATTTTCCTGCAGATTAAGGCCTGGATGACCAACCTGTAGTTCCCTGGATCCTCCTTCTTGCCCTTTTGGAAAATAGGAGTTGACATTTGCTTTCCTTCAGTCTTCAGTCACCTCTCCCAGGCATCATAATTAGAAAATAATCAAGAGTGGCCTCACAATGACAGCTGCCAGGCCCATCAGCACTCATGTGCATGCCATCAGGGCCCACAGATATAGGTACACCCTGTCTGCTTAAGTATTCTCTAATCTATCCAGGGCCTGAGGGAATGGTCTGAAGTTATGTCAGAGAAGGTTTAGGTTGAATATTAGGAAAAGGTTCTTCATCCAGAGGGTAGCTGGGCACTGGAACAGCTCTCCATGGAATGTCACAGCACCAAACCTGACAGAGTTCAAGAAGCATTTGGACAATGCTCTTGGGCACACAGTGTGACTCTTGGTGCTGTGCCAGACCAGCACCTCGACCTCAATGATCTTGATGAGTCCCTTCAACCTCAGGATATTCTATGATTTTCCTCTGAAAGTACATCTTCCTTGCTCCAGTCTTTCCCTTCATTTATATGCACCAAAATGTGCACTAATTAGTTATAGTGATAGGTTAGTAGATGCAGAGTTCTAAAACCGTGTTTCTGAAGAGCTAATTTGTAAGTTTTTCAAGCATTCTGCAAAATTTATGTGCATGAATTAGTGCTGAAAGTATCCTTTTGCATCTGATCATTTCAGTACTGTACATAAATGCAAAGCAACTGTCCACCCAGGTCAGCATATTCCCACACATGCTTTTCCCAGACTGACAATTCTTCATAAAATTATTCTTTTTAAAAAAAAAATTATAAAGTTGGAAATGAGCTGCATATAAGAAATCCTGAGACTGTGTGTGAGAGTCTGTATATATTAAAAAACTCTAGCACATGATTTGGAATAATGCACAGAACATGCTGGCAACCTTTAAAATCAAGGAGTGAAAAAAGATACTTTAATGTGAAGAATATAGTTTCAAGTATAGTTTTAGAACACTCAAGACAAATCCAAGATGTCCTCTATGGTTAGGTGCCTGTTTCCATTTTAAGATAGCCATAATTTTGCATGTGTGTGCACACAGGCATGCTGAGTACTCCACCTAATAACCTGAACTTCTCTGTCTTTTCAAGAGAAAATACTACCATCGTTGACTCCCAGCTGAATCTTTATAAAGTCTGAAATAAATATTGTTTCCTTTTACTTGTCAAAGGAATAAATTGCTGGTGGACAGGTCTAGTTTTAAATTAGTATGTGATCAGTTGGATTACATACTACTTAAACCACCCACTGAATCTTAGAGAATCCCAAGGGAGGAACAGAACAGCTCAGCAAAGCAGAGTGCCAAGTACACATTAATTCAGATACTTTGATCCATTTCTGCTTAACTGTTTTATCTATTTGCTCCCTGGCAATCTTGGGAAAGTCAAAAACATGTGAAACAGTACATTCTCTAATCTTTTTTATCTACTGCCTTCAGGGACACAAAGCAATCAGATGGACATGAGGAGGACATGGACCGGTTGGAGCAAGTCCTGAGGGGAGCCATGAAGTTGGTAAGAGGACTGGAGCACTTTCCCTATGAAAACAGGCTGAGAAAGTTTGGGTTGTTCAGCCTAGAGGAGAGAGGTTCGCATGGAGACCCCATAGCAACCTTCCAGTATCTGAAGGGGGCCTACAGGAAAGCTGGAGGGGGATCTTTCATCAAGAACTGTAGTGATAGCACAGGGAGTAATGGGTACAACTTCAAACTGAAACAAGGGAAATTTAGGTTAGGTATTAGGAAGAAATTCTTTTCTGTGAGGATGGTGAGATGCTGGAATAGGTTGCCCAGGGAGGTTGTGGATACCCCAACCCTGGCAATGTTCAAAGTCAGGTTGGATAAGGCCTTGAGCAATCTGATCTAGTGGGAGGTGTCCCTACTCAGGGCAAGAGGATTAGAATTAGCTGACCTTTACAGNTAGGTTAGGTATTAGGAAGAAATTCTTTTCTGTGAGGATGGTGAGATGCTGGAATAGGTTGCCCAGGGAGGTTGTGGATACCCCAACCCTGGCAATGTTCAAAGTCAGGTTGGATAAGGCCTTGAGCAATCTGATCTAGTGGGAGGTGTCCCTACTCAGGGCAAGAGGATTAGAATTAGCTGACCTTTACAGTCCCTTCCAACCCAAACTCTTCTATGATTCTATATTGCTTTAAAAGCATTACAAAACTCAACAAGAACAAGAAAAAAAGAAAATATATTAACTTGTTCTCTATACACAAACAAAAATTATTATTTTTGAATGCATTGCAATTATTATGCAACCAACTTTCCAGTGGTTATTTTGAGCACCCTCTAAAAAACAAAACAAACCCCAAAGCAGCACTTCACATTCCTGATACCAAGAGAATATTCCCAGACTTTGCATTTTCTCAGGGCTCAGTTACTCTTCAGTCCAAAAAAGGCAGACCTAATAGAACTCTGCTTTAAACGAAAAGGAACTCAAATGATATTCAACTTTAGTTTGTCGGTAACATTTGTTTGGGAGCAAGATTTATGAGGAGCGGTTGCCCACAAAATTGTAGTTTCCTTTTCTGACATAACTGCTGAATGTTTGTTATTTTAACCTAAACAGTGTTCTGCAAATGCAGTTAAAAATGCAAAAGCTAAGCCTTTTATAGAAATACAAATTATATGCAGAGGTAATCAAGCCTCACTATCCACCTGAATTAAAAGACAAGTCTTACACACTGTAGAAAGAGATCTCTATTCTCAGTCAATTGCACTAATTACATCAGATGATAGATGTCATCTTGCAGTAAACTGGAAGAGAAGCCAGCCATTCCATCTGGTACTGAATTGTGTGATCATTCCCTGGTACTTGGCAAAAACATTTGTCCCATGTGATGAACTGAAAATAAATGAGACGCTGGAATACTTGGGTCCTCCTCTCCTTTCTTCCATTCCTTGACAACTTTCACACGAGTACAGACAGTCAACTCACCAGTTGCAATAGTGGGGTCTTCCTTCCAGTTACAACTATACTCTACTACCTACATTTTATTTCTGTTATTCACAAGCTTGGAAAGCTCCTTTTCTCAAGCCTTATACAGCAGCAGGGTCTAAAAAAAAGTCTCAAGACATGATTTCCTCTTCTAGGCACACAGTTCTCTCAAAGCCTTCTTCATACTAGAAAGTTACACTGCCTCAGAAAGTCATTTTAAAAAACCTCCAAAACAACCATGTGAGTCAACTTTTAAGTGTTGCTACTGGCTTCCACTCTAGTGAAACTAAATACAGAATACAAGGAAACAAACAGAAGGTAACATTACTCTGAGTTTCTTTAACAATGTAATAGCATTAAATCAACACTGGCCCATAAAGGAAGTGAGTGACAAATAAGTTCAGGTATGAGTTTAAAATACTATATTCCAGAATAACTTCCTGTACTGATACGGTCTGCAGGTCAGAACTATTCTGGGCAGTATCTGCATATGAGAAGTCTTATAGTAATACACCTCACAATATATGTCTATACACAAGAACACACACATACAGACATACACAGGAAAGAATACCAAATGGACCATATAGCAGAGACAAAATCTGAATGAAAAATTTTATAGAAAAAAAAAGGGGATTCTGCAACACCAAGGGGAACTCATTTTTATCTCAAGTAATCAGCTGCAAATTGGAATAGGAAACATGCTTGCCAGTAAAACAAGAAAAGGACCTTCTAGGGAAGCAGTGAAAAACTATTTAATCATTATCAGGCTATAAAAATAATAACCTAATCATATTGTTGGAAAAAACCCCAATATTTTAGGTACTTAATGAACATTAAACACTCATTTTGCTTCTAGTAATTGAATTTATGTGAATTTCCTTTACCTCCACTTTTAAAATCAAGAGTAAATTAACTCTGCTGCAACATAAAATACTGGTATTTGTTTCTGAGATTTTATTACAGGAACAACTAATAGATAATGTTTTAAAAGAAAACCAGACTTTAAACCCTAAAGGAAGTAGAAATATAGTCCTACTAGGTACACATTTCTCAGTTGTAATGAAAAAGCCTGGAAAAGCAAGATAAAAACACGAGTTTATCTATACATAGACCCTTCTGCAATTTACCCTTCAGAATTCTGAATTTTCAGTCGGAGGCCTGAAAACTGCTGTGTAAAGTGGCTCATGCAGAGCTGGATGGCATAAGCTCATCAGTGCAGAACAAGCTATATGTTATCTGCAGACATTTTTCTGAGCAGTATGTTCTAGGGACAGCTGAAAAGCTGGTCTAGGACTACTAAACTAGACTCTGAACTGGTATTTAGGAGAACTACCAGTAAATTCCACAATACCATTGCGACACCTGTTAAGTGTTTAAATAGCACCTCAAAAAATGAAATTCTTACTCTATAAATTTTATGTAAAATGGACAGAAACAATTAACTAAAGATGAAAATAATTTTAAAAATATATAAGTGTATGCTGCAATATTGGCAAAATAATTCACAAAGAAATACTCTGAATCATCTAAATAGGCAGCACAGGATCATATCTGTGCTCTTACTCATAGCAAGAAGAGGAAAGCCATTTAGAATAAGGAATATTAGCACATCCAAACACCATATGAGTCTCACTGCACCTAAAATTCTCAGCCTCAGCTTCTTGAAAAAAAATGCATAAGTAAAATGTGAATATGCATGTTAAAGTGTTTGGCAAAGAAATTTCAAAATACTGGCACAGAAATAGGAAATTCAGCAAGAATTTACTCTTAAAGAGGTGTAATAACTAGATGTGAATTAAATTAAACAGAACATCAAAGAATAAACTGCTGTGTTATGTATGGATGCTTACTTAGGAAAGATATTTCTGGAAGACAGATTTCTCCTTCTCTAGATACTCAAAATAATGGGACTATGAGTAGAAATATTTTAAACACTTAAATCTTGATGACAGCATATTTTGATAAGTTATTAAAAGAACAACTAGTGCATCAGCTTCATGATGAGTGATGAAGACTTGAGTATATACTTTTCAATATACTGAAAGTAAATTGAAATTATGATATGTATAAATTACTCTAAAGAAAAAAAGCAGCAGCTACCTAAAAAATGTTAAAAAATATATATATTTTAGTGCAAAAATAATAATGGATCAGTGTATTTAAATTACTCCTACTCACAGATGACATTTATGAGGTGTAAAGTCATGAAGTGACATAGAATTGGAAAGGTAAGGAAAAAAAAGTACATAGAAACATTTACAGCTTAAGACATTCAAACGTTAAGTCAATAGCACGTGACTCTAAAAGTAAACTGGACCCATCCTGAACAGAAAGACTGACTACAGTCTCTGCTGTCAGCTTCAGTGAAATGAAACTCAACAGTTGACCAAAAGCAAGACAGACAAAGATAACAAAGATAGGCATGCACAACAAGATTAGGGTTGGAAGGGTCCAGGAAGATTTTATTTTATTATAATAGCATGGGATTATTAAAAAATCAAATAATAATAATAAAAAGTCTTTCTGATTAACTATGCAGAGAATAACCAAAAACCTGTCAGGTTTAGTTTTTTTATCATACCAAGAGTAAAGATATGTATGTGCAGTACATGCCACAAGTACCTATAAATTAAGGCTTTTTGAAAGAATATTCTATTTATTTTTCACATGTTGAAACATTTTGAAAGGATTGGCATTAGTTTTTGGATTACTCTGAGGCACATTATTGTGGAAAATAGATGTTCTTATTTGATGACAAAAAAGGAGTAACAGCAGCTAAAGGCTAAACAAAATAAATTACTCCTTCACCATACCCGAGTTCCACCTGGAACAAATTGAGAAACAGATTTCTGAGAAAGTTCTCTTTATAAAAGGGTGATTTAGAAAATCTCTGAAGTCATTATTGCGTGAGACATGTGATGAATAACTACCCTATCTTGGGTCCTCTGCATCAGGAAGGGGATATTGAAGATAACACACAACATCCGCACACTGTTACAAGAGGGACTCACAAGAACTGTGTGCAAAACAAGGCTGGCTGCATGTTCACTTTCCCACGAAATGAACATCACCCAGATGAAGGTGAAAATCTCAGAAGTGCAGTGAATTTCAGCTGTCAGATGACTAAATACAGATCAAAACCTTCCCCTCTCCACACTCACTGGCTATACAAAATATAGCAAGAAATACAACACCAAACCTGTAACATCAGAATAAAAGGTTTCATGGTTGAAGAAAGTAAAAGGCCACATACCAATCCCTTCTGTATCTAACAGAGATGGAAGTTATGAAATAAAGGACATGAAAAAGGAACAAGGACAAAACATTAACCTCACATTCATTTTAAACAAAACCTCTGGATTTCACAACAGAGTTTCTGGACAGAACAAAACCCCTGTAGCATCTTTGCTTAAAGAACTGAGAAAAAACTTGACTATCAGTAGGACTTTTAAAATAAACTGCCATTTTCCAGTAAGAAGCACACATGACTAGGACAGATGTGGCTGGCTATACATACTCGCGTTCATCAAAACCCAGTGGGAGGGAAATCTGACACATGCAACAAATCCTTGGATGGGTCCAGTAATCATCAAAGTTCTTCCCAGACATCAAACATTGTTGACAGGCTAACCAAAAACTGTAAAACTGAGGCTAAGACTTTGACTTAAGGTAAGTATTATATAAGAAGATTAACAAATTTTAATCTCAATAAATAATTAAAATCTTTATAATAGCTAAGCCATCTTAAGCAACTGTTGGAGAAATTAATTTAAATACTGATAATCCTGGTTCCAGCATTACCCAGATTTCACCTTTACTTATTAATTTTGTACTGGTCTTAGCAAAGAAGGTACAAATCAGAACCACCTTTGACATACAGTTACTTACACACATTAGTCTTAGTTTGACTTAATTTGCTCCTTAAGATTTTTTTCAGATTTTCCAGTGTAAAGTGTTTTTCCAGCTCATGTTCCTGTAAAGTCCTCCCCTCCCTTTTTATTTTTACTACTTGATTTTTCATGTTTTTCTGGAAGCCTCTGCATCCCTGATTTACACTGCACATAGAGCTCTAGCCCCCACGCTTCCAGCCACAATCAATCCTCCTGCCTCAACCTGCAGTGACACAGCTGCTGAGGGACCAACCACGTGGCTGTGTTCAGTGGTACTGAGAGTCCTTCCAAGAGTCACTGCCTGACAAAGTCAAGTCACTCCCCCAAACTGTGCAAGATTTTTTTTCTTAATACACCATTTAGCATTTAACTGTGCCAATATTGTGACTTTAATACTTCTTTTAAACAGACCCTATTAATACATTAGAAAATGTTGGTGGGATCCTATCAGAAACTCTTTAGGGAACTATTTAATTAATATTTTCTGTTTAAAACATGTATTACAATATTTTTTTGTATCTATTTTATATGGGGATAATTTACATATGAGAAACAGCCAGAATTACCATAAGGAAAGATCACACAGTTCTGGAACTTCAACTTCTATAGTCAGGAATCAATGGGAAAAAAAGAATCCTTTTGATAGCTTTAATCATAACAACTAAGTCAAAACCACATTGCCTGTACTGGTGAATACCTTCCTCAAACATCAGCCATTTTTCAAGATAAGACCTAAATCAGTGTATCAGCCCTAAAATCAGTGTAAGCTGCTGATCATACAATTTTCAAAAAAGCAAATCCAATGAATAAAGAGCTAATTGCAATCTTATTTTTCTCTTAAAAATGTGCAGCGGGAAGGATACTGCTTTTATCATTTTTCATTAGTTAGTATTGATTGTATAGCAATATAGATTTTTCCATTTTCATTACGGAAGTAGCAGCTTTGTTTTCACCCCTCTCAATCTTTTTTCAGGAATGTTTTGCTTCCTTTCGACAAATGCACTTTCCTGAAGCACATGTACATTCAGTACAAGCAAAGATAAGGCTGGAAAAGGAAAAATGGATTCCCCAGCAATTTATGTAACACTGCTCCAACAATGGTTATAGGTTGCCTTTTACTACTTTGTTAGTCTTCACTGTACTGCTCAGAGCTCTGCTGGACATGGCCGTGTTTGGCAAAATATTTTTCTATCACAATGTCTGTCATAATGTTGATCTCCATAATCAAATAAACCATTTCTGAAGTATTGACTATGATATTAAACCTTGGTGCTGAAGTTACATAACACAGTTATATCCTGTAAAGACAGTAAGCTTATTGGATATCAAGTGATTTTAAAAGGATGACTCAATGTTGGCACCATTCCCCAGCTCATATACAGAATTTCCTTTCCTCCCCTCCCTTGAGTCAGGAAGTCTCCTAGATGCATTTTTACTTTCCCAACTTGTTATGAACATAGGATTTTCAGCATTATCTGCAGAAATGAAATCTCCTTTCAAGCTATACTTTTTGAAGTAATAAGGAGCTAACAAACTGAAAACCAATTACATTTACCTCTTGTATTAGAGCTTATAGAAATCGTCATTAAGGTAAGAATGGGAGTTAAAAATGTGAAGAGTGCACCAGTCTAACTATTTTCAAGTATCTTAGACACATTTTATATACATTCATACATTCTACACTTTTTATACTCCTACCTTCAAATTCAAAACTACTTTAAAAATAAAAACTCACAGTCCAACAAGAACTTCACAATCTCCCATTACTTTGGTAAGCAGTGTTAGTGAGCTAAATCATGGACTAAAAGCCATTTCTTATATCTGTGACTAATATTCAATTTGAGTCACTTCATAGAACTAATCACTACTTATATGCTCATACACAAACAATTGTTCTAAAAAGCTGATTAAAAATCCTGCTTCTGAAGTAGCAAGTATTCCAATAAAACAAAAAGCACAGCAGTATCATGCATAAAATAAAGTCAAGCTGACCTAGGGATATTCTGTGTATGTTGTCCGTTTTACACTACTACCAAAGAAAAGCAAGAGTAGAGCAGAAATTCTAAATGTGGACATCTGAAGTCAGAAATACAGGCTTTCACAATTTGTGTCTTGTTTCTTTTTAAAAGATGGAAAAACTTCTAATTTCAAGTAACATCGTATCACCTGTTGCAGACAGCATCTATTGTTTTACCTGATATAAAATAAGATTTCTTAAAAGAAAACTCTCTTTGTAAATGTTTAGTTTCAGGTCTGGGCTTTTTTTAAATTCTTAAATTGTTAAGTCTCTCAGAGAAAAACAATTTGTAGAGATAACAAAGAAAAAACTGTATTTATGTATTTATTCCTTACCCCTCTTTCTACTCTTCTCATTTCTGGCTTTTTTTCTGCAACAATTTTGAGAACAATTTAGAAGGATGCCTATGTCTGTATTTGTTCCACATAGCCAACTCACAGAATGAAGACTGTAGAGCTGGTTACTGAGACAGAACTCCCATTCTTTTGGTTGTATAGATGAAGCAAGATAGGAGTTTGAAGAATGAATTCTCTCCCAGAGAAACAAGCCAGAGCACAGGTAAGGCCCTATAGACAAATGTGGTTCACCAGGCTGGGAGTGTAATTCTGAAAATGCATTCTTCCTTTAGAATGAAAATATAAAAGGCCAGGACAGAAGCAGGACACTACCCCTTCCTTCCAAATGGAATTGTGAGCAGTGGGTTGTTTAGCAGGTAAGCTGAGGAATTCCTGTAAGTATTTTAAAAGCTCAATGTCACCAAAAGCAGTTTTGCAATGCATTTTCTTTTGATCAAACAGCACGAAATTATCTCATGAACTGAAATGTGCTTGTCAGCATTGGAAAAAAGTACTCATTGGGTGGAACTTTCATTTCCCAGTAACTCTGATACAAGTTTTTTTCCTACTTTGTAAGCACTAGTGTTTCAGAGAATTGCAATTATAAAAAACTAATTATAAGTTCAAAAGGCCCAAACTATTTAGAAGGAACAATAATCCCTGACCATATTCAGCACTAATCTATGAAAGCTACAAATCCTGTTTTATTACCATAATTTCCTACACATGTACTGAAACCTATATGGGTTGAAAACTTTTAGTTTGGTCTGCAATAGCCAGGATTTTAAAATCAACAGAATGTTGAAGACAACCTAACGAGGCTGCTCTAAGTAGATAAAACAATGTCATTTTTTGACTAAATTTCTGAGGAATACCTTTCATGTTGCCTGTGGAAAAGAACTACAATTCAGGACAATGAGTTGATAAATATTTATTTTATAGGGTTAACATTAAAAAAAGCCCTTGATTATGTTGCAGCCTATGTTCTATTGTTTTACATTCATGTCTTGTTCTGGTGTTTCACTTATGGCAAGCAAATTTCATTGTTTACACTGTTTAAACCAATACATGGGCTAGTTAATAGACCTTCCCTTTAGATGTTAAGTCATTACACAAGAAGGTCAAGGGGTTTTGGGTTTTCTACCCCTCACTGAAAGTATTTGCAAACTTACAGGAAGGATAAATGTGAAAACATTTGAATTCCAATGATAAAATGTTCTGTCCCGTTGCATGTTTACATGTAATGTTAAATAGCTCTGAAACAGTGCTTGGGATGATACAATACTCCGTTAGTAATTTTTCTCAACTTAAACCAAACATGTTAATTAATAAATATATGCCCAACAAGACAAACTACAGAAATTAAACATTTGCTATGACTAAATTATCATTTAAAAGTTGAAATAACCGTAACTGTTATGCAAGCATCACTACACTTCATACCATTTCAGAACTAAATTTAAGATATTAATAAGCCTGAGTTATTTTAACTATTACCACACAGAGCTATGTTTTACAGTCTAAAGTACTATATGAAGATGTAACTATTAAAATAACCAATAAGTATTAAAAATATGTAAGTTTTGAATAAAACTTAACTCTCAGTGAGAAAACATACAGCTAAGCTCATATTTAACACCCTCTACCTCCCCCTTAAATATAAGTTTTACATTATTTACATAAAGGTAACAGTTTCCTAATAAGGCTAAATTATCAGCAGGTATCTTAGAAACTTCTACAACACATGAACATACCACAGACCTTTTTGTCTTTTTAAGGAAATACAAAACGCTTTGTATCCAAACAACACTGATCCCTAAGCAGCAAAAGACTAAAACTGCTCTGAAATTAGAAGTTAAATTAAAGTAAAACTTCTTTCCCCCTTAATCTCTTAAATAAAAACTAAGCTCACCCGAACAGAGCGAACACGCAGAGCCAGAAACTTAAACATGACTAAGAAACCATGATGTTTGGATTTTCTGACTGAGCGATCATAAGTCTAGCAGGGAAGACCAACCCTGGCGTTTTTGCTGTGACCAGCTGTTCCGGCAATTAGAAAATTTCCTGTCAGGCAAGTCAGACACAGTTGGGGGGTGGGGAGAGAGAAGGGGGGAAAAAAAGGGCAAAAAAAAAAAGATAAAAGACATAAAAAAAAAAAGACACTGATTTCACACACACACAGAGCCGTGATAAAGAAAGACTGGGCAGCAGTGGTACTCATGTTGCTGATACTTATAGAGATCAGCAGAGGAAACTCAAGCAGATTGTCTGATAACAACAGGCTGTTGCAGATGTTACCGATTCCTGGTTACCAGAAAAGAACAAGAGACCAGGATCTCTTTCAGAAATCACACTACTATGCAACATCTCGCTGGTTAAGCACAACAGCAAGTATTTAAAGTCCTATATGTGATAATGGTATTTTTATGAATTTAACTTAACAAAATACTTTAAGATCTCACATATCAGTACCTTACAGACTTCAATGCAGAGAATGCCTAAAGATTGTTTTTATTTACTCAAGTTTAGTTAGAGGACCAAAATAACCTTGTGCCTAGTCCTTTGAAATCCTGCACATAGAAAATGCTACACAGATGTTCTAGGCCAAGGCAAACTGCAGAAATATTTGAATTGGATTGCCCAGCTCAAATGTCTGACTTATGCACCAACATTGTATTGCTCTGTAGAGAGTGAACTTCTTGAAGTAAAAAAGATCCCTAAGCTTTCTTTCAATGTTAAAAAGCTCCAAACAATGCAAATGTTTTCGGAATTAGAATTCAATCTAGTTACTTCAAAGAGTAAGAGATTTTGATCTCTCTAGATTTAGTACTGGAGATATTTTCCTCAATATTGACACTTTCTTTGGCTTTTTTGATACTTATGAAAACAATGAATTCCAAAGTACATGCTCCTTTAGTGGAACAAGACTGTTTTTCAAGTAATAAACAAACAAAGGCAAGTAAAGAGCTTTAGTCAAAGGCATATACAAGTATTCAGCTGTAAACATATCCAGGTGATTCCGTTTAGTGACTATGTATCAAAGGAAACATCCAGCAAGACACCTAGTCTTGCTTGCACAAAACATGAAAACAAACCCACCCTGCAGACAACTTCCCTTGACTGGGTTCTAACAAGTATCTGCATCACTGCTTTTTTTGTTGTATTTTAATTCCTCTTCAGAAGACAAAGCCAGTAATTTAAGTGACACAACATATTGCTGCTATCTCTATCCCACATCCTGGCTCTCTACAGTATCAGTTTCTAGCTTTTCCTCTAAATTGGGATTACACATCTCCCCAGTATGAGCCAAGATCCTCTTGTCAAAATGGAGAGGTAAGATGAAGACCTGACTTCAGCCATATCCCAGAAGCAAAAATGTGTCCTTTTAGTGTTCTCTCATATTCCTCTTGGTCTTTGTGTCACATCTGCAGAGATGATCTTTCACATTCTGAGTACTGAATATACACAATTATTATTATTATAATAAACACAGGCCTTCAGGAACTACTACTACACAAAGGAGGACTTTGTGACTCAACTGAGGGCTCAAAAGTCTGCAGTGCCAATGTGCTTTTTACAGTCCAGTGTGGTACAGACTTTTTGGAAGAAGCAGTCTTTCCTACAACAGCAATAACACAGCATGAAGAACTACTAAATATTAGATTCAAGATGAACAAAGCTTCTTGAACACAAGGAGCTTACCGTAACACAAGGATTTCAAATATTTCATAAATAGCATAAAAATTACTTGAAGCTTTCCTGTCTTCAGTTGTTTCAAACTTGTAGCTATTTCCTCCTTCAAAACTGAAATACCTCAAGAATTTAATTCTGCAGTTTAACAGCAATATCGTTATTTTCCCTTGGAAAACTTAAAAGAAATTTAAATAAATACATGGGAGGCCATTCAAGCTCTCTGCCTTTACCTTGTCAAGAACAGATACAATTACACTAAAATCAGAATGACCAGGACTCTTCAAGTCACTAAATTAAATCCTGTGGTACCAAAAAGAGCTGAAGGCAGAAATGCAGAGTAAACAGTAAGAGCTGCTCTAACTACAATTTTCCTTAAAGATGAAAAGATACTGTGGGTAAATAATAATTTTCTTATCTCTTGGCTGTAAGGGTAAGAGTGTATTTTGCTGCAGATGTGCTGTATGCGCTAAGGGTGACAGGAATAAGGCATTTCAACTGAAACATTTGTACAATTACTGACTACTGCTCTCCCAAACCTTTTGTGTGACCTCCCAGAGAAGTACAAAGCACAGTGCTCAGGGGTCAGTGGGGTTACTTCACAACAATAGCTCTCCTATAACTGGCATGAGTCTGGCAGGTGGAAGAAATTTCTTGTGTTCTGGGAGAACACAGCCTGCATGGTTCCCAAAGAGCACCAGCAGCCAACCAGAAACATTAAGATACAAGCTACACAACTCACTTTGAGAATTACTCAGAAGAAAGTTTGCCCTTTTAAATAATCCTTCGTATATGAAGGAGACAGGTTAGCGGGCAGCAGTCCCCAAAAGGAAAATCTCTGATAAAAAGAACAAATTGCTCCAGCAAGTTGCTTGCCTACCTTAAAATCTTTGATAAGGATTTGTATTATACTTGTTTATCAGGAGACACAACTGTCTCCAAAACAAAGGGAATGTGGTATGCCTGTCAGTCACCGTTCTGTCAATTACAGAACTCCACTTGCACAATGCATTTCCTTGTCCTCCAGTACAGAAATATAAAGTCAGTTCATCTCCCATCTTTCCCTCCTCATTGTCTAAATTGGATGATCTGAGTTTACAAAAATTAAGAGAAATGCTATCTAGATTTTCAAGAGAACAGAGCTCACAGACACCACAGAGAGTGGGAGAACTGAAAAATGCTGAGGAACTCTGAAAACAATACAGAACATTTGAGAATCTGCAAGTTTTATTGGATGCTAAAACATTCAATCTAAGTGGAGCCCATCAGGTGAACTGACAATCTCCTATACTCTCAGCTTGAGAAGTGTAACAACACAAATTAAGTCTTGACAGTGCTAGAAAATCAAGGCTCTGTAGTATGGATTGTTTTCAATTATCTGCAAAAAAAACCAAAGCAGCACAGCACATATATGGAATGAAAAGCCCTTGTTTGAAAAAGGTCAACAGTTGAGGAACAGAGACCTAATTTTTTGAGTTTTCAGAAGCTGAATAATATACTTTTCTTCACAATAAATACATTTGTATAGCTGAAGCAGCAATATTCTATGAAACAGGGGGTGTGGCAGGTTCCATCTGTCAGTTTACAGGCTTTGCAGGGCTACCATCTGTTTTCTCTCTATGTAACAAGTAAGCAGCTTGACTTTGAACATTGCTTACACTCTCAAATTATTCAAATTTTCTCACCAAGATCCAGAAAGTACCCTGCACCTAAGAACCCAAATGCAAAATAAGTCACTCAGAAAATCCAGTAGAACATATCAATGAAAGTTTTGCTGTAACCTTTTTCTCAACACCTGATGACATCTTGGGGGAAAAAAGTATTGCCGGGCTTGCCCTCTTCATATATTAGTTTGATAGCTAAGAGTTAACATCTCAGACCAAATGGTCTGCGCCGTTTACAATGATGCTGTAACTTCTTACTGACATGAGGACCTGCAAGTTTATTCTCAGAGAGGTAAGATGCACCACGTCACTAAGTTGGTAACAAAATTCATCCAAGTTTCAGCAGAGTAGAGTGCTTTGGAAGATAATGAATTTCCAATTTCATCATATTAAACAAACAAAAAAAAAAGCATTCTGCCTTTTACAAAGCATAGTCTGGTCATTGAGAAGGATTTAAATCCATGACTGGATTTAATTTTCATAGATGTAAATTGTTTGCCTAAAAAAAGAGCTTATTTATTCAAGAATCAAGTTACTTGTTAGTAAAATAGAATTAAATACATGAGTACATATATCTAAATATATTTAGCAGAATACACTAAAAAGAATGAAAGAATTACAGAATACTTGCAAGTATGTTTAGTATTTGTAACCCAAGGTGTTACAAGTAGCTACACAAGTAGGTGTTTCAGCTGAAATTAAGTATTAGTCTGTAAATAATGAGAAGGATATAGGCTATGAACATTTGTGAATCCAAACATTTCCTTAATGTTTAAGAAATTATAGCTATGTCTTAAAGCCTCTACCACAGTGCCAAGAATTTTAATCAAAAAACTGACAAAAATGCACAGACAGAAAATTGAAACATGAAAGTTGTATTAAAAGTAAAACAAACATATTGAAATAATCATCAGAAATGCCTTCACTGTTAACAAACATGACTGTTCTTAAACATGGAAACTGTCACTGATCACCTGTAGGTGAGCAGGAATATTCAACAGAAGTTTAGAGCAGTCCTGAAATGCTTCAACTTGCCAAAAGGCAAACAAAAGTTTCCAAAACACTGAGTTCTCACTAGTACACAATATTAGAAATTGAGGTAAAACTAAAAATCAGTTAAAGCCTCTCTGAAATGTTTTAAAATCTAAGTATCTGTCAGTTTAGTTATTTTTTTTTCCCTGAATAACATTCTCATCCTGCATTATTTTCACAGATGAAGACAACAAATGAGATTATCCCAGATCACTCTGGATTTCGTATTACTGCTTGAGCAATGGGTGCTGTTTTGCCCACGGCTGTAACTGATGAATGATCTCCCTCCCCTTATTGTGACTTCTCCATTCCACTGCTTTATAGATTTAGTGCACTGTGGTATACATGCATGGAAAATACAGAATCTCAGCACTCACCAATCCAATTCAATACTTCAACAACGGAACTGTATTGTCTACATGCTCCAGGTTATTTTTCCAATGTGTTCTGAAGCCTTTTTTAAGATCACACTTTTCTTATAACTTTTGTTTTTTATTTAATAAAAAACACCGATTGGAAAGACAATGGTCTTAATTTTCATATCTCCTGACTGCAAACAGATGTGTGACTTAAATTCTACCAGGAAAAAAGAAATTAAAAAGACTTTTTGAACTACTGACTTCTCTTTGCAATCATTTCTTACTCTACCTTTTGACTACCCACTGACTAGTCATTGTTACCTTATATATTTTTAGTAAAATGGCAGCTACTGAGATTTAATTTTTTAGCTCCCCAATCAGCATATTTCAATATGATTTGTTTTGATTTAGTTTTAATTCTACATGTTTAAAAGTAGGGCCAATGCAAGAAGTCATGGGTAACATGACCCCACCACCTGCATTGAAGAGAGGTTCATCGTGAGTTTGAGCCTGAATAGGTTCCACTTCTGTCTGTACTGAAAAAATAACCTTTAGTCCTTGCAGGTTACCAAAAAGAAATTTTCCTGCAACTTACAAATGAAAACTTCACTTCTAATGAAAAGAAATCTTTTTGCAAATTCTTGGAACCTAATATTTTTCATATGTTTAATAATTAGGCTTAAGCTAATAGAATGCAATGGTAATACATCAGTTTTACTAAGTGTTTTATCAGCTACATAGAATCCAGACCACAGAACATAAAGGACACAGCACAAATATGTTCTTCACATACACACAAAATGGGAAGCCACCTGCTAGACTAGCTGCAATTTCTGGTTAGCTTTAACTAGCAGTAAAGCATGCAGCATGATTGCAACAGGTCAAAACAATTAATTGGCTCAGTTAATTTACTCAATCTCTATGGACACAGAGGTACAAAAAGCAATGGCAGACAGCACAAGAGTGAGAAAGGTAGCAAATAAAAGGCTTTAAATAGCTTCCTCTTTCAATAATGTCCACTTAAGCTTTCACATTAGGTTCAGCTTCAGCCAGCTGTTCCTACGTTTATTTCCTGCTGGTCCCAGGTCATTTATGAGATACAGATAAAAAAATGTTGGCAACAAGCTATAAAGTCAGATATAATCAGCACACTTGTTGCAATAAAAACAGAGTACTGAAAGAGTCCCCTTTTAAAAGAAGCAAGACTTTGAACCCTACAGCATCTTGGACTCCTTAGAAATGGGTATCTTTATACTTCCTGCTTTTCCTAAAACTACCACCAAATTTGAATCATAGCCATGTAACTCAGGCTTTCCTGTTAATTAACTTTTCTTTTGACCAAAAGAACACAGATGTAATGAAACAATTTCTTTTCTGATTAACAGAATACTAGACAGAGTTCCTATGAACAAAGAACTGGTTTAAGTTTTAATATTTATTTTAAACTTCCTATCTCGTTTGCATCATCAGCATTCTATCCAACCACTTAAGACAGCAAAAGGATGCAAATTCCAAGCTTTCACCTTCTATCTCCACAGTTTCTACCCTGAACTTGCATACTTTACACACCTACCAAAGTATTTTGTCTTCTTAGCTGATTTGTTAGTACACCCTAGGCATTCTACTCAGTTACAGCTGAGAAATTTCATAAATTGTTAGCAACTATGTAAGTGCCCCAAGTCCATTCAAGAGCAAAGTTAAACAGAAGAACTTAAATGAGTTTCAGTGGTAATTTAAAATGGTCTGTATCTTGCACCAAAAGAGATTATGAAGCACTGACAGAATCTCACATCTCAGCTCAAGTAGTGTTTTATCACCTGACTGGCAGCACTGGTTAGCTTCCAGCTACAACTGACTGAGCAGCTGTGGAGTAATATCTTGTTTAAAAGCCCCTAGATTAATTTACACCACAATTGGCAACATTTTATGCACCACAGCCTAGAAATAAATGGAAAATATACTCCTAAAATTCTGGTCTGAGACATTAAAAAGCTAAAACAATCTTAACCAAGCAGCTCAAGCATGATAGAAAGAATACTAAAGAAATGTTTTAACTTTTTGATGGTTATACTATATTAAAATCAGTTGCTCACCAAAAAAAGCAGCAGTTTGGAAATTTCCAAAGGAAGTACAGGGAAATATTTTTAAGCATCCTGTAGTTATCAACTATTGAAAGAGAAGTTTGATAATTTCGAGGGATAAACCTTAGCTGGCTGCCACACACCCACCCAGTCACTTTCTCAATCCCCCCTCCTCAGCAGGACATGTAGAAGAAAAGCTCATGCATTGCTTTAAGGACAGGGACAGCACACACCACTTACCGCCATGGGCCAAAGAGTATCAATTTAGGGAAAATTAATTTCACCTGTTCCCAGGATAGTGAGAAACAAAGATTCTCCACCCTCCCCTTCTTCAGGCTGATACCACTCTTCCCGAGATACCTCCTCTCAGTCAAACAGCACAGGTGGAATGGGAGTTGCAGTCAGTTAACACTGTTTCTGCTACTTCCTCAGTTTTCCCTTGCTCCAGCACAGATCCTTTCCACAAAGTCCAGGTCTTCAAGAATAGAACTGCTCCAGTCTAAGTACCCCATGAGATGCAATCCTGCCAGAAAACCTGCTCCTCTGTGGGCTTCTCTGGGCTGCAGTTCCTGCCACCAGCCTAGTTCAGAATGGGCTCTCCACAGGCTGCAGCTCCCTTCAGGGCACATCTACCTGCTCCAGTGTGAAGTCCTCCATATCCTGCAGGGTGGACATCTTCCCCACTGTAATCCTCCAACAGGCTGCAGGGGACAGCTTGCCTCACCATGGTCTTTCTTCTCTCAAGCTGCAGGGGAATCTCCGGCACACAAAGCACCTCCTTGTCCCTCCTTCTTCACTCATCTTGGTGTCTTGCAGGGCTGTTTCCTCTCACACTTTTTTTACTCCTTACCCTCACAGATGCAACACAGCAATTTTCCCCCTAAACATGACATCACAGATCTTCACCCCACATGGTTGATCAGCTTAGCTTTGGCCAGTGCTGGGCCCATTTTGGAGCTGGTTGAATCTGGCTCTCTCCAACATTGTGGTGCAAACCCTCTGACCTCTTCTCACAGAGATCAATTCTCCCCACCAAAACCTTGCCTTGTAAACCAAATACAATAGCTAAGTTACAGACTCAAAACAAGGAAATAATCAAGCAATGGCACAAGTCAAAATAAATTAACAAACCAAAACCAAACTGAACACTTCCCCAAAGATATGGTCTAGTTTACACAAGAATTCAAGTAAGCATTGTAGTCTATATTATGCACAAGATTAGAACAAACAATCTCCTAGTGTTTCCTTCACTGTTCTTTTCCTACTGTTAACACTGCACTACTTCAGTCACTTGTCAGCAGTTGCCTCATTTCTTCATCCTCTGGTACATACAGCAGAGCCTTGATACTGTGAGGAGGAACCCAGTGGAGAACCAAGACCCAAGGAACCAACTGTGAGGAGGCTATGCAGTGCAGGCTTGCAGTCACCCAGTTTTCTTGTCAGCCTAAGAGCTACATCTATTAGGGGTACATTTGAAGACAAACACGGAAAAAGCAACTTACTATCTCAACTGTTTCTGCATGATTTCAGCTGGGAGAGAAACTGCTATAGTGTTGCAATTATATTCATGCTGTATAGATGGAAACAGTTTTGACTATCTACTCACAACCTGAAATCTGCACAATATGCAATAGCAGCACATGAACCTTGAAGTCCAACCAAATACTGAGTTTCAAAAATTGTTTTTATTGCCAAAGCCATTTATCACCAGACGTAACATTCAGCTAGTACTCTCTAACATAAAAGTACAGGTAAACTTGATGTTTGACAAAATTCACAGGCACTGCAACAAGAAAACTGAACTGGGTATCTTCACATCATGAAATTCTGTAAACTGTAAGTTTGACGTGAAGACAAGAAATCTTAAAATATTATCACAGTCAGGAAGGCTCATTGATCCTCTCTTTAAAACCAATATCTATTTTTAAAAAACCTAGGTTAAGAATTCCTTTGATGAATGCCTTTCAATAACAAGCACAATGGAAACTACACTTTCACAGTTGTTCCTCACCTTTGGCCTTCCCTGAAACACTATTAAAAGCTGAGGAATGAGTTTTGAGAACAGTAGGATACCAAACTAGACCTGAGTCAGTGAGAAAAAACCTCTCTCAAAAATATTGAGATCTGAGAGTGCACTCCGTGTCCAGTAAACTCAAACAACAAAGCACTAGTGGCAGCAGCCTATGAATTGTGATGTCAGTGTGCTCCAATATTGTACTATTTTTATTACAGCCATCTTTTACTCACAGTTTGTTGGTTGATATCATCTTCTGCCATAGGTTCATCCACAATTTGCTGTCCATTCTGTAAAAAAAATACAGAAAATGAAAATAAATACTGACTGCAAGTACAGAAATAAATATATTGTATAGGCTTTCATAGCATGTTACTGTGCTCTCCTCTCCATATTCTACAAAAGAAGGTAATTGAAAGTAAACTCCCTATTGCTGGCATGACATGCCACTCTTGCTTTGATCCTTATGTATTCTCAATCCGGATGAAGTCACAGTAAGAAATATATAAAACCATCTGGCATTTGAAGGCTCACTACTACACAGCTAGACGTTATTTTTCATTACTATAACTTCTGCAAAACAGGTAAACCTGATGAAGACTGAATGGCAAAAAGTCACAAAGTGAACAGATAAACGGGTTCTTTCTAAGAGCATGACCTTAAATAGCAAGTCAGTCCTTATTCCACCTTAAGGAAACTTTATAACTACAGTGTAGACTTAGAAAAAACATTGAATGCAATTCCAATTTTACTATCAATTTTACAGCATTTACCACTTTCTGTACTTTCCCAAGGGCTGTTCTAACAAGCCATACAGAAAAAGGCTTTTGAATTTGAAATTTAGCCATAAATATTTTTTAAAAAATCTTAAATACCTTGTTGGTCAAAAAAGGCTTTCTTTTTCTTGACAGTGATATAGTCATAGTTGGAGAATTTCTAAGAGCTATTTTTCCCTGAAAGACTTTGAATGACTTTGCTGACACAACAAACATGATCACTACCAAGTTGTAAGGAAAATTATGTATTTCCTAAGTTATGGTACAGGGCATCGCCCCAGGCATTATGTCTTAGTTTGCTCCTAAAGTTTAACAGCTATTTGGTATCATTTTAGAAACAAATGAAAAACTATTAAAAATGGTCACCATTTTCCATTACCACTGGAGACAGGACTTGAGTTCATTTTTGCATTGTTTCCCTAGAGAACCCAAAGTCTAATCAACCAAATTTTTCCAATCCTAATTTACTTAGAAGTTACATACATGTATAGTTACCTTTTATATTGTCAGAAAATTAATAAAAGCTGCACAGAAATTCAGAGATTTTAGCTTCATTTCACACCTTCCTTGCCACTAGTCAGCTTTTCAGCAGAGTTCTTCAGAACCCTCCTAGCATTCTTCTGTAACAACTTCTGATTAATAGAATCTTCTAGCTTGCATATGGCTAGAGGGGAATCCTTCATATGTGACAGATTAAATCCTAACCACTTACAAATTCTAATTTTCAAATATTGCAATTGCACACACTGAATGTTCAATCAGATCATTACCAGCTCTCTAGCAACTTTTCTCCTGAGCTTCCCTGCGCCCCCCACCCCCCGGAAGATGCAGCTGGAAAAAGCTAAATTATAGGCATCATGGATTTCTCAAATATGACACAGGCAGGTTGGGGTTTTTTTGAGGGGTGTCTCTTTAGGTTTTCAGGGGTTTTTTAACGTGGTTGTTTTTCAGTTGTTTTGTTTAGGTGGTAGGGAGGGGAAGAAAGCTGGGCCATCTAATTGTCTTTCTAGTGCAGACATCTGGCACATGGTAGCAGGGCTATTTTCTCATCTTTCCTGGCTTCAGATACTAGAAGATTTCTGGCATGACTCTGGTCTACTCTAAAAGTCATCTTTCCACAGTGGAGGAGTAGTAGAAACCAGTGGCATATGCTGTATTTACTACAGCAGTGAATCTAATGTTTAAAAGCTGTCTCAGCTAAGGACAGTCAATACAACCTTCTATCTGTACAGCAAAGAGTAATTTGATAAGTTGATTCTCCAAAAAGCCCACATGCCCCACATTGTAATATCTTTTACTTCTAGTGTACAGGCAGTGAATATTGTATTGCACTATCCTTCCTTAAGATAGAGAAAAAGTCAATATTATCAAATGGAAAACCAGAAAAATACCAGCTTAGCTAAGTAACACAAATGAGTGTTTTTAATAAAGCCTGTTTACAGGGAAACATACTGAGTATACATATATCATTACCATTAAGGCCACCAGTCACATACTTCCCCTTTTCTCAAATTTATTACATAAATTAATATTTGTATTTTAGCTATACATCTCTACATTCTATTCATGCTACGAGATAGCTTCCTTCGATCTTGCCAATTGGAAAAAAAAAAAAAAAGAAAAAATCAGTAGAACAAATAAAGTAACTGACTTTAGCTGAAAAGGAGGAGTCTATAATGTCCTAACAACAACAACAGGCTAAACTCTGGGGCCTAAAATAGGGCAATTTGTGTATCAAAACCATGTGCTCTAACTGACTCCACTTCACATGCAGATTTTCACAAAAAGTGATTCCTGCTACAATAGTCATTCTGCTAAATAATAATGTACATTAACTGTAGGTTAAATAAGAATTTATCATACAATAAATTTAAGTTTTCACATTTACTATTTTAAGACAACTGGAAATAGTTGGAAGTGAAACCCACTCTCAGAAACTTCAGACAAGCCTCCCTTCAAAGAGAAAAAGGCGAGATCAACCTCTGTTTTTAAAAAGGCTCTAATCTTCAACCTCACTGACTTTCTTTAACAGTCAACCAGAAAAACCACAGCAAACTTCTGCAAAACAAATAAACTGTTTTGCACAATCTAGTCTTCCTGTTTAATCCTGCACTCCTTACAGTTACTTTTCAGCTGAACTCAAGCAATGCATTCAAAACACACTCACTGGAAGCAGGAACAAGCTCAAGGAATCAGCATGAGCACCATGCAGTCATGTCTGAGCCAGAGCACTGGATTAGCAAGATCTTTTTAAACAGGTCTACCCAAGCAATGATTATGTTAAGGGAATCACTGAATGGTAGAACCAGTTTTTCTCAGAACAGTCTGAGCCATATAAGGTAAAGAAGAATATGTATAAAGGATTTATGGTTTGCTGGTATATACCATTAAATGGAAAACAGCTGTGTATTTAGAAAGGCTACAAAGCGCACAGCCTTTCTTAGGAGTTCAAATGTAAAGCCCAAAGGTTCCTGTTGGAAATGGCACTATTGAAAGCAGTGTGGAGTGAGGAGGTCAGCAGCATGCTTAAGAGGTGAGCAAATGAAATACATTTTGTTTTGCTGGGTGTAGACTCCCTCTAGTATTTAACTAGCACCAGGGGCATGCCTCAATGACATAACAGACTGGGAGGAGATATAATAGTCTGATGAATACAGACTAAGACAAAGATGAACATATATCTTTCACATTCTCAGATAAGTCTAACTCAAAAGACAGAGGCTCTAGACCTTGATTATTCTTCAGGTGCTCTTCTCCCACAGCAGGACAACTAAGTAAGCAGATTGATCCAAGATCTGGATATTTTCAGTACTCTGGTTCCAAAAGTAAAACATATTTCAGATGGCAACACCAGAGAAGTATAAGAAAAAATAACAGAAAAGGTCCACAGAAAATTTCTACTTATACCTGAACATATCAACAATCAATTTCTGCCAGGGAAAGGAGGGTACACATCCCTTATAAAGGCAACCTACAAAATGATCTTCCAATCCAGTCTGATTCAACTTCCTAGTCTGTTTTCCAGTGGAAAAAGTCATGTTCATTAAGGTATAAAATTTGTTTCCCCAAAGCTTTTGAACCTGTTGCCATAGCTCACTAAATTAGTAGAAATCAATACCTAAACACAGCTGGGTTCCAGCAGTTTTCCTGAAGGCACACGGATAGGAACATAAAGAGACCCTTCAGGATCTCTACTAGATGTAAAGCAGACAGACAGCAGGGAATCTTTATCAGGCAGCTGGTACATGAATGTCCCCCATATGATCTGACAGAACATCTGACACAAAAGTCAATCAATTATCAATATTTCTAGCAATCAAAAATTACAGGTTCCAAACCACTGAACTCCCAGGATGTAAAAACTCTTAGGAATTTCCTGGCAGAAAAACAGTTTAAAGAAAGATTTTTAAAAATTCAAATTATTTTAAATCTGTACCAGTAAAGCACACCCATAAAAAACCACACTGCAGGGACGACGAGGTCACAAGTAGCATCATATGTTAAGGCACTGGCATCAAGAAAACACAGTCAAAGCCTTTGTAAGAAAGAAGTACACCAAGAAATGTAGCCCACATCCCTCCACAATCAACTAACCACTTCCTTTGAAGCACTGAATATCCTGCACTTTACATACTACAGTTATATATTGATCTGCAAGTTATAATGCCACTTTTTTAAAAAAAAATTATGGTTCCAACATTTACTTCAAGAGAACCAATTCATCTCAGAAGTCTGGCAAAACTCACCTGCACAGTAAACCCAATGCTTTTCACATCTACCTTTCTGATTAGCACTGGATCCACATGGGTCACTTTGTAGGTACAATACAGCACCTAGCATCCATAAATACAATTGGGATGTAGCAATCTGGGTGAGGATATCTTGTTTTAATAATAATGTCAGGTAACCATGATTCTCATTACAGTGTTTTTTACATATTAATTATTAAATGGGCAAATCACTATGTTTTCTATCGTACTAATTTTTCCTATTTTCCCCTTAATTTCATCAGTAATATGATAGATAGCATACACTCAAAGTTTTTAGATATAGTTTAGCATCTCCATTCCCACATCCTGTTTGCAAGTCAAAGTTCCACTGATTTGGACCTACCTTGCTAAAAATTTTTTCTCTTCTACAGTCTAAAAGGATTTTTTTTTCTGAAGGGCATTAAGTTTGTCCCCAGACCTTCTTCAATATTAGACACCTTCACCCCCAGAATATCTCTCCATTGCATTTAGACTATTGTTAGACTATTTCAGGATGTTTAAGTACTCTTTTTGGTAAATATTTTAACTTTTTTCCTCAACTACGTTCGTCAGCTATTAAAAAATCCCTTATGAAACTGATAACAATTGCACCTTTTGGAATAATTCTTCTGCCATTAAATTCAACATTTCCTAATTATTAATACTGGAACTGAGCATATAAATTAGTAAGCTGTCCTTATATTACTAACAGTTCAGCAGACTTGGCAGCTATTGGCTTTTTCATGTAATTGGTGCCTTGCAGCAGAACCTTAAAACTCAATAAAGGCAAAAAAAGTTGTATTCTTAGACTTATTAATCAACACTTAACAAGAGTTAAATCAAGAATTAAACTGTATATCAGTGCAGAATGATGCTTTGAGGACATAAATAAGCAAAAGAGATAAGACATCTGAATCAGACCCTTTACAAATTGTCATGTGGAAGTTTTAACATGCCAACGAGTAACATAAGTGATGAAGCTTCTCTCAGGTAATTCCTAGTTGTCAACTACCAAAACTTCCAGACTCATCTAACAACTGCAGTTATTGGATTTAAACACATGAGAACTACCAGCTTATTTACATAATTATTTATTATTTAGTTATTAAAACACTGGGTATGGGTATATATAGATCTGAGCTCTTTCTCTCTGATGTTTTCAAAGGCCTCTCAACTGACAAAGTTCAAGAACTGTGAGGTCCCTGGATAGAGTAAAGCTGTGACAATGCTTCTGGCTTCTTTCAAAGCAGCACAGAAATTCCCACTGCAACACTCATAACAAATCTGCTGTTAGCAACACAAGGCGCTGTGAACCACACTCAGTAAAAACCTTTCGAACTGTGCACACTCAAACTTGCTATTCTAAGCACCAATGAGCTACCCCGAGAAAAAATTTGTAGGTCTGCAAAAAAATAGTTGAAAATAGATCGGATGACCTCTTAAGGTCCTCTTAGTCCATCTCCACACACCAAAGTGTGATCAGCTATTCCTACAATGCTGCTCACAAGACATTTATGTCTAAGCCCTTCAATCTTCAGGAGTTTTCACAATCTATTCCAGAGCTTAAATAAAATATAAGGCTTTAATAGGATCTGAATTAATGACTTGTGCCCTAACTTCTGAGCTGGGAAGCCACACAGATCCAAAGCACTTACCTAAATCCTGACCTGATTAAAATTTACTAGATGTAAATAGCAGAAGTGAGCCGTCATCTTAGACTTCTCTAGCTGTTCTGTTATAGTACTTTTTTTGCATATACTGTTAGAAATAGTACATGTAAGGATTAAAAACTCCTTATTAAAAAAAATCCCACAAGTATTTTTATACAAAACTTTGTTAACTCAAGTTCCATGAAGTCCACATAATTTGTTTTCAATTTTATTGTCTAAGGTGACTGACTTCTTCCTTTGCTGGGTATTAAACAAAACAACAGGATGTTGAAACTTGCCTCTCCATAGACAACCTCAGATAAAAGCCATTAACTTGCAAATCATTTAGGTACAAAGCCAAACTTCTTTAAGTTAGGATACTTGGGCAACTTTATGTGATTTCATCAACCCTATCTACTTTGCCACCTTCTTCCTATCTAGTATGACTCAAGAGTATAGTTTAACAATACAGAAAAGCAGTCCCCTTTCCTGCACTGGCATTTGTCCAGCACTGTGCCAAGTCATGTTAGAAAAGAATAGTAAAAAGGTTTGCAGCTCTCAGCAAGTTTAATTCTCTGAATTAACTCATCTTGAGGTCAAAGTGGCACAAGATTACTCAAGATGCTGTACATATACTGTTATAAAATCTTTGTCTTGGACAAGCAGTCTGTGAAGCTAAAACCAGCTCTAAATCATGTGCTCACAAAAAAAGAAAAAAAAAAACCCAACTAACCAACAACCCAAGAAAATAAGAAAAAGACAGGGAAGAGAAAGTCTCATTTAGTTTCCTACCTGTACAAGTGGATGGGTAGTAAATTATTACACTTAACACATCAATTCAGCAGCCTCAGTAAAACAAAGCCAAAAAACCCACACAGCACCTAATCTCTGTTCATCTGCTCCAAAGAAGAAGAAATACACACCTTATAAATCACCTACCTCAATATATCCAACCACTGCTGCATACCTGAAAATGGAAGAAATTCCTTCTGCTTGCACACAATCTTAAGAGTGACTCTGGCACCTGATAGTGTACAAATCTTATTACCAAGCCTGCATCTGCACGAGAAGGCAGGTGCACCTCACCTTCCCTGCCCCCTGCAGTCCCAGGGAAATGCCCTGTGCCTTCCTGGGCTCCTGCCAAAGGGCTGGATGCACACAGGGAGGAAGTGCCAGACCCTTCCCCTATGAGCAGGGGCAGGCAGCAGGCACAGCAAGGCTGTGTGCTGCAGTTCCCTGTGTTACACACGTTTTCACATGTGAGCTGGTTTCTCAAAATGCAGGATAAATTCAAAGGGTGAAATTTAATACTGCAGTCAAATAAAGTATTACCCTTCACACTTATTTTATAATTTATTATTTTGATACGGTCTGCTAAGAAAAGAGAAAAAGTTGTGGAACAACTTCACTATTTCCTAAAATTCAGGATTTCTGAAGTGACTACATAACAATCAGCTACAGGAAGAGAAAGAATCCTCATGAAGCTAAAACCATTGTTTCACAAGTAAGTATAAGTTCTAACAGTAACTAATTTTGGCAAACATGTTATGCAAGCAATAATTTGAATAATATTTACATCCTAAAACCACCACCTCTTAAATTTGGAGGACAAAGAGGGTTTTATTTTTCAGAGTGATGTGTTGTTGGATATTTAAAATCACAAAATACCATTTCTTCATATCATCTGCATATAGCTAAGCATGTTTCAATAAATTAATACTTGGATTAAATTATTTAAATTCTTTTAACGTTTATTTTAATTTAAACTGTCAGGAAACAGACCTAGACCATAGTAATGTGTTTTTAAGATACATACTCACTTATACACAATTGAATGGCTTCACTGAATAAATAAATTAACTCATAATAAAAAAAATGGTAGCACATTTCCTCCAGAAATAGTTAAGTGGAGCATTAAGCATACCACAGAGGTTTCCTGCATCAAAGGCAACATAAAGTAACTCTTACTGATAGGAACAAACTAGCAGTAACTTTGTGGTCAAGGCACTGGAGTAGGTCCCAAGAAATCAGAGTTCATGTAGTTCTAGAACAGACTCCATGAATGATGCTAGATGGGGTCACTAAGCTGTTGAGCCTCATTTTCCCATCTGTTACACAGGATTTTTTCTCCCCTCTGTTTCCAATGGGTGAGGCATTTAATCTTATTTCAGGGAATAAGGAGAGAATAAGTAGCATGGTACCACGTATGCAAGCATATAGCACAGCAACTGTGGTACTCAACCACTTTGCCCAAACTTAAAAATTCCCTGAATGGATTCTAACTTCTTCCAGTTTTACTGATTAAATTGTTCTCCACTTGAAAGTCACCAATATTAAAACCAATTATACGAATCTACTCTGGCCTGAAAAACTGCTTAAAAGTTTCACTATTGGAATATAGCTATGAATTATATCTGGTGAAAAAAAGAACCCAAACAAACAAACAAAAAAAGCCTCAAACCCAGAACAAAACACCTCCCCCAACCAAGTGCCATAGAAAAAACCACAATTCCAAACCAGTATCTTGAATGAGTTCTTAAAGCTGGTAGATCTGCCAACTGTCATGATCAGTCAACACACAAATCTAATATTTTTGATGTGCAGAAATAATTAAACACCCACCTCAGTCTATGTATCATTGTGACTTTAAGTCAAACATTTCAAATGACAAACAACTACAGTCAGTGTGACAGACCACAACCAATTCAAAGAAAACAGACATGACTTTAAGTGTGTCAATCTGCTTACATCTACTTTGTGTTACACATCCCAGCTGGGGTAAGAAATATTGCCTACACTACAACAAACAAAACAACAACAAGATAAGAATTGCCTATGTCATAAGAAAACCAACACAACCATTCAAAGCAGTTAAACTCAACACCCTTACAAGGAAACCAAGAGCTGCACAGTAGTGCATGAAGGTACTGAATTCAACAAAGTAAAGAGCTCCTGCCTTCTCCTGCCTCACTCAGCTGACCACAGGACATCATCACTATGTCACGGACTAGGATTGTGTTGACTGAAAAATAAAGCAAGTAAAGCAGGCATTCAAGAAGGATATGAAAAATCTGAACATGCCCCCCGCAACACTTTTCATGCAGATGATGTGTTTCTCAAGTATTTACATATATATAAGACCTGTCGTCTATCACAGCAGTTTGTGGAATATAGTGTATACTACTTATTTAGATGAGAATTAGATTTCCAATTCCCATTTTTAACTCAGTACAAGAAAACATCACCTCACAAATCAGTGAAAAACTCAGACTTCAGAATGTTTTGTGCTAACAGCAGTTATGCATAAAAAGCAACAGCTGAGTGCTGCATATAATCCTGTATATAATGGAGAGACAATGGATAGTCTTCAAAATCCCCACAGTCCATTCAGGTGATTCCACTTTGACTTTAACTAATTACCTGTGTTGGCTCTACCAGAAATGACTGTAAATATAGCCTTTGCTCCTGTGGAAGACAAGTACAACACTGATTACACAGTACAGAATGTGAAGAGACAATCACAACCACAGGCTCAAGGCTACAGGTGGCAAGACATCTAACAGATTTCAGCTTCCAGGACAGAAATATATATTGACATAGAGAATGACACCCTGACAATCAGAATAAAATTACAAAGTAAAATTTACATTATACTAGCTTCTTTAAAGTATCAGCATGACTGTTAAAAGCTAGCATCCCTTGTCTCATGCAAAGTTCAAATAATCCTGGATACAGAATATAAAACAAAAATTTGTGAAGGAAGATTCATACCACCTATTTAAACACCTGAACAAGTGACCATAAACCTTGTCCAGAGCAGTGGAAAAAAATGAACTTTCTCCACAGCCAATTTGGAGCATCTAAATTAAAACTCCTAATGATAGCTGTCACAAATGCTTCCAGAAAGTCTAGCAAATGGCATCTCCTTATGATAGCCAGTTCTTTCAACATACTGGTGTCCAAAATTTGGCTGCCATAACTGTATCCATTCTCCTGCAGTTGATATTAATATGCATATCTGGGAGTACAGATCAAAGGATCAGGCTAGTTATTCAGGCATTCAAATGCAAACTCCAGTCATCAATACTTAATTTGCTCAAAAGCAGATGACTTGCAATAACAGGCACATTCTCACCGTGAAAAACAAACCTAAGCTTGTTATGAATTCTGAGTATACCCCGAGTCAATAAGAGACAGCATCATTCCACAAGCTTTAAAGGCTGTGATTTACAACATGAAACTGAAACTACACATATTATACAGAGAAAATATTTTAAGAATAGTGTAACAACTATACACATTGAAAAAGCTGTCAGAGATACAATGTAGATCACTGACCTATTTGCACCTGTAGAAACAGAAGTCCTGAAAATGATTTTTGAAAACCATAAAACCACATTTTATCTAAAAAAATTTTGTCTGTTTTATTTTTCAAGAAAGACTATATTCTACTGTCCTACACACCTAAGTTACAGCACTTGTGGTTAACTACACTTCTAAACTAAAGCTATTTAAAGGTATTCTAGTCCTCCTCCTAAATTTGTCTACCCATCACAGAATATCACCTCCTTGGTGGTATCACCGTAACTACAGGACTGCACTGGGAAACAAATGAAAAATCAAGTCAATTAAAAACTCCATGAGTCGTTAAACAAGGAAAGTGTCTGAGCTGAGCTTTAGAGCTCCAAAATTTCTAATTCCGTATGCGGATAATACAGTGTTACAAGAACTGTGTCAGCAAATCTGAGAGGTTAGCAGAAATGCTTTACTCAGAGTTACAGCTAAAGACATTATTAGTATCAAACTATGACTGAAATAACAATGAGTTTCAGGCAAATGTAAGAATATTTTTGCCCAAGGATACTCTTGCAGAATAGGGTCTGTAATTAGGATATTGCTACACTACAGATAAACACAACTCATGCAAATCAAAAATCTAAGTTATGTATTTAGGTCACTTGTCTATGTATTTGAATTAAACTTATCTATTTTTACTAAAATATCTTTTCCTAAAGTCATTTTACGTAAGCAGCCTTTCTAAGTAACTTTTTCCTCTTGAGTGTCATCAGAGAACCCTTTGCAGGTGCAACCTGGTCTTTTCAAGAACTGTTTATTCTAGACTAGGGCCTTGGAGTGCAAACCTGTCAGTTCATGCTGTTTCATGTTTTACTAGTGGTCCTGGACATTTTTGTGTGATAAACTACTGTAGAACTCATGTCAATAAAAATTTTTAATTATTTTTAAGGAAGTGATAAAATACACTTGTTTAAAGAAGTTTATGACAGTAATTTAAAAACAAATTATGTCTGAAATATCCTAAAACAAGTAACAACATATAATCATGCATCTACACACATTGCAAATAATCTGCTTTTCCATCTATCTAGCATATATACTATTACTGAAGTTAGACCACATGCAGTGAACATCAAAGACTAAAGCAACAGTTATTTTCTCTAAATGATTAATCTAAGTGTTTTCCCCTACCACCTTCTGCCCCACCCTCACACACCACACTACTATTGTAGTTACTCCCAATTCAAAATCATCTAAGATCTTTACTCCAGAAGTCAGTGAATAAACAGCACGAATTTAAAAATAACTACAGTATCTTAAACTACAGTATATTGAAAGATACATGTGCCTGTCAGATCTGAACTGTAGGTTCTTCTGACTCCCTGAGATACAGCGACTTTCAACAGAAGGATTACAAGACCAAGATCAAAAGGACAAATCCTGATACTGCAGAAATTCTGCATTGGTCTCTCTTTGCTCCTCTCACTAAGGAGAGAGTCCTAACCTTGCGACTAATTGTTGTGAGCTGGCCTGAGTCCACACCGTTCCACATCAGCATCACTTGAAGCAGCCTGGCTGCATATCAGATGGAGCCGATTCAGGTCGAAGCTGCATTGTCAGAAGCAGCTTTTTCCTTTCAGATGGAATCTGGTCACAAAGTAGCACACGCACTGTGGGCTACTAGGGACTCACGGAGCAAGAACAACTGACTGTGTAGGTGCAGTTTTACACAGATCCAAAACAACAGTAGTAGGGGGAAAAATGAAGTAGCTGAAAGCTTCTATGGCCTCGGTCGCAAGTGACTCTAATTTCCAGCCGCTCTCATTATTCCAGCCTAGGAAAGCTGACACGCGTCCTGCCTGACAAGGACAGGCACAACACGCACTCCCGCTACCACAGCGGGAAACCCACACTTGCGTGGCACCCCGGGGGTGTTCCCGGCAACACTGCCGAGCACAAAGCTTCACCCATGCCTCTCCACCCTTCACGTCCCTGCGGTTTCCCAAACGCTTGCGAAACTGCCGGCAACCCCATCCTGCCGAGATAAGGGGGCAGCAGCACCAGGCGGGGACCCACATGGGGAGAGGCAGCAAAGCGAGGGCACCGGGCAAGGCGAGGGCAGGCCTGACCCTCCTGCCCACCCCGAACTGCGCGGAGGAGGCGGCGGGGCCGCCCCGGGAAAGGAAACTCGCCGTGACAGTAACCAGACACCACGCTGGAACAAAAGCGCCCGAGCCGGCGGCCACCGAGGAGGCAGGTTACTCCCTCCCGGGAATGGGGCGGAAGGGGAGGGAGCGCGCCGGGAGCAGCCCGGTCCCGGGAAACACGCCCCGAGCCCGGCGCGGGCGGGGGAGTCCCGGCCGGTGCCGGCCGTGAGTCAGTGCCCCGGAGAGGAAGCGGCGTGCAGGGGCCGGCGCTCGCCGCGTTCCTCCGCCGGGCCGCTGCCGCCCGGCCCCCGCCCGCCCCGAAACCCCGAGACGAGAAACTCCGCC
>VWYP01008157.1:45893-145540 GCA_013400435.1 Pycnonotus jocosus
CGGCTTCCGCTCATGACATGGCGGCCGCACGGGCCCGCCTGCGCCTGCGCCCGGCGGCTCCGAGCCAGTGCCCGTGAGGGGCTGCAGCCTCAGCGCCACCACCGGGCCCCGCGGAGAGGGGCTGCGGGAACCGGGGCTGCTGCTAGCGCCCCCCGGGCTGCGGGGAATGGCAGACACGGAGAGTTTGTTTGCACAAACAAGCGCGGAGGGAGAAGTCGAGAGGCGGGTGAGACGTGGTGTTGTGCAGAATATCATTAGACAGAGAGGGAAAGGAATTAAGGTGTAGGAATTTGTTTTTGTAGCAACACCGTTTAAGTAGCAGTTGGAGTGCGTGAGTAGGAGTTGCCTCGAAGCGGGAAAGTCATACTTCCATAGGCCAACAGACGTGCAGATAAAGCTGTCAAAAAAGCCTCCCCACAGGTTCCGAAAACGGCCCTTACTTTACTTTTTATTCTCAGCTGTTAGCTGGTATGTAAACATATAAACTGAGACCCACAGCCTATGGCGTGTTACATGGTTCTCCGAAAATGCTAAGCACTGTCATAAACACCCATCGTTTTGCAACATTAGATGGCTTGGCTGATGCTGAAGAGTCCTTGAATCCCTGAAACATGAGACCGGCAACTAAAGGTGGGTGAGCACCGGTGTCAGGCTTCTTGCTGTTCAAGCCAGACTTTCCAGAACTGTTTGAGAGGGCCGCTGAGTTTTCCACTCCACACTCCACTTAGCAGCCCCCACTGCCCCGAGCATTTCTAGATTTTGACAGGTCACATGATTTGTTCCATCCTTTATAAAAGTTAACATTCTTTAAATACGTGGAAGGTTTTTTGGAGTGGGAGGAATGGTAAGAGTGCTAGTAATTATAAGTGTGTGCACATGCTGCTGTGATGAACACAGGCAGCTTCTGTTTCTGCTTGGTAGCATTTTTGATCCCAATTCATATTCTTGTAAGCATGAATACCTATCTACAAGGAGGAACAAAGGAGTGGATAGGCAGTTGCTCATAATGAGTCAGTCTTCAGCTGGTCCTACAGAGACTTCCATGTCTGGAATAAAAGGTCATGGTTGAATGATCACCTGAGGCCAGGAGAAGCAGATGTGCCCTCCCCTTGTTCACTGCAGTTCAGTCTGGCCCTTGCATCTGCCTCTCTTTTGAAGGGATGCAATTGCTTGTGCTGTCATGTGGTGAGTTATACCAAGGAACAGATCCACATCAAAAGTTACCCTACCCTTTTTTACCTTCTGTTATCCTCAAAAAACCCCCACCAACCAACCCACACTATTAAAGGCTGAAAAAGACTTGGGACTGCTTTCTTCCAATGTAGTCAATTTGCAGAACTCTGGCTGGTTAATGGTATGAAAGTTAAGGCAATAGAAAACAGATAAATTCTGTAGTGCTTGGCAGCCTTTATGCTTAATATCATAATATTTGCATAATGATATTAATCATAATGCAAGTAATAATTTTTCGTAGTCTGATCAACACCAGGTCAACTCAGTCTCAAACTGGCTGCTGGAATGTTGAACATAAAACTATTTTTTTACAGCAGTCATACATTATGTGGTTGACACACAAATCAGGACTTTAAAAAAATCTCTGAGTTCATGTAAAAATTCTTGATGTTAAAAAAAAGTTACCTTATATCCCTCTGGAAATACAAGTTTCTATTCCTCCACAGGGATATTTCATTTGACTTTATCAAAGCTCATGCATTTGTACTTGCATCAACTACAGTCAGGTACATACATCTGAGATGTGTCATTCTCAGTTCTCAGAAGAACCTGAGAACTGAAAGGTGGCAGCCACAACAAGAAAACTACACCACACCTAAGCTTGAACTATTTCACATAGTTCAACAAGTCCCTCTGTAAAAGACTTCTTCTGACTAAAAAACTCCATGATCTCTTTTCTTTTCATAGTTGTCTATCCTTTCTTGCCGTAGGTATGGCAACATTCATTACCCTCTAAATTACTTGTTTGAATTTTAAACTCTTTAGAAGGGGAGAGGGTCATAGTTTGGTTATCGTTTCTGAATTTTTTTACATAGATCCTCTTTTGTCCTTCCCTGTGTGCATCTTACAAATCCAAAATAAATCAGGGGCAAAGATCTTCTGCAGTAGCAGATAAGAGGGCTGCAAACAATAGAAATCTGACCTTTTCTCGGGCACTGAAGTACAGAGAGAAGGTAGAAATATGCCATTTCATTGTTCAGGGGTTTCAGTATTATCACACCACACATTTAAATTTTATAGAAGAGAAAGCTGCATCAGGATTTTAATAGGAGCTACTATGCAAGAACAGACTTCAGGGCAAGAAAATCATCTGTAAAGTGTCTCCACAGGGAAGACAAACATATCAGCTAATCTCTGGGAGATGCGGGGGTTTCTGACTTTCAAATCCTGCTAAGCTCAGAGTTGGATCATCCTCCCAGCAAGAAGTAATAAGATGCTGAAGATATTTTGCCTCAAGACAGTGGCTCTTATTTTTCATTCCTTTTGTCTCAGGCCAGAGTAAGGTAGTGCTTTCACCTGTGGCAGCAGACCTCTCCTTTTACCCTCTTTCCCTCCAGGCACAGCTATCTCTGCCTGACTGCAGTCACTGCTAATAACTTGTGTCACCAGACTCGGCTGTGGGCGTTGATTTCACCTTTGCATAAGTGGTTGCAATCGTGGTGCATCCACACGGATGTTTTATATGCATTGCAACAGAAAATTTGATCACGTTTGTTAGGAAAAGGGTAGCATATGGCACTGAAATGACAGTGCTGTATAAAACCCCATTAACTTGTCATATGAATTAGGTGGGCTTCATATGCTGCACCATCTTTTTCCTTTTGTTTCTAACAAACCTCACTAAAATGTCACTCGATTGCAAGGAAAGCATCGGTTTAATAGTACTTACCTGTCTTTTCTCACAGGCAGCCTCTTGATATATGTCTGGCAGAAATTAGGGAAACTTGCTTATGGCTGGTGGTATCTAATGCTTTGCTTAGCTTTGAAGTAGTACCTACTAACTCTTTGCAATTAGTGCAATTAATTGTAGAGTTAGTAAATCACCATAGTCATGCCCCCCAAAATAGTAAGTATAAAACAATATTAGTTTACTAATATTACTATCTGAATAATATTTGGGAACTTGAACTTGCATTTTTAAAATACACATAAAAGTGAGGAGAAAACCAAATGAAACTATGGCAACAAACCCCACAATCTGACATTCATCCAGAAGGTCTAGTAGTGCATTAGGTGGGAATTATGATGCAGTATCTTCTGAATAGAATACGAAACAGTAAATACACTGCAAAAGTGTGAAATTCTGTTTCAGTTATTATGACCATAGCACTGAGGTGTATAATTTGAATTTAATGCACAGGAAAATACACAGAAGTTACTCTCCAAATTTATATGGGAAAAAAACCCTCCAAGGAGTTAAAAAAATAATCAATTTTTTTTATTTGTATAGCTAATAGACAAAGAGAGTCCCTTACTCTCAAGACACCTGGATTCAATTCCTAGCAGAACACAAAGGACAATTGAGTAATTTAGTCAGTCACTTCATAGATGAGATTCAACTAAGGAGACTTAGTCTTTCTTCATGATCTTTTCAAAAGTGTGAGGAGGTCTTGATTAGAGAAGCATAAATAAATAAATAAATAAATATGTTTCTCCAATCAAGATTGAGAGAACCATAAATACGTCTTGCCAAAATAAACTAAGGAAACCTTACAATGCTAGTTAGAATTGGTTGCTGTGTGATTTAGGTGCAGATATAAAGAACACGTCACTGGAATATTGGAAGGATGGTTTCAGTGATGTTTGGAAAGCTGACAAAGATCAGGGGAAGAGAGACAAAGTGCTGCAAGAAGTTTCCAGCTGGTGTGAGTTGTCACAGCAGAGACACAAGAAGGATTTGCTGTACAAATCAGATTTTATATCAATAGCTAAAAAAGGAAGAACTGAAATGAATGTCTATTGTGTATTAAGATTTAACCTGACCTTTCAAACATCTGCTGAAGGGTGCTTTCACCATTACAGGCCCCTGGATGATGGAATCATACAGGAATGCAAACACTTCCTGCATTTTACTCTGGCAGGCTCTTCTTTGAAGTTCTAATCCTGCAAGTGTAGTAGATGTGATAATGACAATAAGAATGCTTCCAAATCCGATATATGTTAGAGATACAGTGTCTGACTCACTGCTTAAAACTATAGCTTTTCTGGATATAAGTATGTTTACATAAAATTACACTGAAAGGGTAAAGCATAATGTATCAGGCTCGATGGAATTACTTATCCGAGTTTTATCTGTGGTCACTATGCTAGCAGGAAATAATTGTGCCTGTGGTTTCTACATCCTGAGTGGAAATCTGGAATTCAATAAAATATGGTCTCATTACAGCATACCTGTCTCTAACATATGGTCTCATTTTAGTGTTTCTGTACATACAGATAGCTCAGATTTATCTTCTGAATGACAAAATTTATCCTGTTCACCACAGAGTGTAAGAAACCTCTTGCTGAGCTTTGAAATCTTACATGGAAACCTGCTGTCAAATACTGCATGCAAATTGTCACCCCTTTGCCGTGGAACATTGAGAAGCAGATTAGAATTTCAGATAGTGAATTTTGAGACAAAAAGGAAATGGTAGAATATGAACAAGCATCAGTGTTTGAGGGTCAGGCTTCTCTTGGGTTAAATACAACACAAGATGGCTGTTCACAAAAAAAACCCAACAAAACTAAACCAAACAACCAACCAACGAAAAAAACAACAACAAAAAAACAAAAGCAAAAACCCAAACCCAAAAACAGTGGTGATAGAGGTAGAATATGATGTTATATTATACAATGTAGCAATATAGCAATAAAATCTCCTCAGCTTTACAAATCATTGCTATAAAAACCAGGAAGTCTAGAGGAGGCCACAGCATTATTTATGCACCCTACCTCCCCAGATCTAGGAATTTAAGGGTCACAGACCCTTTTATTATTGTTATCAAATTAGGTCTGATTTAAAGAGCCTACTGACAAGCAAAGCCTAGTTTGTCTCACTTTTTTGCTATTTATCCTTACTATCTAAGTTTCCTGATTTTATGCCCTCCCAATTAAATAGTGCCTTGGTCTCTTCTAAGCTACTTACCAAATGTACACTAACAATCTTACTCTTCACTTCCTTTTATAGATTACCCAGCATCTCTTAGCCAAGAATCCCTTTTAAATCTAGAAAGCTTCACTTTCTCTTTACTGACCCTTAATTATACTGAACAGGATTCTACAGATTGAGCTGACAGCTGTCCTTTATCCTGCCTGACAACATGTGATGCTCATTTCCAGTAATCTGGGGATATTTTCCAAAGTATGTGCTGCTGAAGTGGTCATACCTAAAAATAGAGTTTAGTTACGTCTACTGTATTGAGAGAATACAGTAGAATACATGTATTGTCTCAAGACAGTTCACTCACTTTTCCATCAGCATCTCACCTTTGTGCCTTGCCTTTTGGCCTGTGGAGAAAGAAGCAGTGCCAGAGGGGGCTCAGTTTTGTGAGTATGTCCAAATATGTTCTCCAGTGATCAATAAAACTGATTACATCATCAGATGTAAATCAATAAGGATCATAATTGTGTATGTTGTACAAGAGGCTGAGTAGAGGTAGTATTTTCCTCAGCTCCCTGTATGAGCGCTGAGCCCCTCTGTGATTCAGTGAAATGATGGATTCACACTGCTGTGTGCTGTTGATACATCAAAAAGGAGCTTCACTGCTGACTGACTTACCCTGAAGTGTTTTTTCATCACTCTGTGTTGGCTGGGAGCTATCAAACTCCAAAGCATACTGCACCCTTCCTTGTGTCCCATGAGTGATTTTACTGGTGAAAAGGTGCCTACTGTAAGTATGGATATTTTACATCCCCAGCAATCATTTCAGCACATTGCAATGACACTGTTCCACAGTGAGTGCACATTTCTATCCCCCAAAGTCAGTGCTTGCTGAAAGGAAGCATGAATGTGATGGAAGACAGTTCTGGAAGGGTTATCTGGAAGCAGTGAAGAGAAATATGTTCGATGAAATGACCCTGTTCCCCCCATAAGTACCTCGCTCTGCCCTGGCTGTGTTAACCCATTTTGTCCTATTTGATTGAGCAAAGACATGCCCAAGGGCTTGCTCCAGAGTTACAGTCTTGCCAAAAGGAGTAGCAGGGTTAGGAGGCAGCAATATTTATCCTGTACTGCAGAGCAGCTGAAGACTGTGTTAAGATATGGTCCCTTATTTAGAGCTTCAGTGTTGCGAAATGGCACATTTGCAACAGGTGAATCAGAAACTGTAAAGTGTGTGCTGTCTGATATCTGTTGGAAGTTCTGGGCTTAAGCTACCAAGTGGTATGGACTTGGTCTACTACTAGATGGCCAAGATACTGGAGGAGGGGAGATTGTGGAAGATTTTTTGCTTGTTGGTCATTCTTCAGTAGGTGCCAAGGAAGGTAAAGCCAGATGTAGGATAAAATGGAGAGGGAATACTGAGAATAGAAGATGGCTTTTTAAACAGGGAAAAGAGCAGAACAGTCTTAAAGAGCATAAGGAGTGGTTATGTCTTGGACGTGAATAGCCAGCTAAATCTATATATACTCGTGCCAATATTTAATGAATCACAGGAAATTGTAAAGGCTGTTTTGTTAACAGTGATAAGCCAGAGAGATGCTCTAAACGTTTGTAGAAACCTGTCAGTATTTTCTTTTTTAAAGTCACTTAATACAAGATTAATGAAACAACCATGCAGTGTCTCATTAAATCTGTTACAACTGGATAAAATTTCCAATGCCTTAGCTTCATGCTTGCAATAAGAAGTAAATTTTCAGCTTGTGAGTGGACCTATAAATAGAGTCTTTGGTAGTACATCACCACAGACAGTAGAAAGGATTAAACAAGTTGTCAGGATTATATTCTTCCTCTACTGGTTCACTTTCAGCAAAACTGAAACTTTTTTTAAAAATGAAGCTATTTTAAAAATCACGATTTTTGGGAAGGAATGACGTTATTTTGCCTGCTTCATCAGGATGAATGCTTCTCTGCTGTGCACAAATGAGCTGCTTGCCCTAGTTGAACAAAAGCTATGATGAGAGCTTTGATCAGTGTTGACAGTGTTCCTGCAGTGTTTCAGTGCCTCATTCCTTTTGGCTTTCTAGAACCACTACTAATGACGTTGGTTAAGAGGGAGTGTAAATTGCAAAAAGATGGCTATCCCCGGAGAGTGCTGAATTGTCTGTTGCAAGGCTTCCTTAATTATTAATTTCATTGCTACAGATTTTTTTGGTTTAGTAGTTTCTCAGGACAAAGAGATTCTTTATTAGCTCCTTAAAGCACCACTCATATGTATGACAAAAATTGTACACTTTAGTCTATAGAAACACCTTTTACATTCACAACATACCATGTAATGATGTTCTTGTCTGAAGTGTGACATTCCACACTGGGTTTATTTTTTCCTTGGAGACAAGCAGGAAATCTGTCACTAATTTCCTTCCGGCCAGTTCTGACTGCCTTTTCTCAGTGCTCTTAGTCCTTTGTACATTTCTTCTTCTCCATTTTACCTTCTGAAGACAGACATGGTTTTCTTTACTTCATTCTCGTGTTTCTTTCAAGGTATTCTTCATCGTTCTCACGCAGCTTAAGGCTGGCACTTGGCAGAAGATTGCCTGCTCTCCTTGTATTATATTAAGTAGATCTGAGGTGCCCACACACCTCATGTACATCTATTTCCTTGCTTACCATGACTCCTCTTTCCTGCCCAGTCATCATTATTTTTTAATTATCTGTGTATTTTATGTAATGCATCCAAAACTTTGCTTCCCCTTCTCTCAATAACTTCCCACTTGCTGCACAAGAAACCAGCCTCTCTAATCCTCCTTGTCAAGTCATCAGCTTCTCAGTAAATCATGTACCTTCAGGAAACTGCATATTGGCAATTCAGCATTTCCTTCCTCTCCGTTGCCAATGCCAGGCATTGCAGTCCTGTTGCTGCAACGTTCTCATCACCTCACATCTCATCACTCACCACAGCCAGGCTGCTCCCATCTTCCTTGACACTTTGACATTTTCACTTCTTTCTGCTTCTTACTTGGGTTCAGCCTCATAGCTTGGCAGAACTCTGTCTTGTATTATTTCTTCATTTTCTCCTTTATCTTGTTCATGGACCTGTGTACTCATGCTTTGTTTCTACTGCTTCTCAGCCTCATGCATTTTTTATGTCACTCTGTGCTTCAGGCTTCTAATGGAGAAAGGCCTTTCCCCAAATCCCCTCGAGTCTCCCTGTATCCACCTTAATAGTGTCTCTCAGCCACTGTCCCAGAAAGTCTTCTTTTTTCCAAGTTAGAAAACTCTTCAAAGCACAGTTTTTGTACTGTCAAAAAGCAGAAGCTTTTTCACCTCCACTGTAAAAGAAAGCAGTGCAATTGAGAGAGAGAGAGGTATTTTTGCAGATGTAGAGCCACATTGTATACTGCCCACAGGGCTCACAGGATGGGCATCTGAAAACTGACAGATTACATATAAGGTCACTTTTGAACATTTTGGCAAATGGTTTAGACTCTTCTCTGGTTTGTTTAGATTCTAAAGTATTTGGGGACTTGTTCCCGCTTCATACGAGGCTAAAATTGCTGTAAATCATATGTTTTGGTGCTTCCTAAAGAAAGAAAGAAAAATGTTTTATATGGTTACAAGCTTTTGAAAAATGCATGTATACTTTGAAACACAGAATGACAATAGCAAAAAATACCTAGCTTGAGGGAGGGGGTGCAAAGGAAATATATTAGGAGGAGACATGAGTAAAACGTTAAGTTTCTCTTTCTCACTTTTATGCTTGTCCTTTACCGGTGCTGTAGAGACTAAAAATAACTCTGCTGTCAGTGATGTCATCAGCATTAAAGGCATGCTGTCAGCTTAATTTGTTTTCTGACTTCAACAAGGGAAATAGAATCTGACTGCTGACTCACTTGTTAGGTCTGAAGCGAGTAGGTATGCTTATTTCATCTATTTTGGCCATGAGTTTGGGTCTTTAAATATGCACTTTCTTTGAAGCAGGTACAGGTACTCCTATTCCTGAAGCAAAATGGAAATGAAGACTGAAATAATTTTGCACTGTGTTATCATACAGAAGATGTTGTCAAAAGCAGGAATATATAAGATTTTTGCAGAGTTGTCCTACTGAAGAGTTTTCTGCTGTAGCAGGCCATAGCGTTGGTCTAGTTGCTGGTTGTCTGGGATGGTTGAATTGCTACCTTCACCTCAGCTGATGCACTGCCAGTGGTGTCAGCAAGCGATGGTTTGCCTGCAGATCCACCGCTCAGGTGCTTTTATTTTTCCTTCCTGGGCTGCCCCAAAATTCCTCTGCAAGCTAAAGTGAAAATGTCTTGTGGAAAATGAGTGTGCAAATGGACCCTCTTTTGTCTGTTTTATTTTTTTTTCCCATTTAGCTGCAAGGTTTGGCAGAATTGCTCCTGCTTGCAAAGAATATTTCTGATTTCTACATGACATATTTTATGCGCATTATAGGGGAAAAAAAGTTATGGTTTAGTTTGGATGAACAAAATAGCAGCAAATGGAGGCTTTTCCTGACAGCATACTTTTTTTTGGCTCTCCTTCTGTATGTATCCAGGGGTCAGATCCTTTGCTGGCAGAAGATGAAAGGGGCTCTAGCTTTTCTGACCACTTTGCATTTTCAGGGATGCCATTGACTCGCCCAAGCAGAGTGAAATAGTGCCCATAATCAAAAGATAAGGTGTATCTGAATACAATGAATGGCTCTATGTATTCAGAGCAATGAAGAACACACACATGAAATAAGAATAAGCAAAAATATAGAGATTGTTTCATTCGTGTGGTTTTCCTCAGGATGTTTAAGTAGCATTGCCTTAGTTTCACTTTATTTTTCTATAAGCCTTAGAAGTTATTTCGTATCAGATCTAATCTAATTTTCTGCCTTTAGTTTGGTTTTAGTTTCTCCTTGTAAAGTTTAGGTTGAAAGCTGCTCCTTGCTGGTTTTTCAACCTTTTGTTAGGATGCAGAAGAGAAACATGCTGGCATATTTCTAAATTCTCATGGACTCAACAAATCATTCTTTGATTTGTCACACTTCTAATCATGTGTGTGCATTTCTGTAGGAAGAAAATCAAGGAATTCTAGAAATTGATGTCACAATGACACTAACAGTACTTACAGAATCCCAGAATTACATAATCACAGAATGATTGGAGTTTGGAGGAACCGCAATGGGGTCGTCTGGTCCAACCTTCCAGCTGGAGCAAGTTCGTCTAGATCTGGCTGCACAGGATTGTGCCCAGGCAAGTTTCAAATATCACCAGAGAAGGAGATATTCCAGTGCTTTGTCACCCTCCAAGTATACATCAAAGTAGACAACGTCCATTGCTCTTCCCTCATCTACATGGCCAGTTGTGCCATACAAGGGTGTCAGATTGGTCAAGCATGTTTTCCTCTTGGTGAATCCACTCTTTCAGAAGTCTCCTCCTAGACATTAATTTCAATTGTAGACTGTACTTTCTTACAAACAAACTGAAAACTAATGCAATATTTAATTTGAATATGAAGTACATGGAAAGGTTCTCTTCCAACTGAGACTATTTTGTGATTCTCTGATTCTGTAATGTACTAGCACAGTAAAACAATGAATAGAATTATTTTCCCCTTGAAACCAAAAGCATAATTCAAATAAATACCTACAGGAGCAAAAATCAATCTGGTTCTTAAGCTTTTATTTTAAAATGGGACAGTTCATCCCATCATAGGGGATTGCTGCATAGCATCCTTCAGCTTAGGAGTTTTCAAAACAGCTTTCTGGTATAGCACTATGCATTTAAAATACATGTGAAGAACTTTAATTTACAGAACCAAAATTTCCATGCTGTGTCATAGACTGGAAGGGACTTCATCTCACATCCCACACTGGCATCTACAAGGTTCATGCTTAGTCTTGTTTTAACTCTCCATACAGTTTGATGAATTCTTCACATAAACTGAATTCTTTTTTAATAGCAAAGTGCATCCTATAAAACAGCTTATACTCATAGCTTTCAAAAGGCAAAGACCAATCAAATCTCATGAAGTTTTGTTTGACAAAGAACTGAGTAAATTTTAGATAGAAACCTCAGATTCTGGCCCAGAGAAAGCTCAAGTAAATAATTCTTTTTTGTTACTACTGGCAGTTATTGAGCTTGTTAAACAAGCTGAAGGAGATTTCAGCTAAAGAAACAATATATGGAAAATAAAAAATTATAGAAAAAAATGAGTAAATAGCTGCAAAAATTGGGAACTTACTGATTATATGTGGTTTTTAAGGTGTTCAAAACTCTTATCATTAGTACTTTTTCTACCATAATACTATTCTGTTATGTATTTGGTGATGTTTACAAAAATTGAAATAACTGGATTGAATGTCATGCCTTCATAGGGGTGTGTTCAACCTGAGAATCTAAAGGCCGAGGGAACATAAAGGACACCAAAGCCATTTTTGCGTTTGATATTGTGTGCATTAGGTGAATGTTCATATGAAATACAATAAAAGTGAAGAAACTATGGAAGGAAAATTCTTCTTGCCTTAGGAATTGTGTAATTTTTGCATAGAAAACAGAGTAAAGCCCAGGTTTTCTAAGGGTGATGATTCAGATCAGGCCCTGAGATAAGCTAAGTATTTGTTCCATCCATTGGTTCCCAGCACATCTACTCATTTGTCCTGCTTTTTCTCTCTCAGGGGTTAACCATTTGTAGCAGCAGTATTCAAAACAGTACCTGGGCAGCAGCTGATCTGCATGCTTCATACTTGTCAGCAAAGCAAAAGAAATACAGAACCCAACAAAAGTTCAGCAAAAGGTAGTTCAGCTTGACTTTTTAGCTGGAGGAAGAAGCTAATACTGGTGTTAATTACACGTCTTTAAAAATGCAGATCTTCATTACAGCTATTGTTGCCAATTGAAAGTCAGATTTACTGTCTGTCACAATTCCTGTCTGCAACTGCCTCTATACAAAAGACTGCAATCAGGAACTTGCCAAAATTAAATAGATGCGTGCATTGACATGCTTATTATAGCATTTATGATGCATTAAGTGCCAGGTGGATGCATGGACTATGACAGAATAAAAAATACAGAGCAATCCCAGTTTTATGCATTTGTATTGCTTTCTGAGATATATCTAATGCCCTATTTTTCAGACATAATGAGATGACATACTTTCAAAAAACTTCTTTAAGATGGAGGAGCAAGGTTTATTAAGGTTGAGAAATGCTGGTTCTTCTAGCACATCTGTAGCACATTTTTATGGTAAGGCAACTGAACTTCACTGTCTGAAAATTGTAAAGTAGAATGTGGGCATTATCACTGGCAATTTTGTGATATTGAGACATGCACTGTTAATTCTATCAGTCTTTAAATCACGCCAACAATAGAAAGATGGTACACATGTTGCTTCCCTGTAGTTGTATATTGTGTCAGTGGCTGAAGATGAACCTGAAAATTTGAGGAAACATGTCAGTCACTTGAAATCAAGCTCAGCATTGTATCTGAGGAGGCTTTCTGCACTCAGACAGCACTTTCTGAAGTGTAGCAACAAATTATGATCTTTCTCATAGACAAGCCTCTCCCAAGCTTTTCAAGCCCCTGGGCAGCCACTGGCAAGGCCCATGTCTCAGGCTGCTACTCACACACAGACCTTCTTACCACCCTGAGTTCCTTGTCACTAGGGCAGTGCAGGTGTGAGAAAGAGAGGCCATAGCTGGCAGAAGTCTCTTCTCTTGCACGAAATCAGTGTTGTGCAAGAAAATCATCCAGACACTGTAAGGACTTGCTGGGAATCCTTTAGTGTAATCCCATACATCTCTGCGCCTGATTTTGAACTCTTCTTGTCCAGATTGCAAGAGTTGCTTCTCCTTTCTCCTCTCAGCCACGTGTGAGATGCCATGGCAGGAGATGCCCATCTGCCTTCCAGCCCACCATGTCTTAAAGATAGCCTTGGATGTCTGGACAGACTTCACAGCAACCTCAAAGCTGACAGATGCAAGAGGGGTCAAACTGCATCAGGAGAGAGCCTACCCTCACTGATAGGAGCAGATTGGTGGCTTCACCTAAATAATCAGCAATACTCTGATCAACTTTCACTCCTTAGGCTGAAATGCTAAATAACAGCAGCAACACCACCACCACAACCTCAAAACCAAAGAAATGGAAAAAGTAACTCCACATTTCCAAGTGCCAGAATACTTGCAGTGTTAAGAAAGGGAGGGTTGTGGTCAGGGCAAAGGATGGGAGTGGACCTGAGAACAAAACTTGGAGGGACAGCTAAGCAAACCACAACAACCAGGAGTTGCTCAGATAAGCAGATTCAGAGAAAGTCCTGCTTCCCTGGCCTTGGAATGAACAGACAGACCTAGTCCTACCTTATTGACCTGCCTATCAAATCAGACATGACTGCTGGGCTACTGGGTTTTTCATACACGAAAAAGAGTAATTTAATTTCTAACCATGATTTTCTTTTAGACAGCAACAACAACTTTTACAGAGATAGTGTGGGCTTGTCCCGTGTCTGTTCTGGCTTTGCCCATTTCAAAAAATGAGAGAAAGCTGGCAAGTGTAGTCAAAGGCTGTTTCCCAAACACTGCTCTGGTCCTGATTGGCCTTCCCATGCTATACTCAGTAATCATCTGAGAAATTATCCTGGAAAAAAGGCCTGTGCTCAGATCATAAAGGCTAATAAACATTTTTATCCTTAATGTTTCTGTGTGAGAAAGGCCATGATAGGGAGCTTCAATTGTTCTTTTGATATCTAGGAGGAAGTGTTTACCTCAGGAGCTCCCCTTACCCTTCCTGCAGCCATGGCTGGAGCTGTCCCATAGTCTGTGCTTTCTCTGGTTCATCAAACTTTGAAGCTGTCTCTGGTCTTGATCTGTCCATACAACTGTTCCAGGAAGATGAATGGTAGTCCAGTCCTTATCTTCTTGTTAATATCCCTTCTAAGCTCTGTTACTGTCTTCTAATTCATCCTTCTCAATCCCAGCTGGTTTCTGTGAAAACACATCTTATGTGTCTCTTTGGTGTTGGGTAATTCATGGCTGAGGGTTTCAGTACTTACACAGAGTGGATGAACTTCACTGTCAATGTGGGAACTTTGGTTTTTACATGTTTAGGTTGCCCAGGGATGGTGTAAGCTCATAGAGAACTGGGAAGATGGTGAAGAAAATGGGACTTATAGGGCCAGCATGTGACAAAATGGCTCCAATGTATTAGGCAAGGGCTGAATATTGACATGGGAATATGGGCCATGTGTCTCAGATTCTGTGTGACCTTTGGGTGGAGACATCAAGTTTGTACTAGAAATCTATTGAGATAGATGGGATGAATTGCAGTGGGACATGTTTATCTAAATTGCCTTTGACAGATACTTTGATGAGCCTGACCACTGACATTCAAACTGCTAAAATTGTATAAATGAAACTATTCCTGCAGAAATATCTTGGAGAAAGTGTTGTGAGAATGCTGGGTGGGAATAACAGAGAGGATAAGTGCTTTGGGCTGTATAAACTATCAGAATCAGACTATGAATGACTAATGAGAAACTGCCTTGAAGCACAGTGCTTGGATTTGTCAATTGATGTAATTGTAAGGAAAAAGACATATTCATGCAGGTGTAAGTGAATCTGCCAAAACATTATCTGGAATATTGTGTGCACTTCTGAGCATCAGTTACTGAGGGAGAGGGAATTCAGACTGGAACAGGTGCAGAGAATTCATGACAATAACGGAAAGTGGTTTAGACCAGAGAGCTTGCTCAGCTTAGAAAAGCAAAAGCTGAAAGAGGACCTGGTTACTCTCTGTGAATGTTAAAAAGGTAAAACACCTGGAAGGGAAAGAGCCACTTGTGCTCAAGAACAATACTGACACAGGAACTAATGAGTATAAATTGTCTTTGAATAAAAGTAGATTGAAAGCTGGCATGGTTTATAACTATCAGAGCAGTAAGGTTTTGGTTGCTTTGAAACTACAGTGGAAACAAGGGACGACAGAATCTACATAGTTTTAAACCAGAAGCTGGTCAATTTATAAAATGGAAGATGCAGGTTGTTTGCCAGTAATATCAGATAGGTAGAACTTGATGCACTGGGAAATTCCATTCAGTCTCTTGCTCCTGGGTCAGTCTCTAACCTTTATACTTGGGCAGATATAGCAAGTGTCCATAATAGAAAAAGATAAAGCTAAACTAAAATTTGAAATATGAATGGCTTTCTGTGAAAGGGTGAGTGATTATTAGAACATAATATGGTCCTGTAGGTACTAGAATCAAGTTCCTGCTGCTAGAATTCAGGTACTTAGGCATGAGTGCCAACATGCAAACCTGACTAGATAAAGACAACTAGGATAAGACAGGGAATAAGAAATAATGCTTTGTAAACAGAGATTACATTACAGAGGTGGCCTAGCAAACACTGTTAACCTAGAACCTTGAAAGCAAAGGAATAAGACATTAGGGAAAAATATTTTCTTTTCTACGTGGTCCTTAAAACTCAAAATACTCAAGGGCTGCAGAGTTTCACTCTACTGCAACAAAGGCAACAAAGAACCGCACAACATCTGAGCTCTGAAAGAAAACTTTACTGGTGGCTGATGCATATGACTGGAATAAGAAATATTGGATGAGATGGGCCAAATTGTCTGTTCCTAAATTTCTGTGATGGTTTTTCCTGAGACTTATTGGCATTTCTATCCATCTTCAGTGTGTTCTTCATCCTCTGGAATAAGGATCTCATTTTAGGATCTCTGATGCTAAAATTAGAATTTCTGATAATGACAATCTGCAGTGTGAACTTCAAGGATCAAAAAGAATGGCCAAGGAAGAATATAGATGGCAACAATTAAGCCAACACTCTGCACCTCTTTTTTTGGGTCTGTAGACTAAAACTTGTTTAAAACACATGTACCACACTCAGCAGCTCTGACAGAGCTGTTATCTTTTCCTCCTGTAGAAAAAGAAGTCTTAAAATCTTTCAGATGAGAAAAGTCTCAAAGGTAACCTTTTTCATTATGTTTTACATTTTTGGATCTAAATTTCAACACTGAAGATTCCAGATGCTATAAAAACATTATTGAAGTGCAACATAGTATTAAGGTCATGTCTCACTGGTGCAAACTGTACTGGTTTAGCCACACAGCCTGGCAAACCCCTGCTAGTGCCAGAACAATATATATTTACTTTACTCCATAATTATACCATTTTTATCCTTGAGTGAGATTTTTCATAAAAGCCATTGTTGTCGGAGAAATAAGACTCCATTTACCACTGTGCTGCAAATTTTTCCCTGCCCCCACAGTGCATTCAAATGTATATTTGCTTTTACAAAACAATGGTTTCATAATCACATATTGAGCAAAGTGTAGTTGTGCTTAATAAAGTGCTAAAGTACAGACATGGTCATTTTCTTAATTAACTCTAAAAAAAAAATCTCTCTACAATACTATTTTGTTTTGGTAACTGTCAGAATCCCCTTCTAAGACTCAGATGCTGTATCAAAATTTAAAAACAAGAAGTCTTTGACTGGAGCACAGTAAGACCTGTAGTTGTCATGCCAGAAAATAATTAAAAACGAAAACAAACTGGAAAGCTGTATTTTATATGAAACAATTACATCAGCAAGTGATAAGCAGTAATTTGAGCTGATAATCCTCTTGTTTCCAGAAAGGAGTTCCAAAGTCCAGATTCTAAAAGAAATATAATTTTCATTGTATTAAGGATCACCATAACTGATAGAAAAGCTGTTGCTTATCTAAAAATAGAGGACCAGCTTGCCTCTTCAAGGCAGCTATTATGGAACAATCTTACGAAGTTTAATAACGTCTGTGGCTGGCAATGTGTGGTGGTATAGACAGACAGCACTCACCCGCGGCAGAAAGGTGCTCGCTCCTTGGGAACAGACACAAGCTCCAAACCAGCAGCACAATCCTGCTGGCAGGCTCTCCTCCTTGGGGTGATGGTTTGAAAGAACCCCACTGATTCACTCAACCTGCTCCTCACAAGCAGGGAAGAGTGGTGGCAGCTCTGCTCACACAAGGCAGCCCCGGATGCAGTAACACAAGATGCTGGAGGGGGGCACAGAAGAAGGCTGGAAGGTGAGCAGAGGACCCTGGTCTTTGGGGAAGCAAACAGGGACTGGTTCAAGGTTTACCTGGCAAGACCCCTTATGGAGCTGCTGTGAAGGGAAAGAGTGCCAAGGAAAGCTGGCTGGTTTCTAAAGGGGACTTACTGAGAGCTCAAGATTGAATCCCATCCTTTGGGAAGACTGAACTCCTGGAGAAGGTCTGCATGGCTAGGTGGGGAGCTTTTCATTGAACTAGCTCACAAAAAGGAAGTGGAGAAGACATAGAAAGAAGGACAGGCAGTATAGATGGAGTAGTGTTAGAAACTCAGTGTTAAAATTAAGAAGGCCAAAGTCCAACTGGAGCTGAAACTACTGAGGAGCATAGACACTGGGAATGTTAACTTCAAAATAAATTCAGGGCCCAGGAATGCGTGGAGAAGAAGCTCTAGTTACAATGGAGCAAAAAAGGCTTAAGTATACAGTGACTTTTTTGCCTCAGTATTCACAAAGAAAAGCTGATTTGGAACTGGCATGATGTGGGTTGAAGAGGGACAGCCCTTCCTCAGTGGGAAGAGATCAAACAAGTTAGAGACTTGAAAGAAGCTGGATGTACTCAGTACCAGGGGGTAGGGCTAGGCAGGATTTATCTGAAGGTGCTGGAGAAGCTGGCCAGTGTAATTGTGGGATCGGTATATGGACAAAACATTTTTAATTTTTTTTTTCTTTTTTAATAGCAAAGCTGCTGTGAAGAAAAAAAGTGGAACAGGCTTGTGAGCAATTTTAGATGTAGCTGAGCTATGTTAGCTGCACTGGTTATTATAATGTAAGAAATTCCCACAACTGAGTGGGCCATGGGATTTGATTTTCATGTCTCCTGTCCTACTTTTATGTTCATAAGACATTACATATAGCAGCTTTTGTTAAGACCTGGGATTTGGTGTTTAATATTTCTGAAACAAAAATGTAAGATTTGCTGAATTTGTCACTGAGGGAAGAGGGAAAAATCCAACACCAGGTGAAATGGTACTTTTAGAAGCTGGACTTGGTATGAGATTTCACATCTGGCCTAGGTGAGATAAGCTGGTGCCCTGGTGAAATACTAATTTGCCATCTGGGGAGGAAATGATGTGAGGAAGTGAGCTGTTACAGCAACTGGACCAAATCCCAAAGTTTCTTCCTAGATTTAGCTCAGCCAAACACTTGTCCAACTCATGTGGATTCCTCTTCAGAACTTAGATATTCACAAGGACTGCAAGTCATGATCAAACTGATCCCCTCTCCTCAAGGAAAAAAATAAAAAAAAAAAATAAAAAAAAAAAATAACAGAACATTCTGTTTGTGAGTTGTCGACACTTGTGAATCTTGATTTCCAGTCAGGGTATCTGATCTGCCTAAGGTTCCTGTCACACTCATCCTGACTCATCTTTCTGTGTATTCTGTAATTCCCAGCTATCAACATTGCTGTCTGTGCTTCCCAAGTACTGCCTTTGCTAGAGGGGTTCCAGCCTAGCAAAATGGGAGGGAGTAACAACCCACCTCACACTGCCACCGTTCTCCTAGAGGGATGACTGATCTGGCTGTCTCTTCTCTGGTATTTCCCCAGAATGCATAGAAATACAATCTTTTGGAGATCAGGAGCTCTCTCAAGTTAAAGTACATTAAGCCAGAGGGTTCAAAAGTGAAGCTGAGCAGACAGACAATGTGGTCAGATAATCCCCATCTCCTTCAGAAACCAATATAAATGTATAGTGAATCTAAGAAGGAAGAGAAAAAAGGAAGCTGAGGCGGGGAGTGAAAGATACCAAAATGTCTCATTTTCCTTTTCATTTGTGTCATTAGGTTTGAATAGGAACTGAGCTGGACCCTGATTCAGCGATGCATATTTCAAAGAAAAATATTTAATTTGGGCCATAATTAGCAAAGTTGTAGATTAAACAGAGGAAAGAGGAGACGATATAAAAGAAGCAATGCTTCTTGTTTCTTTTAAAAAAAATCTGTTTGATATTAATATTTGGGCATCTATTGACACACTAATAACTACTTTGAGAAACAATTAAAGGAAAAATGGCTCCTTTGGAGCTAGGTGGAAATACAAACTAAATTAGTTGATACACTGGAATAAGTAGAGAAATGGATAGAAATGTTTTATTACCAATTAAGAAACAGTGAAAGGGACTCATTTAAGATTGGATGCATAACCTCAGCATTACTGTTTTCCATCTTGCTGTGTTTCGGCAATTTACATGTTATTTGAATGCATTGGTTTTAATGAACATAGAGATGATGCAGTGTCTGTGTATATACTGAGATAAATTCACTTTCGCCTCGGCTATCTGCTGTACGTTCTGAATGACTGTAATGAAATGTAATTATTAAAGAACTTTGGTCTCCTAATATTTAAGTCTAAAATTTTCTTAGATATTTTCTAGCAACATCATCCATGTTAACAAATTTTCAAATTTTCCTGTGCTGAATCTGCTTCTTCAGATTCAGCACAGGATGAGCACTTGCTTTGTTAGTCTGACCACACAGTTTCATAACCATTGGGCACTGAGGTTATTAGTTCTTATGCCTTTATTTGGCAGGGCATGAGCAAAGCAGTGCTTAAACATTTAATTTGGGCAAGAGCTTAAAGTTGTGTGAATTCTGCTGGACAAATATGCCTCTTCTTGGAGTTGTGCCTCGGGATACCATGATTCATCACACATATTCAGGCACAAGAAAGCAAAGACAAAGAAAGAAAGGGAGAAGCATTTCTGAAAAAAACTCATCTTCCTAAGATCCTGGAAATGGCTCTGAACACCTGCAATGTGCAACCTCTGGATATCTGGAGATGAACCAGGCAGGAACTGACTTTACAACTTAGTTCCTTGAGAAGCCAGAGAAAACATGGCCTTATTAAATAAGAATCCATGGAATTTTTCTATGTCAGGTTTAATGTGCTTAAATTTGTAGGATGTATTTTAAAATAAATCACAGTAGGCATCTTCTGACAGAAGGCTGTCCACTCACTGGCAATCTCCCTTGCTTCTGCTTTTTAATTCTTCCTATATTTTTCAGAAAATGGATCTTCTGTGTTATTGTCTCAAGGTGTATTAGTCAGGGGCTCAGCATCTTCCTCTGACATAATTTATTGCTTAGCTATCACTGACCTTGAGTATTCAGAGCTGAAATCTGGTTTGCCCTGGCCAAGAGCCAAGGGTTTCCAGGGGTGGCACGGAAGAGGCTGGTCAGGCTTCACTGTTCCTGTTCACCCTGTGCTCCATGCAAGGCCTGGCCCTGTGTCCTCCCATAGGTTCTTTGTCAGCTGGGAGGGCAAACACAGGAAAGGAGGCAAAAGAGACCCATGCTCAAATTGTTTTAAGCCTGGCCTCTGTATGCAGATACCTGATGTGATTTAAAAGCCAAATAAAGACATTTCACTGAGGTCTGCAGTGGCCAAGGCTGGTTGTCAGGCTGCCATACCCCACACAACTTCCATTCCTAGGCAATAAACTGTGGAATCAGCTGAAGCACAATGTGACTTACTGGGAATATTCACTATATAGGATGAGTAGCTATAAACAGTAGAACTTCATGAGCTTACAAAAGCTGATCTTGGTTATGTAGGCAGAATGGCTGGGATCTGAAACGGAACTACTAAAAACACTGCTTTCTCATCTGATTTATAAATTCCTGTTTTGGGCTGTACTTAGAGCTGTAATCAGTGTTTTGAAAGAAGTTAATCCCAGAGCATGAGGAGTGACTAATACTATTACTGTCCTTTTAGAATGCTTGCACAGAGCTTCTCTTTCTGATCAGTAAGAGGAATTCTTTACCCAAAAGTCTCATCTACTTGCAGCCTCAGCTGCTCATAGTCAAAGATTATTTCCTTGTAAGAAATTACTTGGATAGTTTTCATAATCTGCTCCAAATTTTTCTTTCCTATCTCCTATTTTTTCTCTTGCTTATATTCTTCCCTGTCTTGCACTTCACAGAGGGCTATCCAAAAAAGAGAAAGGTTGCTATGATCTTGCCTCTTCTGCTGCAATAGTTTTACAGGATTTAGTGTGGAGATAGTTTCAAAATTACCCCACTTGGGAGCTTCCAGCTCCATTTCCCTTCTCTAAAGAAAGGGATGGTCTCTATTAAAGAGGCTATTACCTCCTTAGTCTAGAACTCAGCAATTCAAAATCAAATAACAAAATCTGAGCTCTTCTGCTGCTCAGGAGTTTTGCATTGGTGTAAACAAAGTTAACAGTCAAAATGATGCCCAGACAGAAAACACATCCGCATGTCCAAACCCTGCTTGAGATACCAGTGATTCAGAAAAGGGGAAAATCCTCCTTGTGCTGCTTCTTTCCAAGACATTACCTCGTCTGCTTTTAATTAGGTCCCTGTTAATTGCAAGGTAATGCAGTTGCCAGTGGCTCAAAGCTTTAGCAGTTTGTTCTTGCTTTTCTTCTACTTCCCAGTTTCAGAACCACTGTGTTGGGTTGGGACTTCCCTTCCAGATGGTTGTCTCAGTTTCCCAGTAAGTTGCTTCAGTCATGTCAGGTCTAATAACACTCTCTCTTCCTAAAGACGCTTTCACAGAAAATCCTCTAGCCTTTGCAGTTCCTTTCTGGGGCTGTTGCAGCCTCTCAGGGGGAGACAGCATGTTTGAGAATGCAAGGGAGTAAAGCTCATACCCAGAGAAGTATCTCAACCCAGATACAAAGTTTCTCAATCCTGATAATTGTTCCTAGAATGGAATATTCCCATCTCTGACCTGTACTTAGTAATTGCTGTGAGCTTAATATTCATTTGTTCTTTATCAATTTTACATCATGAATTTGTTGGGAATTACAAAGGTTTGATGTAAAACATAATTAGCACAGGAGTATTTTTATAGATTTCAAAGAGCTTTTTATTATTTAATAGTTCTCATTCAGTAGGAGGTAGACAGTTCTGGCTCACAAATGGGTAACATTATTTTGCTTTTCTTTCATAAATAACACTTAACTACTGTTTCTAATAATATTGCAGCAAAACAGTTTCTAAATATGACAGAGTGTTGAAAACACTGATGTGCAGGGGAAGTTGCATAATTGAAAAAAATCTTCACTTCTTGTGCCTGACACTTTAATCCATCCATTCAAAGCCTAGAGGTTTCTTGGTCTTTCAGCTGTGCTTATCTGATAAATGAGCTTTTAAAAATAGAGATGGCAGTAAATTCAAAAGGAGTTTCAAACCTCTAAGTACTGGGAAGGCGTTGATAAACTGAGCTTATATTATAAGCAGCTGCTGTGCTAACAGTCTACAAAACAGAAAATAGGCCTGAAGTTGAATCATTTATTGAAATATCATAGTATTTGGTTATGCTGTAATCTGGTTCTCCATGTGTTATTCTACCCAACAAAACCTGATTTCAGTTTAAGATCAGTGTCATTATCTTCTGGAAGGCATATGCTGTTACTGTGCCTGCTGACAGGCTGCACACATGTGCTAGGAACCGGCTGTGGCTTTGACGGCTGGTCCCAACTAATTGCCTCCAGCAAGATAAACATGGTATGGATTTTGATCAACTACTTTTTAGGATAAGGGACCAATGGAAGGGAGACTGATGGGGAAAAGATGAACACTGTAAGGATATTGTATCAAGGCAAAAATACACAGCTATTTTATGCTTATAAAGGTATGTTCTGTACAAGCAGTTTAGAACAATCTGTGATTTTACCTTTGCTGCATCCCACGAAGAGTATCTTCTTTCTTGCAGTGCCATTTTATTCAGTAATTGTCCCAAGTCATTAGACTTCCCACACAACAATTCACAGTCAGAAATGTAAGTGTGAAGAGAAATGCATTGCTTCAATTTATGGAAGAATATGTACCCCACTTCCACTTGGAATGAAATTCTGATCTGATTTATTTGCAACTGCCCAAACAACCTACTCTTATTACTTAGCTTTCCACATGAACTCGTGTCTTGAAGAAAAATTTGCCTAGTTGTTTATACTGCTGTTGCACAGGCACAGACTTGATTGATGCACCTTTCCCTTCTCATGCCAAACCCAAGTGTCAAGAGGAATAACATGAAGAATGCTGAAATTAGTTTTGAGCTAGATCTGGGTTTGTATTTTGTGGCATGCACTAAACTAATGATCTGTTAAGGCAAAGGAGAAAATTCAGTTTTCACTGTGGATTTGTTTCAGCCACATGCAAATTTCTAGTTGATGAGGCTGCTGTGACTTTTCAACATCTGTAAGGAATAGAATTATCACAAGAAGGAACTTTGAGAAGGGGAAGATCAGAGAAGCTGGCAAATTTAACTTCAATGTAATCTATGAGAATTACAACGTAATTCTCTCAATGTAATTTGAGAGAATTAAGGCTCCTGGTTGCCAGCTATCTTGTGATAGTTCCACTGTTAGTTGCCTTCTGTGAAAACCCAGAATGTTTTCTCCCCAAATCATGTGCTAACGCTTCCCCAAGGACAGGGGTTTTAATAAGCAAGGTGAAACATCCCTACTCTGGCACAGCACTGAAAGGGTGACAGCAGGCTCACAAAAGCAAGTGCACGAGTGCATTCACTGTACAATTACCCTGTTTGTGCGCCAGTTGCAGTAATTGGATAATTGGGTCCACAAGTGCCTAACTACATCGGTAACTACTCATTGGTAAATTATATGTGAGCAATATATAAAAAGCCCAAGTGTCTAAAAGCCTTTGTTACAGAAACTTTCATTTTGTGAAGGCTTATCCTAATTGAGAAAAGCATGCCTATGAGCCATGATCTATCTTTTTGTTCATTCCTCTTAAATCTGGACAGGTCTGAATCTAGACAGGAAAACAAACACAGCTGAAAGGAAAAGAGGCAGTTGTGAACACAGACTCCTGCTTTTTTTTCTCTCTTGCTGATCCTCAGAGCTTTTCAGGAAGTGATGGGAAGTTAAATCATGAGGTTTTAAATGTCCAGCTTTTAAATGAGCATTCTGACATGGTCTTTAAATGACAGGCTGTTACGACATTTTTTCTCCTCTCCTGGCCTTTTCACAGCTCTCATTTCAGTTAATTTTGCTGGAATAAAAGAATGACTTCAAAATGTCCTGACGTGAAGCAATTTTGGAGAACTGAGCCTTGGCAATGGCAAACCCATGAAAAGTCAAATTGCCCTACATGGCCACTGCATGGAGACTTAACAGAGTTTCCAGCAGAACCATATTTTTTACCTGAGAGCTCTAAATGGAAGCAAATGACTACTAGTTTAGTGCACAGCCACTTGTTTCTCATCTACAACCAGTAACCCGGATAACAGAAGAAAGGAAATGCAACAAACAATGCTGCCTGATGTTGAATGGAGTTTCAGAGATTTTAGAAACTTATGGACTGTTTTTGGGCATTAATAAAAGAGCAGAATTACTGGATATGTAGGAAAAATATGCTACATTCAGAACAATTCTTTGTGGTTCTGTAAAGATAATGAATTTCTCATAAATCTATCAGAGTTCTCTGAAGGAGTGAACAGCCGTGCTGATATGGGAGATACAGCTGATATGGTCTCCTTGGATTCCTGCAAGTCACTTGACAAGATCATTCACCAAAGGGTCTTGAAGAAGTTAAGACTGGGATGAGATGGACAGTGCTGACATGGATAGGCAACTAATTAACAGAAGTTACTTTTCTTGCCAGAGGGAGCTTAACACTGTGGTCCCATAGGGACATATCTGATGAGCCCTGCTCTTCATTACATTCACAAATGAATGGAATATGAAGTGACAAAGTTCAGTGACTGTTCTGAACTCTTCTTTGTGTTAAAAACAAAAGCTAGCAAAGTTTGAAGAGCTGCTCTAGCATCTTGTGATACTGAGTAACTTGGCAGGGTGGGGAAAGGGAATGTGAAAATGTAAAAAGAGCTCACGAAAAGAATTCTAATTTAATATGTTTGATTGCAGACTCTGAGGAAGCTATTATCAGCTGGTAGAGAGATTCTGAAGTTATAATAGCAAATTATGCAGGAGCATCAGCAGAGTCCAGAATGGCAGCCAGTATGAAGCAAATTACTAGGGACGGGAGGGGGAATTATGCATAAAACAATATATAGGCTACAATGTCTTGAAGGCTGTGGACATTTTTAGCCTTCATATCAGTGTGTGTGTGTGTATATATATATATATATACACACATATATATGTATGTATTTATAAAAGAATACTGTTGAATGACAAGGAAAACTGTGGGTGAAAAGGCTCAACACAAAAGATCAAACATGGATGGACTCTAGCTATGAAAAATGTTGACTCAGAGGAAATATGAAAGAGAGCTGTAAAATCATGTGTGGGATGAAGATCAATAAGGAAGGATAATTTTGCTCTTCTAAAATAAGAGAGAACATCCAAGGAAATCACTAGGCAGCAGCTCAGCTGTAGAACCCAGACATGGGGTTATATGACGTACTAAAAGTTTACATTGATTCAAAAAGTGATTTAAAAAATTTGTGAACAGAAAAAAATCCTCCAAATAGAAGTAAAACACAAACTTGTATTTAATGCTGAGGTAAAGTGAGAGATGTCTCATCAGGCTTTGGCAATGCCTCTCCCAGCAGTCCTATATGATGACTTTAACTTCTAACAAGTGTTACACATTGACAATACTTACCTTTTCTTTGGCACATAGTTGCTATGGAAATAAACAGTAACTTGGCACAGACCTCTTTGAGAAAATCCAGATCAGTGACTGTCACAGACATTTCGTGAATGAATTTAATCTTGCAACCTGCACACACAATTCTTGAGCTGACAGGAGAATAGTTTTAGAGTAAATAATACGTATCAAAACTAGTCACTGTGTAAGAGAAGTTTTACCAGTTTCACTATTGTTGAAAAAAAAAGGCAAGAGTCCCAGAAGGAAAGGTAAAGGGGGAAAAAAAAGTTTGCAGCTTATTTTTAAAATAAAATAATTCCTAGCTTTTGCAATTGATGGTTCATAAAAAGGCTTTTTTCTTTTTAATGTATGCAAGCAAGCAGTTTTTTGTCTTCCTTGTTCTGCTTTTTTGATTTTATTTCTGTTTGTTTTGTTTTTATGTCATAATGCCATAGTATTCTTGATCCAGGTTTCAACAGTCCATTCCTACTTAGCATGTACTTGAAGTGCTTTAGAGAGGTTCCCTGACTTTTTTTTTTTTTTTTTTAATCTGGAACATTATGCTTGTCCTTTTTCATTCTGAGAGCCCTCAAAGAGTCACATTCACACACTCATATTGGATGCACTGGCTCAGAGAAATGACAGCTTCCCTTCAGATTGCCATCTCAATGACTCAGCAAGCATCTTAAGATGACCAAAATGAGAATGGCACAACCCAAGGTCTGGAAATTTTGCAGACTGTGAAAATTATTTAATAAGTTTTAAAACTGGAAACAGGTAGCACTGCAGAGTTACTAGTAGATTAAGTTGCTGACAATAAATTCCCAACCCTTTGGGGTTTTTTACTTTTTCTTGGGGGAATTATCTTTTTGGTGGATATGCTGCTGAAAGTACTGAAGTTCTGACTAACAGCTCTGGCTGCTGTCACACAAGTGCCCTGACCACTCTGTCTGCCAGCCAGCCTGGTGGGTGAGAAAACCACGTCTTGCAATGCCTTATAGCTGGGGTCTTCAGGAGTCAAATACTTCTGCATTCACCTCTTGAATACACATCAAATATGTGCAGCTCCCCTTGTCAGAGTGCCTGAGGAACATACCACAGCTTTTGGAAGGTTTTAACACCCAGGGATGTGCTATGGTCACATACCCAGAAAAAGGAAATGAGAATGATAAAAATAAATACCAAGGAAAGCCAGAGTTCCGTTTCAGATTGAGTTCACAAAATATGTGGTCACCAGTAGAATTTAAGAACCACTCATACAGAGCTGCAGATGTTAAATGCAGTTAACACTAATGGATTGGAGGGCAAGTGAAAAATGGCATCTTAAGGGGCAACTTATGGCCTACCAAGAATGCTCCTTGCACCTGTTGCACCCCAAAGATAACTCATATTGCCATTGCTGTAAATATTAAAGGCATAATGGTTATAACTCAGCAAAGGCTGTGCCCATGGTCTGGTGAGGGGCAGACCCTGGAATGGAGCTGGCAGTTGGCTGCTGGTGGTTGTGGTGCCCTGGTATGTATCTGCTGGCTGTACCTCCCCTGAAGCCAGTCTTGGACTCCAGTCATGATGGAGATGACCTAAAGTGGCAAAGGAAGTGATCTGACACAAGCTACACCTTTAGGTCAAGCGTCACCAAAGGGACCCAACGTTTGCACTATGGTTAGTATGGGGTGCAGAATTCTTGCTGCTCTCCGTCAAGCAGCACAGCCCTCTTTGTGGCTCTGACTCCAGGGTGTCCTCCTCTTGTGCTGTTCCAGTAGCCCCAAACAGTTTCACTTCAGGAAGCCAAGGTTTCACAGATCAACTTTCAAAACTAACCCAGCAACAAAATATCTCACAGACTTAAACTCTTCTTTTTCTCTTGGTATCTTTATATTTTAAATGTAGAATTTAAAAGTCTTAGTTCTAGGTCTCTGTGTGTGTGCCAATTTTCTTGATTTTGCTTTAAAAGTGCATAGGAAATCACACAGTAAATAATATAAATATGTCAGCAGATTCAGGATCATGAAGCAGTATTTGCCAGTTTTGTTTATCTTAGAAATAGAGTCAAGCAGTGAGACTTCTTTTTGCACTTGATAATCTTAGAGAAACAGCCCTGCACAATAATTAAGTTCATGTACTCAGGTCTCTATGACTAGCATTAGATTCTGCTGAAAGTCCATTACGAGCTGAGTTTTCTTCTAACTTTTAAGTATGGGAGAAGGAGTAATTCCTTTCTGGTTTTAATTCATCCGGGCAGTACCAGTCTCAGCAACTGCAGAGCAATTATCAGAACAGATCATTGTTGGCAGGTGTCAGACTTGTGGTTTTCATGGGTACCATCTTCTCCTCTTTGAAGCATTCAGCATGCCACCATAGTGTTCTGTGCCTTGGTGGGGTGGAGTGGAAGTTACTTGGACTAAAAGCCTTTTAACAAAGTCTGTGACATATAATATGTATGTGTCATGTGCAATCTCTATGAAAAACCAAATTAATGATAAGACTGTTTGATGACACATGGTAGAGTATGTACAACTGAAATATAATTAGTAGAGCACAGGATCAGATGTAGGAATGTTGTAATGACAAGGAAGTGCTTTGAACACTTGAGATAACTCTCAACCGAAGATAAGTCATGAATACTTCACCTGTATGTGAACAGGTCTTTAGGAGCTGATCATGATACATAAAAGTCATTTTCCATCTCAGTTAGGGAATGGGTAGAAGGAACCAGTAGCTCAAAGAAGATCAACATCAAATCAACCTTAAAGTATTAAAAGCAACAATTTCCAGGTAAAGCCAGAGTACTGCATTTGTACTGAGGAAGGAGTTTTGATAGAGTATAGGAGAGGTTGGCATTTAGCTCTTGGGATGCTGCTGGAGTCATTGAATGCTGCCCTTTAACTGACCAAGTCCTGACTTACGAATCATAGATGAAGGACATGAAAATGGCCTTGAAGTAATCTATTGGTGAGCAGTTTAAGCCAGGCTAGAACCTGCTCAATTGCTGTGCTCTGCCTCCAGGAACTTCATCACCAGTTTTGCAACAAAGACATCAACCTTTGGCTCTTCTAGAATGGCCCCTTCTATTACCACTTGGAAAGAGGCAAGTCCAGAGTAAAGCCAATGGGTTTGGTTTGTGCTCTTTTTCTGGAGGCAGAAAAGAGTAAAGCCAAATAAGCCAGCATGCAGTTCCACCCAGAGATTTATTTAGTGGAGACATGTCAAAACAGTAGCACTGCTCTAGGCTGGGAAGGAATTTCAATGCAGCAAAGAATAATTTGAAAGACACTCTTCAGCTTCAGGCAGGCCTTAACTCACCACCATGACATCTCTATTGGATAGTAGGAATAATTACTTATCACTAAGCATTCAGTATTTCTGGATTTCAATCATAGCCTAAATGCTGTGGAGATCTTACTGCAAACTCCACTACTAACACTTTATGTGACACTTGCCTAACTGAAAGGCCCCATTGATCAGTTAGCAGAATTTAATCATTGGACAAAGCTGCTGGATCCCTCAGGAAACTCCAGCTCTGTAGCTGTAGCAGAGACAGGCTCCTCTGTGTACAGGAGCTCAATGTCTCAAGGGGTTGCCCACAGGATCCTGTCTTTAATTCTTGACTCTTTCTCTGTAGTTTAAACATCTTTTTTCCAAGAAGAGTGATGGCAACGTGAGCTTCTGGCTTGTAGCTGAAACCCTCAGAAGCCACAAGACAAGATGCAGACATGCTTTGCAGAAAACTTACACTCCTGCTAGTACTGGACCTAAGATGAAACTTGAAGGCTTACAGAAAGCACAGACTTATTTTCCCCTCATGGGGCAGCTGAAGAGTCTTTCCTGCACAGTGAGGTATGACTGCAACTTCTTTTCCAGCTAGTATAAATTTTCACAGGAACAGATTGTGTATAACTGCATGATCTTTCCTTTGATGTACAAATATGGTTTCCAGAAATGGGTAGATGCAATTTGTATGTGGTGGTGTTGCAAAATAAATAGCTCATTGGTTTTAAACTTTTGGCGGTTTATTTGCAAATAATTAAAATTTTTTTAGAATCATGTTGATATTTTAGTAGCAAAACTGTAACGTGGTTTGGCTTGTTACTGGCATCTCGCTGCTTTTCTAAGAACAGCCACAATCAATACCTTAAAGATGAAAATGTGCCCTGCCCTTTGGGTTATGTTCTATGGGTATGTCAGTGATGTTACAGTTTCATACCTTTAAACCCCTCTGAAAGATTGATGGATATGCTTAGTGGAGCTAGCTCACTGCTATATTTCTTACCAGAGGTGAGTTTCATTAGCCCATTCCCAAAGAAAGAAATAGATTAAATAAAGCTGTTTAATGCTCAGCACAGCTCAGACAGTCCAACTGCAATGGTTTAACCAAGTGAAGCTCTTCCTGTTCCCTCCAAACTCTCCGTTCATAAATGTTTCGGCCTAGCTGAGGGACTGTCCCTGCTTCATAGGCATTTCATGAGTATGAATGGATGTGTGCTGAAATCCTCAGGGATTCCTCCCATCTTGGTGCCAGTGGCAAAATTTTGATGAGAGAGGACTCAGTCCCAATATGGAGAAAGGAATTGGAGCTGTAGTGGATATTAGCTGCTCATGGGTTAACATGAAGGAGTTCTTTCCCACTGTTTAGATTACAGCACAAATTAGCTGAATGTATCAAAATGCTTTAGTTCTGCCTTACTATAGAAATGGTTTTAGCTCAAAACCTCAGTGTTAATTTCCTTTTATGCAAGTTGAGACATGCTTGGCCTGGACAGCAGAAAAAACTGCTGCAATTCAGTTATGCTAAAGCTGAGGACCAATAAAATGCCAAGTATTTCATAAGCCAGGAGACCACACATACACTCTTTCTGCTCAGCAGACCAAAACCAGCAGAAAAAGTGCCCTCTTTGCTAGTGCCCAGTGAAGCTTCCCAGGTGCAGGGAGAGCAGGGGCAGCCCATCGAGCTGCCAGCCCAGGGCTGGCACGACCTCCTCTCTGAATCCAGGTAAAATGCATTCCAGCTCCATGCCTTCAGCAGCCCTGCCTGCTTGCCTGCCTGCGGGCATCCTGAGGGGACAGGGTGCTTCACTTCTTATTGTACTAATTCCTGCTGCCCTCCTGTGCTGCCTCTTCTCTTGCTAGCCAGGTTCCAGTGCTCTTTGTGGGCAGGGCTGCATTCACTTGGAAAAACTGGCAAGTGGCTGGAATAGAGCTTCCCATAATTCACAGCTGGCAGTCCTTCCTTGTCCCCATCACATCCTACCATGGAGCTAATAAACTGCAGCTAGGGACCAGGCTCACTGCAAAGTCACAGCAGTGTCATGGAAAGCCTCCCCCCGCATCAAGATTTTCTTAATTTGGTAAATTATGGCCTTGAAGAGGGCATATAAGTTGTATACCAGCGTTTGAGCTCTAATTAATTGTCCAGTGCCTTATGCAATGGCACTAAATCACCCTAAGAAGCTTTTAAGTAGGACAGGTATTCTTTGGTAGTTTCATTATAGTGGTAAAGGCTGAAAAAGGAACAAAGTCACTGTTGCTAATATCTAGGCTTCATGTAACATTGTATGTATACTCGTGCAACCTTCTGATGACCTGGGTTGGAAATTTCAAAGGTGTTTTGCCTTAATTCCCTGGCAAGGAAATTTCAGAAGAATTACAAAGGGACAACTGCTTCTCTCAGGTCTCTTCCAAGGCTCCTATTCACTAGGGGAGGTCTCCCAGGCCTCTTCTGCAGGTGTTGCCATGTTGGCAATGGTGGTGATGGCATTTGTAAATTTAGTGCACAGAAATGTATTCTAAAGTCATGAGAGCCCCACTGTGGTATATGGACCCTCCCAGAGGACTCTCTGCCCCTGCTAATCAAAAAGTAACCAGCTTTGTGTGCATTCCCATCTAGGAGTCTGAGGCACAGCATGGCCAATGACACCACATGTGACCCCCTGCTGCTGTGACCATGTTCTGGTGGCCACAGGACCTGTGTCATGGTAGATACAAGGCAATGGTACCAGCTGCTGTCTCCACTTCTCTGCTTGCAAAGCCTGAGAGTCACCTGGGGATAGGTTTCTGTCAGGCAGTGCTTCTTACAAGTCCTCTCTCTTTTCTTCATGAGAACACTGATGTGTCAAACATGTGGCTTTGAAAATCAAAAATACTTTTGATTAACCCCCTTCGTTGGTACAAATGTGACCCAGAAGTAAATTACATGGCAAATTTCATTCAACGGCTAGCTGATCAAGTGAGGAAAAGGGCAGTGCATCTGGGTGGCAGTTTTATGTTATTTTGTGGCTGAAAGGAAAGATGGCTAAGATTTACATCAGCTTTTTGTTTGAAGAATCATAGCAGAGTGGGAGTTACAATCCTCATCCTCAAACCCATTTAATTTTGAGATGATAGAGGTAGTCATGGGAAGAAATTTTTACTTTGCAATGTTGAATTACTATTATGTCATATCTGTGTAAATGCCTGGATCAAGCACCTTTTTGAGAAATGATCTGTCAGACAAAGTGTAAGAAATGCGGTGCAAAACAACTGCCACCAATCCTTTTGTAGGTATAACAAAGTGTTTTAGCTGTTAAGGCATAGGAAAGCCTGTTATCATGAAAGCAGAGATGAATGCAAGGTTTTATGGTCATGTGGATTAAAGTGCTTCCTGATGTGTAGCATTTGGCAAAGCTTCCAGGTTTTTTTAATGAATTCATGAGGATATTCCTGGCATGTCACTCTTTCTTTGGAAAATGCAAAATAAGGTGTCCTCTGCTTATCCCATTGTTGGGATTAATGCTCTCCACGTGAAGAAGTGCTGAAGATGGTAATTTTTATGAGTTTACCAGAAAATACAGGAACCCTGCAGAAAAGCCACTTGCACCCATGGAACTATGTATCCTCCCTTCCTACCCTGCAGAGGAGTTTCAATGTTTCCTTTCCCTCCCAGTCTCTCTCTGTTTAAGGGGATGGAAGAAGAGTTTGCCTTCTGTGGTGGTGCACCCCATGCACTGCCAAAAGTGTGTTCCAACTCCTGAATGGTCCACACAGGCAGATGGTGCACAAAGTGAGCCAGGATGCAGCCCAGGCTCCTCCTGCAGGGTGCCCACAGGACACCTCTGCTCCTTGGCCAATGTTGTGCTTCACTCCTCCTCACAGCTACAGTTTTCTTGGGATGTCTTTAGATTACACAGAGGCACATAAATAAGTGGTCAAGGAATGTTAGGATCATGGCCAAGGACACTGAAAGTCCCAGCTATGCCTGCCACCTCTGCTTCCTGCAGCCTTTGTCTTGGCACAAGGTGTACTTAATTAGTTTGCAAGAGGGTATATGTTCTCTTGTTCTTACATAAGTCACATTCCTCCTTCCACCAAAGGCAGCAATTGCATTGATGTCCAAAGCACTGGGACATACCAGGCACAATTAATGCCTGCTCTATCTCCTCTTTTATCAGGGAAGACAGAGCAAGGATAAATTTGGCCACGAGTGAAACCTCTGCTCAGTGTTGTGCTCCTCATGCATGAATGTTATTGCAGCATTTAAAGAACAATCACTTGCTGATAGGGTTCCTAGCAATAACAGGGCATATTTCATTAGTGCATCCACACAGGGTATTGGCCAGCTCTAACAGCTGCCAAGGGTTGCACTTGTAAATGCCAAAGAAAATTTCTTCTATTTGCCTGCCTGGGTACAGAGGTTGGACTTGAATTACCTCTCAGCATGAGGTCCCTTGTTGTCTCCCAAAATATCTCCGAGTCACTTAATTCCATCAGGTCACTGCTGTACCTGACCTTTAGCTAGAACATCCCAACCTGCTATTCCCAGCAGGAAACAAGGATTGTGTCCAGGCTGGCAGTGGGAAGGCAGTGCATGCACACAAGTGCAGGAAAAATTACAATGTGATGGTTGGGAGGAAGGATTATTTGAGTCTATTTCTAATGTTCATTTGTCACTGGCTGGCTGAGCCATCCTCTGAGAGTTCTTTAGGCTGAGTCCAATGGCTGCACCCAAAATGAGACTGTTTGTGTGTGAGTGGCTGAGCCCGGCCTAAGTGCCTGGGGACCTCTTGTGGGAGAGGCTCTTCTCTGGGTTTCCTCTTTTCTGGGTGCTTTGTTTCAGCTCTTGGGGACATGCAATTGTTGAAACAAAGACATGGAACTTTGGCAGAGCAGGTTTTGAACCCCTGTGCTTTTCTCCAGGGGTCTGTGGTGCCTGCTGTAGGCACAGCAGCAGTAGCACACCAGTTTCTTCCTCAGTTTCCTTGCTAAAGCCAGGGATCTTCAGGGCTCTTCAGAGGAGGTTTCTCTGTGCCTGCCATCAGGCACAAGCTCATGCCCATTCGATGAGTCATTTTAAGCTCCAGTGACTAACCCATCCAACCTGCAGGAGGGAAGGAAATTACAATAGTAATAATAGTTTGTGTTGCCACTGGAGGGTTTCAAAGCGCTTCCTAAGCAGTTTTGCTTATCAGTGTCCCTCTGAGAAATGACAAACATGCAACTGATACTTCATGGCCATTTCTGTCTATTATCTTTTAAAACTGCTTGTTGCTTTTGTTGCTGAATGCACAGCACTTCTGAAACCCTCCTGCAGAATCCCAGAATGGATCACGTTGGAAGAGACCACCTGGGTCATCTGGTCCAACCTCCCTGTTCAAGCAAGGCCATCCCAGAGCACATGGACCAGGATTGTGTCCAGATAGCTCTGGAATATCTCCAGTGAGAGGCACTCCACACTCTCTCTGGGCAGTCTGTGCCAGTGCTTGGTCACTGCACAGGGAAGAAATTCTTCCTTATGTTCAGGTGGAACTCCCCGTGCATCAGTTTCTGCCTCTGGTTCTATTGCTCAGGACCACTGAGAAGACCCTGGATCCATCCTGTTAACACCCCCCCTTCAGATACTTACAGACTTTGATGAAGTCCCCTCTCAGTTGTCTTTTCTCCAATTCCTCATTTTCCCTGGCCACAATAAATCATCATTTCCAGTCTGGAAAATAATACAGTGAATTGCACTGTAGTGAAAGCAAAACTGAATGCATAAAATGCCCATCCGTTTTTTTAACACAACCTGCCAGTTTTAAACAATATGAATGCTTGCAATGATTGCAAATTAATCAGCTGTCAGGGAAGGCAGAGGAGCCGGTTCTACCTATTTAAACCCTTGGGACTGCTCAGGTACACCTCCAACAGAAATTGAGAGACAGTTCAAGGAGGCAGATGCTGCTATAATTTTACATTTTATTAGTATTAATTTGGATATTTTTTCAGTCAGTTTTTCTCCTGGCTCTTCAGCTGTTTTCCCCAGTGCCTTGTGTACAGTAAGAATGTGTATAGGAGAGTCTAATTGAAAAGTTATACTAATCATAAATAGATTCTTGATTGAATTGGGAGGCATAGTGAACCAAACTAAAGCTGCTTGGCTGAAGGCTTGGGCTGTGTTTTTATACTGTAAATGCAGAAAAATGGCAAAAGGACTGTTCTTCCTGTCCGAAGTCTACTTTTCTTGCTGTAGATTGAGTCAGTAACCACTGAGGATTGCACTGAGATCTGTCCAGAGGAGACTTTTCTACTCAGTCTCTTTCCGTCTGTATTTAACAGCTAATTTTCCTTGCTTGTATCTTCTATTAATTTTTATGAAAGTCACCCAAATTTCAGAATACACATGAAACAACTTGCTAGCATCGGCAACTTAGTGTGAGTGAGGAATCCAAAATTAGCGAAGCTTGATTGGATCAACACACTGTTACTGTTCCCTAACTCTTCCCCTGCCCCCCATTCCCTAATAAATCAAATTCACAACAGTAAAGAGAACAAATCAACTGTCCATAGTTAAATATAGTTTAAATAATGACTCAGCCAGATTAAAGGATACTTTATTTATATAACCAGTGAGAAATAAATTTTACAGAAAACACAGAAATAATCTGATGGCTGAATTCTGTCTTAGACACTGTAAATGGTCTCTTTCTTGGGAAGAAATTAAATAAAATGTGTACAGGTGTCCATATATATATATATATACACAATCATAGTCTTTTGTATATAAGATATATAAATATATACACTTTCTTTATTACAGTTATTTTAAAAAAATCCCTACTGTTGATGATACAATCCATGTGCATAGCATTTGTATGAGTATTAAAAATGTAAGCTGTAGATTTTGCTAAATGTAGGACATATTATCCCAATAGCAGGGAGCAGTTTCTTCTCTTGAGGGACCATCTACCCATAAATATCTGTAAAATGGCTCTTGTCATTTTTATGGCTTTCATGTCATAAACAGCTGAAAAAGCACACAGATAATAAGGAGCTATGGATGGCTAATTGATCTGACATTTTTTCCCCAGTAGTATTTATCACATGATGTCAGACTTCCAGAAAATGTGAGATGTTTTATACTACTTCAATAATATACAGTTCAGCTGGATGAATTAGAAATTATTGATTCTGTTGGGTCATCACTTTTACCTGCATGTTAATGAAACTCTGATCCAAACCTTTTTTCAGGATTACCAAAAGCTGTCTGATTTAAGAAGTTTTTAAACATTTATTTTGTATGCTTTTTGGGCAATGATTTATAAGAATGACAGAATTGACTGTTAGAAACTAGACTTACATTAAATTTAAATATTATTTTCCATGTGATATCAACATGTTAAGCATATTTCTATGTACATTTAGCTTACCTATTTTCCCTATCCTCTTCACAAGTTTATTTTTAGAGCTTATTTTTCCTCTGTTTGACTGCCAGCCTCTCTATATGTCTGTTTTTCATATTAGTGGCATTAACCTGTGCAACAAGGTACCTAAAATTTAATGCCATTTTTTACGACAGCTTCATGAGACCTATAGATTTGCTGTTGGCAACCTGGAGAGCAACATGCAGAGTCTGTTTGTCTGTTTTACTACTTCCTGGTTTTACACTCTCAGACATTTTATCTTATCTGCTAACACACACCAGATACTTCTGTTACAGTTGCATTCTAGTGCTGGGATTCAGTTTTGGATGTTCCTTTAGTTCTTGAGGGCAGAGCTCAGTGGGACACTCTAAGCTGCACAGTTCTACAGTGATTTCTCTGTACAGCTATAGCTAGGATTAAGATGCATCTAATTTAGTTGTGCCTTCCAGTTTAGCTTGCTGCTTTGCAGGGCAGGAGTTAGGAGCTACAGAAAAGGTGGAGCAGCATAACTGAAGCCCACACCTGATTACCATCAGGTAGATTGCCCAGCTCATTACTGACACATGTTCTGCCTGCTACCCCCTGGCTCAGGTGAGCTGGTAGCTTTCTGCCAATCTCATGGCCCCCACTACTGACACTGACATATCTCACTTGTCATTGCAGGAATACAGAAAAAAAACACTGTGGAAGAGGAATTTGACTGTCCTCAGCATCATAAATATACACCTGACAAATACTGAGATATACAGGAACACCAGGAAAGTTGAAACCTAATCCTATGATTTGCTTTATATGCTCCCATTGGATGAAACCCAGATTTGGCATCTGTTAGCTGATCAATCACCTGGGTATACTGGCAATAGAATCATCACTCCAACAGGGGATTTGTAGCAAATTGATAGCATTGAAATATTTTTATGACCGTATATCTGTATACCTCTATTTTTACAACAGTGGATTATCAAAGATGAAATGCAATAGAACAAGAGTTTTTAATACATCTTAGTTGGCTTCTTGACTGATTTCTTTTTAAAATATCCCGGCTACTTGGAAAATACATAAAACTTTCTTAATAGCATCACATAGAGTTCAAATTTAAAAATGACTGCAAGAAGATGTCTCTTCTCCTTAAAGCTATGCTGATTCTATCGTGTGACTCTGCAAAGTAGTCAAACCGAGTTTATGTAAGTGTTCTCTTTTATGGGGAAATCTTACCCATGCTGGAAACAATAGCAAAGTATTCATTAACTCTAATGGAAACAGGATTCCCCTCTTACATTTTTTATTTGGTTTTGGTTTTTTATGGACAAACTATTGAAATTACATGAATTGAGTTGGTCATATATACTACTGAATGGGCTATAAAAATAGACAGATACATACCTGTGCCATAGAGTAAAAGTAATCACTGTCACAAAGAAAATATTGTTGCATTACAGTAGAAGCTGAAAATTCAATAAGAGGGTTCTCAATACACAAATAAATTCTTTAGAATAGACCCCAGTGCTGTAGAATACATACAGATGAATTCTATAGGATTTTAGTGCAGCTTTGCAGACCTCCCTTTTCAATGCTTGGCTTTTCCCTTGGATACTGATTTACTTCCTGTGTTCTAGAATACATTCTCTTTTTTTTCTGGAAGGAGAAAATTCATTTTGCTGACTTCACTTAAACCCTTGTCATTGGATATTTCCACTCCTAACAAAAAGCACTACCACTTACAGGCCACAAAAATATATTCACTCAGCAATTTTCCATCATACTTCAGTTTTAAAGTTAACAATAGTGTAATTTCACCTGAACAGAAGTAGATTTCCTGAATCACTATGCATGTATGCATTATTCATAGCAAGTAATGAAAATATTCAAGGTATACGTTTTGTGATGGAAGGGTGATCTTGATGACATATAGGAGAAACATCAGGACAAAATCTCTTAAATAAAGGAAAACGGCACAAGGCTATGAGGCTGACATGATATGCAAATGGAAATCCATGTGATATATGTGGTAGAAAAATGAATTGTCATATTCTAGGCCCATGATTCTTAAAAGATTCTGGGAGGATTCTCTTCTGAAGGTGGAATTTTTCCGTCTCGTTGCCAAGTGCCACATTTTTTTCAGATGGGTTTGCATGACTCCATCATCTTGGAGCAGAGCTGGGGGTGTGACGCTTTGGTTCCTGACTGCATCATGCTGCATAATTGGGTGAAAATAGTTCACACATTTGTCGTGGCGCAGTCCAGCATCTGTAGCTGCACAACATTCCCCACTTTTGTACTTAGAGTTTAGTGGCTTCATAAATAAATCCATATGACCTATAGTTATAATAAACTAATGCAATTCTTTTCCATAGCATGTATCTGCAGCATGGCCCAAGTACAGAGCACTCCCCTGGCTATTCTCCTCTGTGCAAATGGATTATGCATCCTCTTTGTTACCTGGCTTGTGGTTATTCAGGTTTTTCCCTGCAGTTTTAGTTACCAGTGCCACCATGACTAGCAAAAGGGGATCTTTCACCCAAGAAAAGTATATCAGTGGCAAATAATTAACAAAACTCATATATGCAAAATAGATTTGAAGTAATTCCACTTCTACTTTTAGAGTGTATTATTTACTGCTGCATTGACAATTATCTTGATAATAGAAGAGGTATTTAACTTATTTTGTTTTCTCTTTTTATAAGGTCTAAGTGAGATTGTTCATTCTAAAGTTTACTGTGGCTCTGCTGCAGCCTGTTACTGTGATCACTTTTCCTGAAAATTGCATATTCTGAGTCTTTGCCTTAGAAAACCCTTTTTTCTCCACTAACTCCTCTGACTATGTGAGTATACTTCTCGATTTGAGTTACAGTAGTGTTCACATGCTGAATTTTTCTTCTGTATTTGGACTCTACAGAATAGTCATGAAAATATCAAGAAACTAAAGTGATTTTTATTAAAAAAAACTATTTTAAATGTTTCTTTTCTTACAATAAAAGAATGATTGCAATGCCTAGCATGGTCACAGTTTAAAATGTTGATGTTTAGCAATTCTCTTTTGAAGCTCTCCTACTGTATATACAAAAACATCCCATTGTGTTTGAGCTTTTGAGAAATACAACTGCTGCTGTAGCCTGTTGTGAAATTAATTTTAGGAATTTGTTTCCTGTTCAAAGGCTGGGTGCTTAAGACAGCAGGGGATGTAATTAAAAACCCTTTAAAAATTCATGGATATAATAAAGCTAACCAAGCCATTTCAGAAGTATGGTTTGTGTAATTGAGAAATAATGAAGTGATGCTTATGGAGGTCCATGCTGGCATCTGCTCTGAAGTGCAATAGAGCATTTGCACATCTTAGAAAGACACAGAAATAGGAGGATCCTTGGAAGACAAAAATTATTAAGTCCATCTGATGGCTTAGCCAAAGTGCATTATGACTTGAAGGGGAGAGTAAAGAGAATGTTTCACAGGGCATGAAGGAATATAAAACTCTCCCACACCCTTTCTCCTGAAAACAATAGCTCAACAGCTACAAGTGCTTGGCAAGTTAAGCCATGCAGGCAGTAGGAGGTACAGAGATTATGTAATTCTTCAACTATCTCCTATTTTCATTAAAATGGGTCAGCACAGCTTGTACATAGAGCCTACTACAGGCCATGGTTTCAATTTATCTATAATTGCCTTGCCCTGCTATGCTCGGTACTGTGCTCCCACTGTTTTTTATAGACTTGGCTTCCCTTAAGAAAAAGATTGGAAGAGGTTTAATGGCTGTCAGGGTGGCTGAAAATAGTGCTAAAGAGTCAGATATGAAACAGAAAGTTCTCATGAAGAACCAGCTGCTCCTGGACACATTCAAAGGAACTGCAGGCTGAGCAGATTGGATTTTGGAAATGAGTGAATCATTAGTGTTTGGTGGGGAGTGCTGATGGCTTGGTACAACTGCCTGCTTGGCTTTCATGGGCCAGGGGAGCACAGATTATAGGGCTGGCATTTTGCTGCATTTCTATTTTCTCAGGATATGTAATATTCTGTTCTTTTCAAAGTCAACTTTAAATAGAAATAGAAGCTACCTTAAAGCCATATTGCCCCCTGCATTTATATTCTAGTATTGCTCTAAGCACAGAGATGAAATAAAACAGGATCAAGCTCATATTTTTTCTCTTCTTATGTCCCTTGTTTTTTGTTTCCCAAGTAAGTGTTCACCTGTGAACCCCTTTTACAGATTAATTTCCCAAGGCTTATGAACCAACTTTTTCGTCAGTTGACTGTTTTACATGTATCTACTATGTAAGGATTCCCTTCATGAAGTTATTTTTCTGCATTCCTTGAAGTCCTTTAAAAGTATATCCATATAGCACTTACTCCATTATCTGCCTCCTCCTGATTTTTAAAGAGGACTGGTTGTGTACAACAGTTTTCCTCCTGAGATTTCAACTAGCTTCTCTATTGCTTACTGACCTTTACCTTTGACATAGACATAATTTTTAGAGGAAATATACTCTTCAAGAGTTTCATTCCTTGTGATGATGCCAGCTCTTTCAGAAATGAACAGCTGGTAAATTCACTGAAGCAGACCTGTGTGGTGCCACATTTATGGAGTGCTTTCTTGGAGCAGAACAATACATTACAGCTTTAGCCACAAAGTGCAGTCTAAAAATAATTCTACTTTGTTTCAGAGATGTGTATGGATTGATTATTTTTCTACTTTAGAGGTGATTTAAGCTATTAAAATGTAGGATGTGTTCAAGAAAGGGAAATGTGATTAGACCAGGTGCATTATATCTTTATGAGCTTCCGGCTTTCTCATAAGAATTGTTAGTTTTAGCTTTGAAATAAATCACTTATCATTTGCATACTTAAGTAAGACTTTACTTTTGGCAAACAATTAATATTGAAGTCTTAATGTGGAGGAGTGGAAATGAAAAATATGACTGTCAGGTAACTTTGCTGAATTTTATCCAAGATAAAATGTGTTTAATGCTTAATGTTTAATGTTGAATTGTTCATTGTCTTTGGCGCTGAAAATAAAACAGAGTTAATTCATTCTGCATGACCTAATAAAATGCCTTTAGAGTGTGAAATTTAGATCCGTATTTTGTGCATGGCATGAACCCACAAAGAAATAAAAGGAAGTGGACAGGATTCTTCCTGAGCTGCTGGACTTCACTGAAGACCAGCATGTTCCTGGTAATGCATCATGCTTTGGTGATGTTCAGGGGAGGAGAAGGGGCATGGCAGGGTTCTGCTCTCCAGGGCTCTTGTCTCCCTTGCCAGTCAGTTTGTGAGGGGTCTCAGCCATGCTCCCCTCTGCCCAACCTCTGCCTTCCTGAGCACACTTTTTCTGCAATGTGGTTTTTCCACAAAGGACAGCCCTTTACACACTGTTAAACTCCTCTTCTCTCCACCTTTGGTAAAGCTATAACTTTTATAACATAAATAGAAATAACTATTTCTTTGCCCTTACCTCTTCCCAAGAACCCAAGAATGCCAGTGTCTCAGCAGGATTTCTGTCAGGTCCTGAAAGCAAATGAGATTGTAATTACCTGCATGATCTGTGGAGCAAGAGCTATAGAAATCAGCATTAACTACATTTTTTTTCTTAAATTAAATTCAAAGCAGAAGAATATTTCTACTTGCACTGTGAATACTGTGTTGTGGTTTGAATAGTTTTGTCACATTGAAGAATTCAAGAAGTATTTGGAGAGTGCTCTCAGGAACATGGTATGACTCTCGGGGATGGTCCCGCGCAGGGCTAAGTGTTGGACTTGATGATCCTTGTGGGGTGCTTCCAGTTCTGCATATTCTGGGATTCTGGGATTCTGTGAATACTGAATACATATGGTAGTTTCAAAATACAGTCCAGTCCATAATATAAGGGTTTTTAATGCTGCCTCACAATCTGAATCTTTAGTGTCTCTTAAATTACCTCAAAGACAGTCCTAACTCAGTTGAAAAAGGTGCCAAAGGTGGATGATAGTTTTTGGCAGCTGGCTACAGAGCATCTAAAATATTTGATATGGGAGGGTTTTTGAAAATGAGCAAAACCCCAAATCACTTGCAACTTCATTAGCATCAGTAACCAGAATATAACAAAAAGTTTGCATATAAATTGTCAGAATTTGGTGTTTCAAACATGAGTTGGGCACTATAAAGGTGTCAATAAGGCTGCTTCAGACTTCTTGCAGTATGACTTTAAAATATTCTGTGGGTTTGAAGATTTCTTGGTAACCACCAAAACTGTAAACATGATTATACTATATTTAGGAAATGTGAAATAAATCTGAAATAATTCTTCATGAGGGATAAGAGGGTGGTAACAAACAAGGGAATCCAAACGGACTTTTTTCACCAACAGTGATTCATGTTTGGGATAGGCTCAGAGGCTATGTCTAAACAGGAGACCTGGAACCATTGATATAGTTATGGGTCAACAAAAGTACTGCAGCCAGCTCCAGAGGAGATACAAAATGCTCACAGCACTCCCACCCTTTTCCTGCTTTTACATAAAATGGGGCAGATGAAGCACAGTTTGTACAGCCCAGTGGTTAGATGCAGAGTGTGAATAAAACATATCATTCCCATGGATGTCTATAACTCCTGTAGTTTCATATAATTGCTGAGTTACACTCGGGAATTTAATAACAATATGTGTCTGATTTATTGTCCTGGCTGGAAATCAATGGAATATGATGGGCAGCAGAAATGTCCATTAGTATTGGCATGGCATTCATAGAAGAAAGCTTCCATTGCTTGTGCTGCAAACCCAGTTTTCCATTTTGAAGAATGACAGAGATGTTTGAGAAAGATGCTTCAGTTGTAGTGTCAGTTGTAGTATTATTCAGAGATTAGTATTCAAGGAAGAAAAAGAATTGCCAGTTGTCACATTTGTCTCTTGAATGGGAGGTTATCCTGAAGGAGACTGGCAACAGGAGTTATTACCTCAGCTGCTTTGTTAAGGCTGTTTTTTGAGAAAGATTATAAACTAAAAATTTGACTAAACTTCTCTTCAGATGAACGAGACTATATTATCATGAAGTGCTGATAAGGCTGGAAACAACAATGGGTGCTTACACCATCCATATTAGACATCAGTATTTTCTTCTATAAGGAAGAAAAAGGTACTGATTTTTTAATTTTCCTCTGTTGTCTGAGATGGGGATCCTGAACTTCTGTATGTTTAAGGAAAGACTTTAACAGATTACGAGTTATTCTACACAACTGGCAAACTGCACCTGCTCACACCCCACACATGGACATGCTTTGAGGAATTTCCTGTGCTCTATTACATACTAATTTCTGCATAAATGACAAATCTAAGGGGCCAGTTAGCAAACTGAGGGCTTTCTGTGAGTTTTATATTCCCAGTCCTAGTTCTAATTGCAGATGGAATTTCCTGTGCATTTCTCCATGTCCTGAAGTCAAATGTTTGCTTTCACTTTCTTTCCTTGCTCATGATGCCACATTTTTGATGAAATAATGACTAAATGAAGCACACTCACATTTCCAAGGAGACCAGACAGCATTTCACACTAAGTAAAATTTGCCTATATTTTTGTCTCTTTCTAATCCTGATAAGAATACTTGTGTTTAATGAAGTGTTTTTCAGCAGGGTGAAAATGCAGAGTGAGTGCCCACTGTCCCACAAGCATGGTGCCCCAGAAAGACAGGGCTGTAAGGGAGGACTGAGTCCACCACCATCTCTCATCTCACTTTGCTTTTCTGCTTGCCATTAAGCTCAGAGATCAAGAGCTGGTGATGGTGCACTTGTTTCTCCTGCTGAGTGAACACAAGATGGCCTAAAGAAGGGGAATCTTTCAGCATAATGGCATTATCAGGCAAGGTGATTTACTACTGGGGAAAGAGACTATTACAGCTTTTCTGATCATGTTTCAAGGTTTTGCTTCTTTTCTCTCCAACCCTCCCAATAATAATGATGCAATATATTAAATTAAGTGGTAATGATGTATGAAGCTGTGGTTATCATTAAATATTTATGCTTCTGGAGTGTTGTAAACACACAGGGCAGCCCTAATTAACCATAGGTAGTCTACAATTATCCCGTGGTAATTACCCTAATTGGAATTGGCTCATTATGGGAAATAGAATAGAATTTGTTTTCTGCTTGGTACTGAAAAATAGAGTTGGCAATTAACTGAAAACAGCAGCCACTTCATCCAACTTAAAAAAATCAAATTGCCCTCTTAGAGCCTGTCACAGTTCCCACAATTAGAGCAGTTTTACAAACAAAACCAGTAATCACATCCAGCTTCCAAAGAATACATACTTTCATAACCTTGTCTCTGTCAGCGTTGACTGATGCTGTGATGCACAGAGGCCCATAAAAAAGCCCAAAGGGCTTTCCAAAGCACCCAGATACACACAGATCAATTGCTTTGTGAAGCTGCTAGAGGAGTTAAGGAGCAGTAAGAAATGCTTTCTTTTGCTCTGGGAATAATTCAGCTGTGGACATGGAGAGATTCTGCCTTGTTTCAGCATGACAAGCAATATTTCTCACCACTGCTCTCCTCCCTTAGTCACTGGGAAACCTTGCAAGTGTAAGGCAAGGAGATGCCAGGCTGTTTGCAAGACAGCAGCCCTGCTCTTGTGGAGCTGTCACAGGCAACTGGATCTCCAATAGCCCAGGGAACTTGGCACTCATTCCAAATGCTCATTCCCAGGCCTCTGCCAGCAAGAGAGGGAAACACTCACGAGTAGAACATGGCAGGTGTATCCAAATGCTGTTGGGGACCATCCTGAACCAAAGCAGAGATGGTATTTCTGGACTAAACTGATTCCTGCTGGCCAAGGCCACGGCTGGACATGCGGTTCTGCTGCTGCTGCTTAGCTGAGTAAAGGTGGGGGTGCCCCCAAAATCCCATCTCTACCTCTCCGTCCTCACCAGACAACTCTGATTCTTTACACAACAATGTTGGGGAATAGCAGGAAGCAGGAACAGCCTCACCTGGAACTTACATCCCAGCAGAAGAGGATGTGTAATTGCAGCATGAGGATTGAGGACAGAATACTGCCACTGTGAGGAATCTCCTGTTTCTAATTTTATTTTCCTATCTGTTCATAAATGTCATGAAAAATGAAATAAAAAAGATGTGTGGGGTGTTACAAAGTCCTGTCATACAAATGTATCTTCTAAGTCATAAATTAATGATTTGTTTTCTCCATCTGCTTTGCCTGACACAAACAGGAACAGTCTGCTTTTGCTGAGAGTGGAAATGCCTCTGCTGAAATGATCTTGTGGAAATAAAAAGATGCAAGAAGAAAGTGTTTGAGTAGTCTGTAAAGCTGGCACATTGCTACAAACAGAAGGAAAGTTCACAAAAGGAAATAAGGATTGGATAGTGATTGATCTGTATCATATGCTGTCCACACGTGGTATGTATCTGTTTTCCACAATTAATGAAAACTCTTTTTTTTTTTTTTTTTTCCTACTGTAAAAACATGACTTGCCTTTCTATTTGTCATGTCTGTGACTTTCAGTGCTGTGGGACTTGGTTCCATTTTTTCCAGTGTTGTTTTTATTTTTTGCAACAATTATATTAGCTGCCATCTCCAAAGAGGAAACCAGTTTTTCCAGTTATAAATGAGGTTAACTGTGAAAAGTGAGAAAAGGAAGATGCTGAAGATGTGCCTGAGCAGTATTTCTACAGCACTTCCAACAGGCAATATAAGGTAATGCTTTGGAGACTGTGAACAATGTGGGCTTCAGTCAGAGTAAAGAGTAAGGTAAAGTCAGAGTAAAGGTAAGTCCTGAACTTCTAGTTAAGTAATTTTTTTTTTTTTAGTATGGGAAATGACTCTATCTAAATTGCTTTTCTCTGTTTTCCAAATATCTTGAAGTTGGAGGCTAGCAGAACTTTGTGGGTAGATGTTAGCTATTTGCCTGTGGTTATGCCTGAGGCAAGGAGGTATTGCACAGGGTGGTTGTTGACTAGGTTTTCTACATTTGCTGGTCACTTTCAGAAGACCTTAGGGGCAGAAGGTGGGGAAATATATTGGTCTCATTGGGAGAATCAGCCTTGAGCTGTACCATGACCTTTGCTTCTTCTCCAGCCTCTAAACAGAGTATGTTGGGACTTCACTTTGTGGCACTGAGGCAAGAGGAGGCATAATAGAGACAAGTGAGATTATAGAAAACAGTATTTTTGCTTGTTAGCTCCAATCTGGCTCTCAAGATGGAGATAACTGAGGCAACACCTAACTGGAGGAAGAGCCAGAAAGGGCAAATCTCTTTGCAAGGGCAATCTATGGAGTACATTCAAAAATGATGGCTGTCTTTGACAGAAATATTATAAAAAATGTATTAAAATTGTATTGTATGGATTTTTTGAGCAGTGCAGATTGTCACAAGAATCCTAAATGTGATCCTTTTTCTATTTGCTTGTTTTTGAAGTATCTCAAATTTTTTAGCTTAAGCAAGCATCAGCTGCATTTTACAAACTCGTTCCCCCTTCAGTCTTGAATCCTATATACAGAGGAATATAATGGCAGAGGGAAAACCAAGCACAATGTCTGAAAAGACTGCTTGAAAACCTCTGCAGACCAGAATGAGGTTTAGGTGAAGTGTCTAAGTGAATGTAGCCTCCTTCAGGATTACAAAGGGCATTGCCATCCAGAATTTTTGGCACCAGTTGTCAGCAAGCTAATTCTGATTCTAGAAGAGACCTGGCCCTCACAGCATGACTCTGCCTTGGTTCACTAAGCTGCAGGTTTTATTTGCATTTAATGTCTCCTTGCTCCCTTGGCAATACCCTTCTCCATCATTCACTGTAAGGGCATTTTTACATGATACTGCATTGTGCTATACAAATATAACCTTTAAATTTAATTTCATTTTTAAAAAATAAATTTAACTGCTTAATAATTGCCAAAATGACATTTAGCTTTTGCTTTTTGTTTTGAAATATAAATACTTTTTTCAATTCCATACTCCAGTAAGCAATACACTATTTTAATGGGCTCAAACACATCATTAAAATATTTCAGATGTTGCCAGTGTATCCCCATTTTTCTTTAAGTAATTTATTTGTTCCAGCACTCCTTCCTTTGGCAAGAAACTCACTTGCATAAGATGTTGGATCAGCTTTTCACTGATTTTGAACTCAGTAATTTTTTGCTTCAGCAGAAAGGAAGAGCTGAGTAAAAGAGTTTTTAATTTAGAAATATTTCTTCTCCATCAGGAATTTGGGTGTCCATTAACTCCAGCAAAAATGGAGACTCTTAGCACTTGCCAGGATTGACTTGCTCCTGTCGCTGCACCCAGATTCCAAGGATCTGTGCTGCTGCAGTGTCATTCCCACTTGTCCTCTGCTTCACACCCTATGCTTTTCTGACTCTCTTCTTTAAGTGAAGGCATTGGTTTTCTTGGAAGGAGTTGCAAAACCTACCCCTCCCTCTGCTACAAATATCCTATAAGATGCAACACAGGTAATTACTCAGAAGTGTGCTTTTTCTTTTTAGTGGGCATGTAAAGTGCTGCTAATCGTTAGTGGATGTTTAAGGTGAATGAAAGCCAAGCTGATGAGTGAGGGATGCCCGGAAGGTAAATCCCTTGATTCTCTCAGTTGCTGTTGTTAGTTGATGTTGCTTGCAGCGACTCCTTCCTCGCTCTGCGTGCATGGAGTACTGGGGAAACAAGGAGAATATTTATTAAAATTATGATGCCACAATAGCGTAAGGCATTTTTTCATTGTTGGGATTCATTCTAAAGCAGTACATTACAATGGAGAATGCAGTCCTTTGCAATAGGCATTGCAGCAAAGCAAACCTTGAAGTGCTCTTGAAAGCTCTCACGGTTCCTCTAGTGGGACGTGTTGAATGTAACGATTGTGATAAGTGACTCACGTTGCTCAGTCTCACAGATATCAAACTGAAATGCACAGCTGGCTCGTTAGGGTTTTGTAACACTTCTGTTCACCTTGATGGAGCCAGGTTCCTGATGGAAAATTGAAATTCTCTGAGAAAGCCCACGTGAAAAACTTGTGCGCCTGATGTCAGGCTGAGTTGCGTGCCCACATTCTCAGGGGACAGTCGTTTTATGCTTTCATTTTCAAGAGATTTCAGTCTTAAGGTGCACCTGATTCCAGGCTTCAGACAACCTTTTCAAGGATACAACCCATGAGGCAGGAGGCTAAATTTGGATTTGATCCACTGTCGGCCAATAGCTCACTGTTGATGGGTATTAAACACAGTCTGCTGGAGGCAACCCTGTATTAAAATGTCCCTACACTAATGGTCAGTAGGAGCTGTGAAGGAAAAAAGAGGGAAACACAGCTCGAGGCCCATTACTTACATTGTCCTGAGCTTCCATTGCTGACACCACTCAGGACAGTCTCCTGGAGGAAGTGGTTCTTTGCTCTGAGTGGGACTGTTCCTTTGAGCTTCCTTGGGTAAATGATTCAACTTCTGTGCACCTTCACTTCCAGATATAGAAAATGGGATAATGCCTCACCTTAACTCTGTGCCTATGACAGGTCAATCAGGGTAGACGTCTAAAAATATTCAGGCATCTGAAGATGCAATCTATCACACAATGAGGTTTTTAAAATACCACAGGTATCTAACATCTCCTAGTTACTTGTGTGAATGAATCACCTCAAACACTTGCTGATCACATGGGGCCCAGCTCCCAAAGTCTGTGTGAAAGGAGTTCACACAAAGCTTCCCCTCTTCTTGCAAAGACAAATATGACATTTTTTGTTTGTTTTGTTTTTCTTAAAGAATGAGACTTCTTTTGTTGAAGTTTTTCACAGAAATGAAGATTTACAAGCACAAGCTCAAATAACACCCTTTTTTCACCTGCCTACTGTTGCTCCGTGCAGCTAGCTGACTTTTCAAGGGGTTTAAAGATTAAAATATACATTAATTTGCAACTCCCTTTCTTTTGTCAATCTTTGTTACAAATGCAGCTTTGTAAAGGCATCTGGTTGATATGATTCAGAACATATTTTACAAAACCACTTGGCTCTATGGAGAGATTTGATTTCTTTGTCAGTGAGAGTGATTGACAACGAAAACCCGCAGAATCTACACGGAGATTCAGAGACAGGATCTGACAGTCCATCACAACAGACCTGTCGGGTTAGCAAGGAATCCTGCACGGGGCTCGGCGATGGGGCAGGCATTGGATCAGGGGGTGGAGTCGTGTGATGAGCATTCCAGACAATGTGCTGAGGATGGCACGGCCGTGGGAGAGGCTGTGAATCCCCTGCTGCCAGAGCATCTGTCCCTGTGCCTGTCCCCAGAGCCAGCCCCGGCTGCGGTGCAGCTCCCCCTGCCCAGGGATGCCAGGCACAGCTGCTTGGAGGCCCTGTGGTGGGTGTGAGGGGGAGGACAGGAATGAATCTTGTGATCCTGCGTGGGACTCTGTGGGTCTGGCACCACCTCAAGGAGATGTTTTTGGCCACTGCTCCAGTAGGCTGAGCTAGGAAACAGCACCAAGTTTCGGCTCAGCAAGTCTCTCCAAGCTGTGCTTGTGAGCGTGGCCAAGTGCTGTGGAAGTGGATTCACAGAGTTGAATCTTTGCTGCAGCCTTCAGCTGGGACAACTGCTCATAAACCTGTATGAATCATGTTACCAGTGCTCAGTGCTGAATCATGCACCTACCGAATCTGTCAGCAAAAAAAATTATAGTTAAAAAATAAGTTGGTACACCTCTTTAAAGTGTTGGCAGCATCTTATCAGGATAACTACTTGGATCTTGTAACCGTATGAGCTTTCCAAAATATTAATTTAATTGCACAGCCACCTTCTTATCTAGTTTGCTCCTAACGAGATCTTTAAAATGATTTAAACTTCAAAGACAATAGTAAACCCACATGCACAAAGACACTTGGAAAAACTATTTCTTTGAAATGTAGCTGATTACAAACTAGTGTTGACTCCCTGTGCTTTCCTTGCAGCATTAGCTCTTCTATGAGCATGGAGTGTTCTTGTAATTTGTCAACTGCTACCACCATTTAGGATCAGTTAAGTTTTCTCACATTAATTAAAAACTGTAATTAAATAACCAAAAAGCCCCTCATTATGATTCAGTCTCAGAGTGTGCATCTGGCCCTTGTTTGAGATGGGGGGGAAAAAAATTGAAGTTATGTCAGAAATTTCCAGGATGTTTTCTTTTGATTACCTCATAAAGGCACTCTGCTGAAATAGTAACGGCTGGGAAATAAAAGAGAGAGAAAGACATCTTTTATTGAGGTGGAGAGGACTGTGGCAAATCTTTCTACTTATGTTGCATTTTGATCTCAGAGTGCAGTGTAGGACTAAGAGATCAGGAACAGAAGCTGCAAAATAAATATTATTTTAAAATATCTTTTAGTATTTAGCCCTGTAACATCTCAGTGAACTTTACTTAAACACTACTCTTACTCTCCCATATTAACAAAAAAAGGGGAAGATGAGTGCTAAAGAAGCAGATGTGCCATTGCAAGTGGCTACTACTGTATTTACTAGCTATATATTTATGTATTTTAAAGGATTAGGATATGGTTTCTGAATATATTTGGGAAAGAAAGAAAGAAGAGCTCTGTGCATAAGCTTTATCATATTGCACAAGATCTGCCACCACTAATAAAATGTTACACTTTTTGTGTTGTTTGAGTGAGCATATGAAACAGGGAGGGTAGGTTACCTCAATTTCTGTCTCTTGATGGAGAGGACGTACATGCTACAGTTAAAGCTTTCTAACAATTAAACTGCCCTGATTGTAAAGACAATACTTATTTCCTCATAACTCCCCATTGAGATTTCATGAGAACCGTTAGAAAGCATTTGTTGAACAGCTGTCTCTAGAAGGAAGAGTGCACTAGTGAAATGTATTTCTTAAATGGATACAGATTTTGGTGGATTGCTGTTTGGAGTTCTTAAAAGATAGATTTCAGAGTGCAAAAAATGTTCACTTGTAAATACACTTATTTTTCTACAAAAAAGAGGTTAAAATGACATTTATTGAGAGAAAACTTGGAGTTACACAAAGTAATTCTTTGAAAGTCAGAAGCATGTGTGATAACTGCTGGCTTTAGAACTGAATTTAGTTTAAAAGAAAAAAGATGACCTCTTCCATGACAGAAATTCACTTTTTATCAGGTCAAGATTGTTATTTCTATCATGGTAGATGGCAAAAGAGTAATTTCTTTGTTTATTTTTTGTTTATTCCTATGTTCAAGTGAAAAATACATCTTAGGAGACTATGATGTCACTTGTGAAATCATAGTCATAATACCACGTTTGGGTCATCCAAACTATTTGGATTGGAAACGAGTTGACAGATCACCAAATCCAGCTCCTCATCTTCCACTGGACCAGATTACTCTGGGCCCCATTCAGCCTGGCCCTGAACACTTCCAGTGATGGGACATCCATGCTTCTCTGGGCAACCTGTGCCAGTGTCTCACCACCTCATAGCAAAGAATCTCTTTCTAATATCTTACCTAAACCTGCCCTCTTTGAGTTTAAAACCATTGCCTCTCCTCCTGTCACTACAGGCCTCGGTAAAATGTCCCTTTCCAGCTCTCTTTTAAGTCCACTTTATATATTGAAAGGCCACAATGAGGTCATCCTGGAGCCTTCCCATCTCTAGGCTGAACAGCTCTGGCTCCCTAAGCCTGTTCTCATGGGAGCTCCAGCCCTTGGATCACCATGAACCTCCTGTGGACTTCTGTGCAAACTAAAGAAAAGAAATAGATGTCCTGTGCTTTACCTGGTCCCCTCTTCCCATGCTGGTAAATCTCAAGAATTAGAGAAGGGGAAGACCAAAGAAACACTCCTCTGTAGTAGACAGAAGGAGTCATGTAAGCACAATCTTATGAGTCTGCTGAATGTGATCTGTTACAATTTATATCGCTGCTTTTCCATTAATTCTGAGCACAGTACATTACAAGGTTGAATTTGTTCTAAGTTTGTCAGATGTAGCCATTTGCCCACCATTTTCAGGAGGCAGAAATGGCTACACTTGGACAGGAAGGCAAAATCATGACCCAAAAGCAAAAAAGGGGATTTTGGTAGTATTACAAAGCACTTCTTCAGAATGTGCTTTGCAAGAGAATTATTTTAAGAACTGGGATTTCTGTTTCCAATTTTAAAGACCTTAAGAAGTTATTAGAAAATGCAAAGCTGTGTACATCAGCTTCAGAGGCACTGTGGCTAATTTATGTGTGTGTATGGGAAAAGGTGACATGCCTTACCCTTGCAATCTGTATTTTTCTGATGGGCCAGTCCTTTCTGCAGGTTCTGGCCCCAGATTCAGCATGTTACTTAATAACCTGAAGATTTCTGGTAGCAGGAGCGAGAGTTAAAGCAATAACATGCCAGAGGACCTGGATCCTAGTTACACCATGGTGACTTGAGAGGTCTCTCACCAGTATGTGTCTCTGATTGTGGAAAAGGGAGGAGCAGGTGGGTTATGACATGTCCTCACTGCATGGTTGAGGGTCAAGTTGAGAAACCTGGATCACACTGGAGTGAACAGCTACATCCAAATCATGCCGCACAGTATTATACAGAGATGCCAAAAGATAATCTCCATGTGAAAAGACATCTACTCTCCACAGGGCTGATTAGCTCAAGCACAACACAGGGGCAATCTACACCACCAGAGCTACCTCTGTTTATGTTAATTCGAGATAAATCTATCTCTTACGCCTTATTACAGCATGTAGACGTATTCTTTCATTTTTTGTGTACATATACGATAGACATTAAAACCACCCATGTCTGTCTCTGGATAAAATTTAGCAGTTTCACATTTTAGATGAAAATCAGAATTCAGGATGAAAGGAAGCCAGAGTAGGAACTTTCTAATAAGGAGCCCATGCAGTCTGTGGACTTATAAAGTTTTTCTAGGCATATTTTTAGGTTTTTGATTGCTTGGCTCTCAAAATCCATGTACTAAATTGAAGTAGCTGACTGATGTTTCATTTGTTCAGTGTGCATCTGTGCTGACCAGCTTTGCAGCTAGATTGAACGTTTGCTAAAATATGCTTATTTGTGTACTGGAAAATGCCTCTTCTGAGAATTGTTCAAAACACATAGTCAGTCCATGGCCAAATCCTCCTTCTAAATTGGAATATGAAACAGAAAACAAGAGAATGGTAATTTTACAAGTCTATGCAGTATCTTTACAAACAATAGTTCTATGTTTCTTTCAATAAACAATTAATAACAGTGGGTTTCAGAAACATATTCTACAGCAGTATAAATGAACATTTCAGTAGACATGAAAAAGAAAATTTGTCTCTTTCTCAATGGAAATGTTCTGTAAGAAATAAAGTAGTATTTTACTCTATAAAAAGTTTTCTTTTTTTCTTTTGCTAGTAAGACCTCTTATATTTGATTCTCTCCAATATTTGTATCAAAAAAAAGGGTGTCAAATTTCTACCAGAGCTCTGCTTGAAGTTTACTTGGATACCTTGTTAAGTTTGCCTGTTGATGGCTATGCTATGACTGACTCTCACTGATCTGGCTGACTAAGCAGCCTCATTTTTGGACGGAGAGCAGTGTGGAAACCCTGAGGTAGGGAAGAGGACAGTTTGAGTGAGATTCAAAGACTAGATATCTGCATTTCAGACTAGTGCATCTTATGAAGACCCTTGAGAAGCAGTGGATACTCTGTGTGATTGACATTAATCAGAGTAAATGAGATTGTGGTCTAGAAACACTTCAGGTTGTGTAGATAGAGACATCTCCACTTGATAAATACCAGCCTTGGCAATCATGGCAAGCAAAGACTTTCTTTGGTCCTGTTTTCACTACTGACATGAAGCAGAAGGAGGTTCCTATACAGGAAAAGGTATATTCTGTTTGTTGTTAGTGGTTAGATCTGTATTTGGAGACTGTGTGCTTAGAAGGTGTCAGATATTAATTAAGTACACAGATTACAAAAGAAAACAATGCATGATGTTTATGCTTCCAGGGTCTGAATTTCAATGAAGGTTTGGGATGAGGCTGCAGATGCTTTCTGCTTTGCCCCAGGCTACCACCTTAAGTTAGTTGATGGGATTTGTAGAAGTGCAAAAGGTCCAGTGTCGCTAATTAGCTTTTGTTTTTTGGCTCTTTTTCATTCTAATACTGTGAAATGTCAAATGTCTTTATCAGCCCTCTCGCCCTTAGTCCTGAGTGCAGTCAAGTATGAGGGGAGGTTGCCCTTGCAAATGCAGGGCTAAGGCAGGTGCAGGGAAAGGGAGACTCGTTGTCTGTAAAAGCTTCCAGTGTGGGTGTGGAAAGACTGGGGGAGCTGCTTTGGCACTCAGGGCACAGGAATGGTTGCCTGCTTGCCAGTGCATGCTCCTTCTTGCCACACATCCAGGGCATTTGGCTCCTGAGCTGGAAAGGAGCATTTTTCTGTTGGTTACTCTGACTGAACCCTCCTAATGAAGTAATTTTGAGACCAGTTTGGGTTTTTTTCCCTTAAAAAAATAACAACAAAGTTTTCTTCATTTTCTCAGAAAAACAGGAAATTATTTCATTTTATCATAATTGCTGAATTTATTTTTAAGGTGGGAGAGAGTCAAAAGCTGTAATCTTGCACTCCTCCTTTAATATATAACATCCTGATTGTAGTTGCCCCGAAAAATTAACAAGTATTCAAATAACCCTAACTAAAAAGGATGCGTGTCCACCATTATCCAGACTGCATGACTCATTACAGTGAAGGGTGAAGAGCACAGCAGAGTGGCATTAATCACTCAGTTCTGCTACAGGACAAAAAGCATCTGTTTAATACTTTATTTACAACATACCATATGCAGAATTAGCTGATAGTCTCACAAAGACTCTAGGGATGATGATGACAAAGGAACATCCCACTTCTAAATAATTTTGTGAGGCTATTTAGTTCAATTTCATTTTAGACTTTGCATTTTGCTTGGCAATAATACACAAAAGACACTCAGATTTTTTTCTCTTTTTTTTTTATGAAAAAGAAAAACTTAATTTCCTGTTTAATGGCTCCTCTCTTGGATTTTAGAATATGCCAAAAACTCACATAAGTCTGAAAATACAGCTTCATGACTAGATTTTGTAAGACCAAGACAGGAAAACCCCCCCAAACTTATGACAAGGCTGAAGTAATCTTTTTTAGAGTAAGTTTTTTGATGAATTATTTTGAAGATGCTCTCAGAAAAGTCATATGGTATAAGCTGAGTTCTCATACCACAGTCATCTGTGCTATTAGAAGAAGAAAAACAAATGGGTGAAGTAAAAATCTGGATGCTTAGACTCTCTGAAGAATATCCAGAATCAGAAAACAGAAAAGAAAAAGCAATCTGAATGGAAAAATGGACCAAAACGGGTATCAGTGGCATTGTTTCTGACAACAGGTGGTACTGGTATTTTTGGTGTATAAATGTTATAAATTACCATTAAAGAAAATGTACCTGGTTCAGAATAAAATTACTGGTGATAGTTATTGTACCTCTACAAGGATCAGAGAAGATGGTTAGAGCCTTGGACTGTGTTGGGCAAATGTTCATGTTGCACACAACTGTCCATAAGTGGGGCAGCAGACAGAGAAAATCTCAGATGTGGTTGATACTAAAAATCCAAACACAGAAGAAAAGAGACTTGGTGCATGAAGAAGTGACAAATTCAGAGTTGATGGTACAAAAAACAACATATGGAGCTTCATATGCAATGGCAAACACCATAAACTGTAGAATGGGCTGGCATGTGAAAAATTTTAATATGGTTTGATTATTGTTATTTTTGTCTGGGGAGCTGTTGCAGAGCCTCTACTGGGAGCCAGCTGGGGCTGATTACTGTGTGGATCAGGACACACTCAGCAGTGCAGAGCAGCCAGACCCAAGCCCCTTGTGCAGCAGACCTCTGCCAGACTCCCTGGCTTGGAGTGGCTGCTGGATTTCCTGTGGTACAGAACACAAAATGATTCCCAGTCTGAAATTGCTGTGTCTTTACTGGAAGGTGTTCAGCTTTGTCCACACACCACCATTCTCACCCTCCATAAATCACTCCAAAGAGATGTTTTAAGATCAGACACAGGATTCTTGTTGATGTGATCCATGGGGTTTCTTTTGGTGTTGTCAACAAGCTTTTCAATTATTGTCAATGCAGGCCTGTGATATCAACAGAAAATTTTTGATTACAATTTTGATGACCATCATGGCCTTTTAGCTTCTAATGTGCTGCTTTGATTTAAAATTAATTCTCAAACATTTCTGAATTTGCTGGTTTTTATGTAGTCTTCAAAATTTGCAATACTACAACACATGCTAAACATATAATTCATCCAGTGAGATCAATAGGACTGTTCTTATGCTTAGAGATGTACACATCTGCAAGACCTTACTCTATATTGTTATAACTGTGTAATAAGACATAGGTGTGAGCTCGGGCTGATTTCACTAGTAAGATGAAAATATTTTACCTTGAGTGGTCAGGTTCAAAAATTAATAAAAAATTCACTCATCATTTTTCCTGGGTCAGGTAATCAGTCTGAACCTAGGCTTTGTGCTTAAACTTGATGGCATTTTCCTCCTTGTGATGGATATATTTGAAAAATCAATGTTAATACCTTCCCTTATAAAGTATTGTCAGGATGAGCTAAACATATTCAGCCGGTGGTGATTATTTTTTGCTTTCTGACCCACAGGAGATAATCACCATCTGCCTTCATGATCATTTCCTGCCTTTGCTGCCTGCATCTTTTTCTGTCATATCTTACTACTCAGCAGTCAATTTAAACACAGAAACTTGTTCTATATTTGTTTACCTTTGCAAAATGCTTCTGTTGTTTCAGACCTGTTACAAGTATTTGTGTGCCTGAAAGCTTGTTTTTCTCAGTGATATAAATTGGCTTAATAGATTGCCTGTCATTGTAAATTGTGTCTTTTCAGCAAGAGAGCCTCTTTAACCAATTCATCTGAACTGATCTGAGTTTTATAATGTATTCCAAATTTGCATATTTTTAACATAAAAAAATCTAGAGTGAATTCTATATGATCATGATAGGGTAATTTTTTCCCCCCGTCATAATGGCTTATTGAAGCTCAGAAGTATGCGTGCACAATACAGCTTTATCTTTCTTGTAAATTATTTTGGTCAATTTGCTTTCTATTTCAAGAAATTATTTTCAAGTTCATCTTGAGAAGACAACTGTTTTGTTAACAGAGTTATTGACTGAAACCCAAGACACTGAATGAAGTATGATATGATAAAACTGACATCTTGTAAACTTTTCTCTGTCCCTGAACACAATCTTAATTAAATCAGAGCTGCAACACTAAAATACTCTATATACACTAGGCTCATGCTATCTGTGAATTCTGAAAATCATGGATATCTCAATAAGGAAATCTGATTTTCTTTGGTCCATTTTCTTACAGAAAGTTTCTCTGGCACATTTCCCCTGTTTCATTTTAAATTGTAATATTCCAGCTCTTTCAAGCTCTGTGAAATAAAATCACATATCATGAAGTCAAGTATCTGTATCTCCTTCATATATACAGTCTGTGAGAGCACTCCTATAGACTTCCTACCTTGCCACGGGGAAGCATTTGTATTTTATCTTATTTATTCACAGTGCAAACAGGTCTTAGGTAATGAAAACAAGGGCAGTGGGAAATAATGTCAACAAAAAATACCCAAAAGATTTGCATAAACTGCCATCTGAGCTTCTGTAACATGCAGACGTAACTGCTGTGGATGATAGAAATACCTGTCATTTCAGCTGTCAACATATCTTGGCAATTTTACTGAGCTGCCCTTTGGGTGCTCTGTTTCCTGCAGTTCTTTGACTGGTCTTGCCTTACCACCTTTCACAGGCAAAATTAATGGCTCTGATCATTCCTTTCTACTCACTTCACATATTCATTCTGACTCAACTTTTTCTCTGACTCACAATCTGTTTCTATTTCCATAACCATGAGTGCATGTGAAACATCCTGGGCTAATGTGGAACGGCACAGGCATCGCAGTGCGTTGTTCATACCGGTGTGAGCAACAGCCTCAGTGCTTGGTACATGTCTATTGACTCGAGAGCAGCTTCATTTCCTGCCATCTCCCATTGACTCAATCACTTGGTAAACCTTCTTCTACAGTTCAGGGGATAAATCCTCTTGTTCTCGTGTCAGAATGGAGCTGCCTCAACATAACAGGATTACTTCTTCAGCCAACTTCAAAAGAAAATGAAAAGAAAAAAAGGCTCAGGAGTTCTGGACTTGCTCTGCTCTTGTTAAATCAAGATCAGTAGTTGACCTGTAGGTGTTGCAACTGCTTCAAATATTGGGGCTTTCTGGTGGAAAGCCTAAGGAGAATGCAAAATTTACTGATTCTCCTCATGGACCTATCTAATTATGTACTATGTAAGATGCAAAATCGCAGGGAAATTTTGAGCAAACTGTGTGAAACTCCTGACATGTCTCTAAAATCGACAAAACAAACAGAAACTATTAGCAGAAGGAATATCTTTTTCTATACTAACATCTGTGAGCAAAGGGACCCAGGAAAGAGAAGATATCTACAAAATAATCATGGCATTATCTATTACTTTAAACATGACATTAAGGTAACAGATTGTCTGGGTTTTGGTTTTAGTTTTTGTTTGTTTGTTTGTTTTATTGGAACATTATTACATATAAATGTGAAAAACCTGGCATTTTCGATTTATCAGAATACTCTACTAATCTTACTTTTCTACATAGATTATTAATTGACAAATTTGACCTTTTAGATACCTTCTAAGAGGTCATGGACTCAGTGATTACTACAGAACTGCAGAGTTAAATCTTCCAGGAACTCTTACTGGCTATCCAGAAATGTGGCAACAGCTCTAGTTCAATTGCTTGATGGCTAAAGAATATTGGTAATATGTGCTGTGTAATCTACAATGTCAACACACATGAATTAACTTCATTACATTCAGTAACTCAGATTCTTGCCAGTGAAGACATCCAGGTGTAACAAAGAAATCCTGACATGCATAAAAGGTCTGATGTTCAGCCCGCATAGGCTGTCTCTCAGAAACTTCTGATGGACAGGAAAGTAAACCTTAAAATGCAGTTAGTCAGAATTAGAGGGAAATCTGGAGCTGGGTGGCATAAGTCCAGAGGTTTCAGTATTTCAGTGGTTTTGCTCTGCACTATGTTGCCAGGGACAAATACATCATATGTACTGCAGAGGCTTCCCTGTAGTCACTGCAGCATCATACTGAGCATTGACTCCAAAAGCTTTGCTCCTAGGAGGATTGAGTCCATTTGGAAATGTTGGAGATGACACATCTGCTAAATAGGTATGATGCTCTGGTTTTACAGCTCCAAGTGGGTGGATCACTGCATGTCACTCTTGGGTATAGTGATGGAGGCAGGGAAGAAAGGCCAAAAAGGACTTGATTGGGCCAGAGGGAAACCTCATTTCTTCACTGTAATATTGGAAAAGTGATATCACAAAGCAAATATTATAGTAAAACATGATTTTGGCTTGCTTATTTCTATCCTCCCTTGTTTTACTGCAAAACACATATTTTCTGAAAGTTTGGATGTTTGATTTACTTGTTTGGGGGTTTACTTGTTTGGTTTAATGGTTTTTTTCTTTAGCCACTATGGTTGCTATCAACAGTAATTAACATCCACTGCAGTAGAGTATTTTGTCTTGCTCAAAATTATTACTAAACAAGAATTGATCAGACTTTTTTTCATCTTCAGTTTTCCCTAATGGGACACCCCTCTGAATCTGCCATTTCCTGAACTTACTCCCTTTACAATAGCAGCACAATCTTTACACACAGAATTTTTTGTCTTAAGACTGCTGTTATTTTAAGCTGGTCATGCACTACCAACTGGCAGCAGCTTAATTTTTCAGGAACTGTTTTAAAAAACAGGCATCAATGGACATAGATGCAATTAGTATTTCAGTAGAGCAAACACCTGCCACCCTTCCGAGAAATTTTCTGGATTATCTGAACGACCTGGAGATCAAAGTTTAAAACTTGCTGCTTTTTCCAGCAGGATATTACATTTTGTAGGAGAACGAGATATGAGTTGCTTATGCTGATAACTAAAGACATATGAAGCCCTTGGATACTCCAATTATCTTCTGACTCATTGAAATTTGTGTACTCTCTGTGGACCTCCTAAGCACTCCAGTAAAAAGAGTAGAGGTTATAGATATCTGGGTAATTGAACTGAACTCAAATACTTCATGTGGTTTCAGTAACATTTCTTGTATTTCTTACTCTGGAGTTCTAATTTCTTGTTGTGAAATCATCTTGCTGGGAAAAAAAAAATCAAAAACAAACCAACAACAACAAAACCCCACAACACCCAAAACCAACTGTGAGAGCCAGATTAAACAAATTCCCCAAACTGTCTTTTTTGCTATGCATTGAAATTGGCATTTGAGCGCACAGCAAAATGAACTGGAGGGAGATGCCAGTGCATCGCCTCACAGCATTTCCTTGGGAAACCCAGGCACCTCTGGTGTTGGCATCTGCTCTTCCACCCACACTCTTGGTGACACTGGTCTTTGGCCACTCTCCATGTCTCTGTCCCATGGCCTCTCCCTGTGCACTCACCTGAGCCCTAGGGCTGCCCCTGGGAATTTCCAATGCTCAGCTCAACTTCCATCTCTGCTGCCTGGCATGAAGCTTTCCATCCCACCTGGGCTGCTTGCTTACACATCCCTTTCAGGAGGCAGGTGGAAGAGCCTGGCAGTCTTTCTGAGAGGTCTTTATTTGACATTTAGTGTGGGGTTTATACTCCTGCAATCTTCTTTGGAACTCTGGAGTACAGGGATTTTCACACAAAAAGTGTGAACTAATGCTCTGTGCTGCATGTGGGGTGAAACCTGTCTCCAGGCAGAAGCTCTGCTGGAGCTCTGGTAGTGGGAAGTGACCTGTCTCCCAACATTAACCAGGGTATTGGTAGTTTCTTCCTGTTTCAATATATTCTTTAATGTTTGATAGCATTAAATAGAGTGCAGAAGACACTTGAGTGCTGCCAGGGACTTTGCACAGGAGTCTCATGGCCAGTTCCCAGAGGGAATCCATCACTGCTCTTTGCTCAGCAATGATGACCGAGTTACACTGACTGCATGTGCTGCAAATTTAAACCTCAGTGTCCTCTTACTGCAGCTCCAATATCTTCATTCTTTCTGGCTTGAAGATGAAACTTCATAAGGAAAAGTTCACTGACAAATTCACCACTTTAAAAGGGCATAAATAATGCTGTTTGCTATAAACATGTTAAACTGTGACATCAATATTTGGGAAGATAGTGATTACAGAAGGACTCAGTGAGAAGTGATCTCAGTCAATGGACAACAGCTCAGAAAATGAGTAGAAATTTCTTGTCTTTATTTAAGAAAAAACTTAACGTGAATTGTGTCAGTTTTTAGATACAGAAACTCTGCCAGAGGCAGAAATTGTACATTGAACCAAAAAAATTCTGTGGAACTTTTCTCAAAAAATGTTTGTTGTAGTACTGAAATTCCTTAGCATGCTGGGGAGTACTAGGGAAGATTCCTGGACATAGCTCAAGTCTTTGCAGTTAGATACTATCAGTCATGAAAGAAAAACATAGCTGCTTGGAAAAAGCAGAATGACATTTTGATTGAAAATCAAAATTACAGTGGAAGTTTGCATGGCTTCCAGCCCCCTTTGCTCAGCATTCACTGAGGTCATGCATTTAAATATATGTTGCTTTAGAAACCACTAACAGAGCATAAGGTACATGACGGCTTTTCTGCTCAAATGAACCACTTGAAAACTACGTTTCATCTCCTGGAAACAGTCATCTCACAATAACATTGCCTACATTTGGCAAGGGGTTTTGAAAGATGCTCTCTGACTATCCTGTTATGTGGGTTCCTAAAGCTCAGAACAGGTTTGTCACTAGACATCTCTGTCTCAAGGACACAGTGGCTTGCTTCTCATAATTTTGCTTTTATTTGTTGCATTCTTACCACTTCCAAAAAAACCCTCATTAATCAAGTGAAGAGATGGTTAATTAGCCTTGGAATTAATTTATGGGAAAGCATGTTCTTGAAAGCTCTTAAATTTCTCAGTGTGGTAGACTGACAGGAAAATACACAGAAGCAAGAAATCAGAGACTTGCTATAGTGCAGGTTACAGCTGTAACCTCCTCATTTAAGAGAGCATGTGAGAGATGCATGATTTACAAATAGTACCCTTATAAACCTGACCAGTCCTTTGGGCTATGGATTCCTGATTGTGCAGCTCATGTATTTCAGTGAAGCATTTGTATTCCAGGTACACTGCTTCTTTTTAAAATTCTTATAAATTCTTCTTCCCATTTCACTTCACCTCTGCCCATCTCACCCAGGACAGCAGCAGTCACATCATATATGCATGTATTCCTGGACTGTTTCCTCTACTACACTCTTTCTTTCATGGCACTCATTCAGCCTCAGGAGATTTGCTTTCACTGTTTCTGTATTTTGAACAGCTTGAAAGAAGCAATGGCTGAAAGAAGGGTCAACAAGTTAGCTTTAAAATGATAAATAGACTGGTTGTTGGCATGCCTGAGCATTTTGTGGGCATATTTCATATTTTCCTTCTCACTAGTGCTTCTTAATTTCATACTGAAGCTTGAAACGACCTCTAGTATTAATGAAGATCCTATAGAGAATATATTTGGCAAAAACACAGTGTGATCATGCTGCATCTGTTATCTGAAGTAAAAACTGAGGTCAGAATTTTAATAAAGAGTATATGAATATTTTTGCAGCTACAGAACAGCACATGTCAGTTTTCAATGCAACTGCATCAAAATTACTGTTACTGCCTACATGGACTATGTCAGACTGCATGGCCTTCTCTCCCTATTAGGCTGGCAAGCTCCATGGAAAGCAACTGCCAGCCAGTACAGAAAACTAAGAATTGCCTCCTAATCTTGATGATGATGTAGGCTTGGTATAAAATCATTGGCTTTGTGCATGCTGAAGTAGGAATAAAGAAGAAATCAATACCAAAGAGTATTGAAAAATTAAGCAGTAGGGTAATGTTTTTCAGCTAATATTTTGTATCAAACACAGGAACTTTCATAGTAAAATGTGATTTTCAAAGGAGGAAGAGAAGTATCAACCAGACAGTCATAAGAAGGAAGACTACTGAACTGGAAAAAAAACCAATTTGGATGGAATGGATGTGAGTTGAGGCACAGGCTTTCCTCAATCTGTAGTCTGCAATGTAGGTAGAAACCACATCCTGTTGGAAGGCCCAGTTTCTCATTAAGCAAAACCTTGAAAAAAGTGAGGCAAAGAACCACTGCCTACTCTAGAGATGCTGTTGGTGAGCCTTTATTTTGAGATAAGAACATCACTGCCCATGCCCAGTTCGCTGCCTGGTTCTGATATTTGAATGTTGGAGAACTAGAGCTGGAAAGAAATTATCCCTGGCTATGAAATCACATTAGCCTTGGCAACATATTTGAAAGTTGTAAATGAAAATTTTCCTCTGACCCACGTAGAAAAGCCAAAGTGTCTGACTAAGGTCTTAGTATTTTGCTATGAACGTGGCTCAGAACTATACATGTATCATGCACATGACAATGTAGACCAGTTTGAACAGTTTCACTTCTCCAGTAAAGAAGCAAAAAAGAGAGATATTTCTCCTAGGAAACACTGGAGTTATTTTGTCCAATCAAACATTTCTCAAGGCTGTTGAAAAATGGACAGAGAAGGATCATTGCCTTGCCTCAATTACATACCACAGAGAACTGAGTTCCTGCAGTGAAGGGAAGTCTCCAGGGTAATTGTCTTGAAATCAGCTGTCAGGCTCCTAAAATTTAGTTTATAAGAGCCTGTCCATACAATGAAAAAGAATTCTGTGTTACTCTGATCATCTGATCTGTGACCAGCAGAGCTCAGGATAAATTCAGCACTCTTAATGGGACTTGTATTGGGTGACAAGTATGAAAGAAGTATGCTATAATCCAAATATTTTGATTTTTCTTTGAGTTGATAAGTGATCCCTCAAGAGTTATTTCTGTTTTTCATTGATGCATTGTTACCCAAACAAAGCTTTCCTATGAATGTTTGTGTATTTTATAATCATGATAGTGTCTATATTCTACCTTGACTACTATCTTGAGACCACAGAATTGTTATGCCAATGAGACAGATCCTTTTTTAATATAAATCAGCTTTTAAAACATACCAGAAAGCCAGAAGAATGCCAACAGAATTTTCAGCTTGTTGAGATTTGAAATTCTCCTGGAATTGTACCCTCTCACTGAGAGGCAGCTGCATTGTGTAGCCACTGTTTGGAAAATTTCTCCAAGCTCTGTGCCAAATATGATTCTGTGATTTAATTTTAAAGTCAGAAATGCAAATCTCAGTGTGTAGACACTCAGATAACAGCAAAGGCAGAGTCCTCAGCAATCTGAGTCATTAATGCTATTTCCTAGAGTATAGAACACAGAATTTGAGAAAGTGAACCTGAAGAAATTGGATGAAGAGCACAGGTAACCTCCTCCTGTAGGTAGTGAGGATCTGTTAGATTCTCTCCCACAGCAGTGGCTTCTCTCTCCCAGCTGTTGCCTCTGCCTTTGCTTATTAACTTTCCTTTGAGGCTGCTGTGCAGGTGTTTGGAAAGCAGTAGAACTTTCTTTCAGTAAAAAAAAAAAAAAAAATTCCTTTGTGCCACTATGGACACCTTGTCTTTCCTCAGGTGCTTTGTGTTTGAAATAAGCAGAAGGGCTGACAAAAACAGAGATCCTGTATTTGCTGCTGGGCTGGGAGTCACCTGAATTAAAGTCACACACAAATGATTGTGTCCATGCAGGGCTTGGTTTGAGGCAAAAGGAAACCTGGGAAGGCAGAAGATAAAAGAATATGAGCTAAGGAAATTAGTGCCCTGTTTATGATTGTGGCAAAAGAGGGCAAAATTTACCACATCTCTCACTTAAAGAAAAATATTCTGCAGCATCACATTTGAGGGCCAGAAGAAACAAACAGGAAAAACACAGTAAACAGGAGCAGAATATATGTTCCCAGCCATGTCTTACTTGTACTGCTGTGCATATAATTACAGTAAACATGATGATATGTATTGCAAATAGAGCCTCATTACTGCAAAAGGAGACATAGGGAAAAAATTAGTCAGAGAAGTCTAATACAGAAAAAGAGACCTAAAACCACTCCTACAGAGTAACTATAAAGGTGTAAGAGTAGATAATTTTTCCATCATTCTTCAGTCAATGGAGGGAAAGCATGAGTCAAAAATAATTAAACCAGCCAATATTTCACAGCCACAATGTCTGAGTTACTCTCTTTTTCCTGTATCTAAATTTCAAAGCAAAAGCATCCTTTCCTTTCCTGCACAACACACTGCTTCCAGATGGGTGACTTATGTAACTCTGTAAGAGACACCAAGTTGAGGTCTGAGGCATACAGAGGGAATACAAGAAGAAAATGAGACCAAAAGAAGAGAGGACAGGAAGCATCAGGGCAGCCAAGAACCTCCCTCTTGCACTCTTGCTACAATCCTCAGCCCCTCATTCCTTTCTGACCCCCATAAGAACTGACAGGGCTGGGAGACAGGAAAGTTCATGGACTCCATCAAAGTCACACATTTCTAGCTGCTTAAGAAAAGTTTCTCTGCTTTCGATGCTAATATCACTGTAACGGTGCAACTCTTCTAGAATATGAGGCGTCCTTAAGCCTGTTTTTTATTTTCTTTCCTCTTATTCCTGCCTTTTTGTATCCTTCATGATCTACCTTTGTGATGTATGATTCCAGAGCCTTCCCTCTGTTTCTATCTCCTACTCCTTTGTCTCTGTTGGAAGATTCTAGTGCAGGGATGGAAAAGTGGAAGTATACTGTTGCAAATGCAGCTTCATATCTTCTTTTTTCTCCATTGCTCTAATGATGGTTATTACTGGGAGCTGTGGTACTTTTGTTGCCTTCTCCATTCAAGGAGGCAATAACTCGTGCAGCTCAGTGTCAGCTCCATGGTAGCTGACTAAAATACTGCATAGATCCTGAGAAAAAAGGAGCAAAACCCTTTCCAATTGATTTTCTCTCTTGGCTATGCTCCTGCATCACTGTTTTCTGCAGGGTGCACAGTACTTTAGTGCCTGCGATAGGAAATCAGGGAATCCTACGGAGTCACAATTTCCTTCAGTCTCCAGTTCCTTGCTGACACTTTATTGGTTCATAACAAGCAAAACTGGAACTTATCACTTACACTGAGAGAGAGAGACAAGAAAATACATTTTCTGTATCTTGAATCTTTCATTGAGCTCTATCCCATCTGTCAATGTCTCTTTGATGAGCAGACACAAATGTTTGAAATTCCCTTGATCTCAAACAACGATAACACTCCCTGCCTTAGCTATAGCAATAGAAGTTCCTCTTTGCTGATACAAGGCAGCACACATTTAGCTGATTACATGTTGGGACCTCTACAATATTTATAGCATCCATACTTTCCAAGATCTCAGGCTACACATCTCAGAATCCACACTCAGTGTTTATGACTGTGATAAAACATATGCTTGTTCAAGCAAGTTTATCCTATCGGTCTATTCAAGGTCTGCAGAGACACATTAGTTTGTGCAACTGCTACATTACAGCATTATTTACCACTATTTATACAAAAATACTTATATTTTCAACATTTACTTTATGTGCTTTGTCTAGATTTGCAAGATAATGAATCTTTGTGCCCACTAAAATAATTTATTTTTCTATTTCCTGTGCTCCTGTCAATATAATCATCAACTTTTAATTCCCTTAATATGACACATTTTACTGGAATTCCAGTCACATGAAATGGAGTGTATATTCAGGGGTGAGCTGCCAACATTTTTTGTAATCTACCTTTCAAGATAAATAAAAGTCATGTACCACTGGGCTTTGTCCCATCATCTGGCACCATCATCACTCTCTACCTTTGACATGAAATAGTTTTGCATTTACAAGTCCCTAAATGGACAGGACGAAATCTTTGTCTCAAATTCCTATATTTATTCTAGAGCAACTTGCCCAGATGAGGACAAGCACTCATCAGTCATATGACCAGCTCCTTTCAAACCAGTCTGATACTCAGGAAAACAAGAAGCTTTGGGAGGCTGTCATAGGCTGCGGTCAGCACTAATAGCAGCTTGCTTATTTATGGTACTTTTCATCCAGAAGAACTCTGAATGCAAACATGAAGGCAAAATTAAGAAAGTACAGAGTAAGAGCAAAGCATTGATTGAGTAGTGGAGACGCCAGCCTGTGTCTAAGGAATGAGGGGCAGCACTAATTATAAATGTATTTGCTTTTATTGTCATGTTTTAGAACTTTAATGGTCATCTAATGTATTTTTTATGAGATGAATATATTTCTTTCAAAACCTCAGGAACATGTGCAGCTGCTTTTAATTTCAATGAGAGTTGTAAAAGAAGCTCATTAGCCTCTAGATTTGTCCTTCAAATGTATTTAATTAAATATATAAAGAAGATAACCAGAAAGCCTGAAGTGGCTGGGACACAGCACCAAACCATCTTTCCTGCTCTTTTTATCCTAGGAACAGTCAAGTTGGTCAATTATCACTTTGAATTAAACTAATTGCACAACTTCCTGGGTTTAAGTGGGCTGCAGATTGTGTCCCACTTTCACGTCTCCTGCAATGATCCTTTGCCTACACAGTGGTGGAACAGAGGCATCATTGCTGCAGATATTTCAGTGTTAGCTCAGAACAGACAAATGGTAACAGAATGTTTGTGGCAGCTCCACGATTTCTTTGAACCACCTTTATCCCAGAACATGAAAATAACCCAAATTTTCAGCTGACAGACAAAGTACTAATCCATTCCGTGCCTCACATTTTACAGACGTTGCATAATTTTCTGGCACCCAGCCACAAAAATTCTCATCTGAAGGAATGCTTTGTGGAATGACAACATCCAGAAGCAGGGTTTGCAGGACTTGAAGTGACCAACCTCTGTGGAACCCCCTAACCTTGTCCCAACTAAGCATGCTGGGAAAATTGTTATTTTATAGTCATGGAGAACTTAGTAAGCTTTCTGTAATGGAAATGGAAACACAGTGTCCCTGCCCTAAATAACTCACTTCAGCTGCAATGCCATGAAGGAGGATGGGTAACAAACCAGAATAGAACAAGGAGTTTTGGGGAGGAAGCACACACTAGTTCCGACAAAGTTATGCATAAACTGAGGAAGTATAAAGTATATTCAGAAGAACATCAGTCATTCAGCAAACGCCTTGTATAGCAGGGGACAGACAGAAGAAAAAGATTTTTAGGAAAACTGTAAAAGCAGATTTTTTTTCCCCCTCATGATTTTGTTGGGGCTTGAAATAAAAGTGGATCCATCTGGAAAATGCATGACAGGATAGAGCAGCACACTGCCTTACACAGGATGTTCTGAGCATGGGGCACAGCATGGAGGAAATAAGCTGGTGAGGGAGCTGCAGCTGCAGGTATGTGCCAGGGTCTTGCTGGTGCTGCAGCAGGCCTGCCTGGGGAGGGCATTTACAGCTCCCAGGGTTTCCAGGAATATCAGGAACAGGTGAAATGGCACAGCTGGACAAAGAGGTCCTGCGGATTATTACAGTGGGGTGCTGGAAGTAGTCACAAGACATAAGACGTGAGGAGGGGAGGGCAGAGAAAATAAAGATTTCACAGTAGCATGTCACTGATAATGTGGCATCTTCCAACCTATTTGGACATCTGGACCTAGTTGTCCAAACCTGCTCCTGTTTTTCTTCATTTACTTTTTCTGTTCTTGTGGAATTTGCTTTCATTCTTTGTCATCACCTTTACAGTACTGCTGCAAGAATGTCCAGAGGAGGGCTAGTGAAGGCTTGGAGGACAAGCCCTGTGAGGAATGACTGAGGGAGCTGGGGTTGTTTAGCCTGGAGAAAAGGAGACTCAGAGGTGGTCTTATCACTCTCTAAAATTTCCTCAAAGGTGACTGTGGTCAGCTGGGGGTTGGTCTCTTTCTCCAGGCAGCAACTGGGAGAACGAGAGGACACAGTTTCAAGCCGTGCCAAGGGAAATATAGGTTGGATATTAGGAAAAAGTTTTTTACAGGTTGAGTGATAAAGTACTGGAATGTTCTGCCTGGGGAGGTGGTGGAGTCACCATAACTGGATGTGTTTAAAAAAAGACTGGATGTGGCACTTGGTGCCATGGTTTACTTAAGGTCTTAGGGCTGGGTTGGAGTCTATTATGTTGAAGGTCCCTCCCAACCCGGTGATTCTGTGTAATGTTTTCCTCCTGCACACGCTGTGAGATAAAGAAATTTTCCTGATTTTCCATTTAACTTCCTGTCTTCAATCCTCACCAGAAAAATTCTCTTTCAATTCTTTACTTCACCTCTTAGTTTTCCTTCATCTGTTGTTAATTTTATTGATACTATTTTGCTCTCAAGCTCACTGAAAACCATTTCCAGGAGACAATATAGAAAATTTAGCATTTTGTTTCATCAGGGATTTATTCAATGGATTCTGATTTCCCTTTGCTGGGAAGTAGCTGTTTCAGAAGACTGCTGCTTAATATATAACAATGAAGAGACACAAAAATAAAATTTTAAAAAAAATTGGAGCAAGTAAAATAAAAATATGCATCATTCTCAGAATAGGTAGAAAGCTTCCTACTTGTTTTCCCTATGCACAAGGGGAAAAATGCGGGAGTTATTTCCTTGGAGATCACCATGAGCTGTACAAGTAACAGCACTGTTTTGTGCATTGTAAGGTAGCTTTTCAGGATGGAAATACCAGACAGAAGTAATTTCCTAAGAGTGCTGTGGTTGATGGTGGATAAACAGGAGACACTCAGAGCTGAACTAGCAATGAACTCTTCTCTAGGATGTCAGGGCTGGCAAGATGTCAAAGCCCATTATCCCCTCTGGAAAAGCAGAGGGAGATACCAAAGCAGACAGACGCTCCCGTAATGCCTTGTCTAAACTACATTATTTATCTCTGCCAAGATCCTCTGCCTCCCTCTGTGTCTGGCCTGCATGAGGCAGAGCTGCAATGAGCAATCCAAAGCACTCAAATTACAATAAGAGCTGTATTGATAAAAAGCCATTTTTTGCTTTTTACCTTAGCTGTAACTGTGATAGAAATCTCACAGGTTATGCTCTGCAGCCCAGTGGGCAGATCATGAGTAGGTCATTGAAAGTAAGATAAATTCTTACATGTGCAGGCAAATTTTCAAAAGCAGTGCTTGAAATGAGATGCCTTTGCTTTTGCTCAGCCTGAGGTTCCTATATCTAGACCCAGATTTTTTGCTTCTCTGAGCACTTGAAACTTCCACTGATCTCTCAGAGTCAGGAACCAGCAGTTGTTCTGAAAATTTAGCCTGGGGTGAAATTTGGACCTGCTGTAGTTAAAAGGAACTTTTCCAAGATTTCATTTGATGTAACTAATTCTGAATACTCAAGAATTAAGTGCTTAAAATGAGATGAATGCATTTCCTGGTAGGCAAAATGGAGAAAACTTTTAGCCACTTCTGTAAACTGTATTACAAAATCTGAAAAGAAGCATCTGTGTGATTGGGAAAAGAAAAAAAAAAGAAAAAAAAAGGCAGTATCAGTGAATTCTTCAAAAACTTGAAAGAAGGATTCCTAAAACTTGTCTTATATGCCTTTAATTTAAATTGCAGTTGCCTACTTTGAAACAAAGAATTTTTTAATTTTTTTTTTTTTAATATATATTAAAGTTGCTCGTACTGGCTGTGAAGCCTGGCCCCTGAGGCTCATGGCACATGTGGGCTGCCAAAAGGGCAAGGCCTCAGACTGTTGAAACAGCCTCTAGTAAAGAAGAGTATTTATCATACATATTTTATTCTAAATATGGCATATAAAACACACATATGCCAAAGTTCAAGTTTGTCACTGCAAGCCTGTTAACTTCCTAAGATAAAAAATAATTATGGGAGAAGAAGAAGCTCTATGAATAACTCTGGGAAGATGTCCTATGGAAAACTGTTCTACAGAGCAGAGAGGAATCAAATTCAGACAAGCAAAAGAGTGCTCCATTATAATTTGTGCAGGTCCTAAGCAGTTGCACAAGAATGCCGCTCAATGAGATTTTCTGAATGAGCAGATAAATAATAAGGCTCTTGAGACACATCATTTGCATTTAATAATAGCTAGAAAATGCCTTAATAAAAATGAGCAGTAGAAATACAGGGATGGTAGCCTGCTCACAAGATAGGATTCTGGATGTGGAGTTTCCACAGCTGTCCTAATTTAAGAAAAAATTAATTATACCCCAGAATATCTGTTTTTTCTCCACTGACTGTAAAATGGACTAGAGGTGAGCACTCAGCTGGAACATCCACATCGTACCACTGGGCACAAAAGAACTTTACCTTCATACAGTAACAGTTTATTACAGCAAACACTTGATTTTTCTTTATATGCCTCATTATATTAGCTTAGCCTCCACCTCCATGTCATAATTTCTTAAAAGTTTTATTTATCAGGCATTTGGTAGGGCCTTACACTGAATTCCAGTGCTTTCCATGTCATTGTTCTGATGGTTTCTGGGAGTACATAAGCGATTTTGATAAGTCCCTCTCATTACTTATGTGGAAAAATGTACAGGATGTCTGTGTTAAATGTTAGATTAAAAATTAGGTAATTAGATTAATGACATTCTGGTCTCTTCATCATGGAATAGTCTTAAATAATCCTTTGCTGTCTTCTCTCTTGGATCAAGCTTTCTTTCAGGAGAACAGCTGCTCTCCTTTGCCATTCCTGAGCTGGCATTACTCACCAGTCTCTGGGCATGAATTCCAAGCCAAACACCACGCCCAGTGGTTCCTGTCTGGAGAGGACATGGATCTTCCACATTCAGCTGTAGTGAAGAACATTATAATAAAATAAAAATTAATAAAAGATTGTGTTGTTACCATCTTCAATATTTCCATTTCTCCTCAGGTAAGCAGTAATATTGTCTGTCTACTACACTTTATCTTATTGCTTCATGGCTCTTATCTCAGACAGTGTTTAATCCAAGCTAGGGTCAGAAGATTGCCTTGTAGTCTAATTGGAGATAAATGAAACAATTCTAATTTTAAAGACTTTTTATAGGCTATGTTTTGTGAATATATCCTTGACAGAGGAACTAGTATTTTTATAAGCTATGTTTTCAGAGTAGTTCAGTTGCTTAAGGGTATTAGCCAGGGCACATTAATTTGCAGTAACATTTTAAAGCTTTAGAACAAGATTCTCCCTGGATATTTGTGCCCTGGTGGATATTGCATAAAGGAAAAGGAATAAGATTTTTTTAGAATGTTTTATTTTTTGTACACCCTGAGTTCAGCACTTTTCCTTTGTATTATTGTCTGTAAAACAGATCTCAGAGGTAACTTTACCAAGTGTCTCAGGATTATATTAGCTGCCTCAGTGGACTGTTGTGGGAACATTGCTTTTTTAGAAATGTAGCTTTTACCATTAACTTCTGGAGGGAACAAGCTGAAAGCTGTAAGTGAATGATGCCCTGCCAGGCATGACTCTTGATTGCTGTGACAGGTGATTTGGAATGGAAAGGATGGTGAGTAAGCTGGGGCAGAGAAGCTGAAGTACACATATCCATTATAAGCTTGTTCTTTCTGTGGAAGACATGATGCTACAGAAATGATGCGATGATGCAAATCATGTTTCTAAGGAAAAAGCAGAAAATCAAAGCATTCTGATAGTACCTGTGGTTACATTATGATATTCTGGAGCCAGGATAATGTAGGAATGGAGGACAAGGCAGGTGAAATATTGCCTGTGCACAGCTATGCCCTCTCTGTTCTAGAAAGCCTGCATCCAGCTGGACCAGCTCCTGGCTACACGTGGGCCCCTTGCCAGGTGGCATACAGGGCAAAGGGAGTTGCATTATCACACAGATGCTGCCCTGTAGACTTCTGGTAAGCCCAGTCCTGCCCTATTCCAGCTTTGAGGTCTTTAAAGAATGTGATTCGTGTTTTAGTCCATCAGAAAAATTATGTGCTTGTAGCCCAGTGAGATCTACGTGGGAAAAGCAGGATTCTTCTCACCTAATTTATGATGCCTCTGCCTCTGACGTAGATAATCTGCATCTGTTCCACTCACTGTAGACTCCCTTGGAGTCAATGAGGAGGAATAAACACTTTTAGGACATGAATCATCTGATGCATTTTAGACATTTACATTAGAGCTGGATCACTTCCACTGTACCACTGCCTATTTCCTCTCTCTATTTCATTATAGAGAGAACTTGGCTCAGAAATAGATGTCACCATCTAAAGTTAGGTGGGATGAATCCCACACAGACAGCCTCTTGTAGATGTGCTAACTGAATGGGAGACTCAGGAGCATTTTTTTTCATGGTGTTCTGAGGAGAAAGCCTAGAAAAGGACTGAGAAGGGGGCGATGACCATGTTCTAGAAAAATCTGTGTATGGTGCAGAGAATGGAAAGTATGAGTGCTGGAAAGAGCTGGAAAAGGGGATAAATACTGCATTGAGATGATTGCAGCTGATAACAAATTATTCAGAACAGTTTAATCTAAAGCTGACTGCAAAGAGCTGTAGCAGAATCTCATAATACTGTGTAACTAGCTAATAAAATGACAAATGAAAATTAATGCTCATAAGTGCAAAGTAATGCAAATGGAATAAAAATAACTCAAACTATTCATACATATTAACAGGCTCTAAATTAGCTATTACACTCCAGGAAATAAATTTTGGAGTGATTGTGAATAGATTTCTGGAAGCATCTGATCCATGCTCATGGGAGGTCAAAAGAACAAATGAAACACTACAAATTATTGAGAAAGGGATGGAGTAAACCCAGAAAATGTTCTTATGTCACTGCATAAATTCACAGTGCTTCCACAGCTTGAAGGAGTGTACAGTTCTTCCCCAGCAGCCTCAAGGCAGGTATAACAAAGCTGGAGATGAGATAGAGAAGGGCTGCAAGGTGATCAAAGATATTCAGCAAAGACAGACTTTGGCTCTCCAGTCTGAAAAAGAGATGGATGAGAAGATAATATGATAAAAGCCTGTAGTACTATAAATGGTTTAGGGAAGGTGAATTGGGAATCCTTACCTGCAATTTTTTTTTTTTGTCCTTGGGGTGGACGAGATATCCAATTATATTATCAACAATGAATTTAAAAAAAACCCACAAAAGCAAATATATTTTACAATATTCAAAATTAGGTCATAGCACTCTTTGCAAGAAAAGGCCTACAAGGATTAAAAAGTAGATATTAGATGAAATAAAAAGTATTAACTTTCTGAGTATTAAACATTGTGGTCCAGTAAAAGTTCCCAAATATCAGCTCCTAAACAGCTAATTGCTGGAAAGCTGCATTTATTTTATCACTATACTTGTATACCTCTGTTTCCTGAAATACTGGCTAGCAAGTGCTGTTGAGTCCATGTTCTTGGCTAAACTGGCATTTAACCTGATGCAGTAAGGAATGCTGGAGGTCAACACCATAGAGGATGTTTGTACCATGGGCTAGGAAGTTTGAGCTGAGCAGGGAACAGCTGTGGATTTCCTTGGACATGAGCCTGGCATAAAAAAGATGGCAAAGAACTCCACTGAAAGGCCAGCAAGATGTGGCAATGTAGACTTCTATCATGGGAAAAGCCATTTGACCTGGGAAAACAGGTGTAATTTATTGTTCTTTTTTGTTCTTTCTAGTTCGACATTATTGTGAAGGCAGAGATCTTAGCCTTAGCTGAGGTGTGTTCTGGGTAAGTGGCTGTACTTAAGTTTCATATCAAAACCACTGGACTTGGTTGAAAGGGGCTGCACTTTGGGCACAAAGGGCTCGGAGCAACATGGACAGCTGGGGCTGCATTGCAAAGCAACTGGAGCATTGCTTCCCAAGGACTGCAGGACAGACTTTCCCATCTCTCCCCTCCCACAGTCACTATGAACAGTCCTGGACATTTAAAGGCTGGAGTAAATACAACAGAGTCCTTTCTTTCCTGAAGGTGCAGTCTGTTAAAAACTAAGGTAAGAAACTCCAGAAACCTGAGGGCAGAAATGCAGTTTTCTAATGGGATAACTGGGCAGTGGATCATGATATCTTCAGGAGAGTTAGATCATAAGTGTAACTTTTCTCTCTGACTGTGACTGGACACTGTGGGAAGGCTTCAGATCTGACTGTGTGCTGAGTTGCTTATTCCATAAATGTTGTTTACATTATAATGATAAAATTAAGATGGCTAATGATGTGACTAAAAAAACCCTCAATTCTTCTATTGTTTACATTTTTGTCCACAGACATGGATTTTTCTTTGCTTGGTATTAGCATGCAGAGCTGGAACTAAGTCTTAACCTCTTCTTACTGCATTCAAGAAATCAATTTGTTTTGCTAAAATGAAATGGATGTACAGTCTCAAGCAGCTGCATTCGAGTGTGACTGGAGATACTCAAGACTTCACCAAAGTGTCAAAAAGTGTTCTTACTGCCTGCATTCTTCTGAAGGGAATAAAGTAATTTAGAAAGTGTCATACTGAGTCTACTGAATTGATGGCAGTCTTCAGCAGGGTTTGGGATTGCACCCAAAGGGTCATTCTGTGTTGAATAGTAGGATGAAAAGAAAAAAAAAAGAGAAAATGCATCCTGATATTTAATCAAAATCCCTTTATCGCTCCAGAATCAAATCTGCAGCTTCCAGTGATTATCATCCTTCCCATGCTTCCCCCACTCCATTAATATTCAGCAGAGGAAAGATGGGTGTCCTTTCTGCATTATCTAGTACCTACAGCCCTGTTCATTTGATTCCTATTCCAAACCTTTCAAAACCTCTCTTCCTGGTGATGCTGCCAACCACATGGGCTTTTGGATTCCTGGTGAAGTTGCCAGGACTAGCATAAACCAATTTGAATTTATAATTTCTTTCAAATTAGGGCAGATTTGGCTTGGCAGCCTGTGGGATGTGATAAACATGGAACTCCAGCAGCAGTAAGCGTCATTTCAAGAAGCAGACAAATAATGTAAAGCTAACCTTTTATTTCACAGCTTTGTTTATCATAACCAAATTATAATAATTGTAAGTATAGATTATAAAGGAGTTCTGCTCACACTGAATGACAATCAAGGCCATGTAACATGGTAGTTTTGTTTTGTGGTAAGGTTACACCTGTTATTTTGCAACCCTAACCTAAGAAAAGTGACACGTGCTCATGGAGTCTTACATCTGCACTGCAGCTAAAGCCATCACACACATCATTGGAGCAGGAGTTGAGTCCAATCCGTCATCTAGGCAGGAGTGGTGGGATGAAGGATATGGAATATAAAGTGACAAACATCATTTGGGTGAAAAATCTTTGTGGGAATCAGTGTGTTGTCACTTCTTGCCTTCCAGTGTACCATGAGGAAATCTGCATCTGTTATGCAACCATTTTATCAGCAGAACCTTAGCATAAAGTATACATCAAGAAAATGTTGAAAAAATAAGAACTTTTCCTTGGAGATATCAAGGGAGTTTGGTAGAGGCAACAGAGTTTTACAGCTGCCTTGCCAGACTTGATGTTGAGAAAGTGGATTTCTACACTTAAGCCCAAAACACTGTGACACTTGTCTTCTGCTCTTGATTCAACAATCTTTATATATAAAATACTTGGCTGTTTTCAGGATTTTTTTTTCCTGGCTGAAGTAACATTTGAGGAAGCTCAGAAACCCCCCACTGAAATCAGGAGGTGTTGCAAGGGCATTTCAGATGCTCAGGTTAATGCACCTAAAATCAGTTTCATTGTTTCTACAAAGTGTTACCTATAAGTACAGCATTATAAATGCCCATAATTGTAAATGATTTTCATCTTTAAGGCTTTAACAGTACTACTAAAACAGATATTCTCTGATTCCTAAAAAAAATGCATTCATGATCTCTAGTTTGCTTTCAATAAAAACCTTGAGATTGCAAGCTATGATCCCCTTCCTTGTTTTCCAGTAGCTTTACTTTTCAAGAATGGTTTTGAATTAAACCCCTTATTAAGGTGCTTTTTCTTCTATTTTCCTTGCATGATATTTCCTCTCCCAGTCTATGTGATTTGGATGCTTTTCAGGTCTGATTTCAGTGTAGGCAATTTTCTTGAGAGAGCTTCAAGCCTGCATCCTACAGAGAATATGTCCAGCATTTTCCAAGGTGCTTAACTTCATATACGCATCAGAGATGACATGATAACAACTTTGAAGTCATTACTAAAACCCTGATCTCCTTTCACTTGTCTCCCTATAAGTAAAGTAATTTCATTGCATTCCATGGTTTCTCTTCCCTGTCTGCCAGGCACAGAGCAAATGGCTAATGCTTTTAAAATAGGAAAGCTGAGACTGGCTGGACTTGAAGAGGTTGCAGCCTGGATAAATTCCTTTACCACCTGCTAGGTCCAATCAATACCCTCTTTTCCTTTAATATGGTTCAAAGTAAAAAACCACCACCAACAATAAAAACAGCACTCAAGGATTTAATTTATCAAGAAAGGCATTTATATTTTCCAGACATAGTATGTAGTGATTAACTCTCTGGACAGAAATCAGTAACTCCAGATGAAGGCACATTTTTTCCAATGAGACATCTTTAAACGACATGTACTTCAAATTCACATTTTCCTTTGAATGGTACCTTCTGTCATTGATGACAATTCCTATGTGTCCTAAGACACTCCTACTAGGGCTCCCTGCAGCTCCTGGGACATCCTCCTTGCAGTTACCTAGGGAGGTGTGTTCACTCTAAATGCAAAGCAGAAATGCAGAAACTGAACAGGAACAAACCTCTGGGCACTTGCAGTCACCCTGCATTAAGATTGGCAGCACTGACAGTACTGCTCCATCACAGAGTTGCTCTGCTACTACCTGCAAGCTATCAGCTTCTAGGAAATGCCAAGTGTCATCATCTTGGCCTGGTTTAGGGCAGATTTGGGAGGAAACTTCCAAAGGGGTTCCTCTAGAAAGCAGATTCAAGAGGCCCCTCCCCAAACTGGTTCAGGAAAATATTTCCTTGGAGAAAAGCGGAAAAACCTGTTTATTTAACAAGCAAAATGTTCACAAGCGCAAAAGATTAATACCATTAAACAGTAAAACCTCTCGCTGTTCTGAAGAGATGGCAAATTCAGACAGTCCTTGCTGTGAGGTGTAGCTCAGCTCTCTCAGTCTCTTACCAGTCCCTCCTGCACTGGAAAATGCCATCCTGGGCCCCGGTGGGCCACAGGTNAGGACAGATCCTAAATACATAACACCTCCCAGAACAACTCATAGCTAAACTGCACATAACTTCAGGGCCCAGCTATACTCTCTTTAACTCTGGTGGCTGATCCATTTTGTCAACTGGTTTGGATTTCACAGCATAGTTGAAAAAAATATGAACCATAGTTTAGCTCATTTTTGAGGCTGCTGTGTCTTCTTCATGCCTAGACCATGGCCTTTCTATTTGCAGACTATGAAAAATTAGTGAAGATAGAATTTGAAGGCCATGTTTTATTAACACCAGCAATCAGGGTTTCACTTGGAACACAGACAAGTTAATTCAGTCTGGCCAACTGCTTCACCTCCCCTTCTCATCATCTAAAGTGTTGAGAGTGAAATGTAGAGGTTGGTTATGTAGAACACAACCCACTGTGTGGGCACATCAGTGTCTGCTGCTGCTACCTGCTGAATTAATTGCTTATCTAGGGAAAACTGGCAATCCTGTGAGACTTGTGTTTCTTAGCATGGAAGGACCTGGATTTGCTCTGTTCAAGCAATAGAGTTACTACCCTGGGAATTGTTACACAAGTACAGTTACACTTCAAAACAGATGTTCAAATCCATTACAGAAAAGTGCCAAGGCAATTTTGAAATTCCCATTTATGTATAGATGTTTTCTATCTCTGTATTGCCCAAATTGCAGTACAAGCACAGTCTTAATTGGCCTGAGCTTTTCAAGAGACAGCTTTCTGAAAGCTTAATGCTTTCTGAAAATGGTAATGCTTCCTGAAAAAGGAAGGAGGATTCTACAGATGAAACCTGATGTACATTTCAGGAACCCAGTATGAAAGCAAGCAGGTTCTACCTTCTACCCACCCACTATTCCCCATGGCTAATTGCTGCAGCATTACATCTTCTCTCTCTTCTACTGCCCATGTAGGTGAACAATTAATTACATAAGGGACCAGGTACAAAATAGCCAAGTTCATTTTGGCAGGTTAATTTTCAGACAGGACAGTGGTCTCTTAGAGTTTGGGGCAAAACCACTTGCATTGCATCACAAAGATGGAGAAGAGAGTGAGGAAGGGGGCCAGGGATTGTTTAAATTGCTGTAAGTGACACAGTTGAATGAGAAACTACAGCTGGAAATCAGTTCCATGGTTTTTTCTCTCCTTCCCAGCAAACAGATGTTGTGATTGTGAGAAGAAAGTGTGAGGAAGAAGAACAGGGATAGCTTAAACTGCTATAAGTAACACAATTGAATGAGAAACTATGGCTGGAAATCACTTCCATGGTTTCTTCTTTCCTTCCCCGAAAATGAACACTGTGATTGTTTTTCTGCTCCAATCACCCACAGAAGCAAAATGGAGGGCAGGGGAGCTATAAAAAGGAAGTGATTCATCCCTGCTTCCTGTGAAGATCAGAGTTTTTCTGGATGATTTGCTTGGTGTGAGCTTTGTGAGGTGCCACTGCAGGACTATCTAAGAACTGCTCTAGGAGGTACATGCTGGTATCAACAGTTATCAATGGGGAACAGTAGTTGATGCCAGGGTCATGTTCTGCCATCTGTTTGTTTGTGTTTCCCGTGTGGAAACCTGTGAAAATTGGTCCTTCTTGTTTCTGCTAGGAAACAATTGGCCACAACTATAGAGCAGACCACAGGAAAGAGGGTGCTTGGATCTGGGAAGTATGTGGGGTTGGTGTTGTTTTTTTTTTTTTGAGTTTTTTTTTGTTTTTGTTTTTGTTTTTTGTTTTTGTTTTTGTTTTTTTTTCTTTTCTTTTTTTTCCCCAGAAATCCCCATGTAAACACTGAAGGTATGCAATTGTTTACAACTCTTTTGCAGGAAAGTTGCTTCAGCCACCTTTGGAAGCAGCAAGCCAAATGAGGGTGTCACCTTCTTCAGACTGAAGAAAATTCAGGTTTCTTAAATATTGAGCACTCAAATATAGGCAACATAAGAATAAGTGTGAAAGGCTTAAAAATACGAAGATTTTCTAAGACAGATTGTTAAATGGTAACTGAGAGCAATTATCTTGTTTTAATGTTTATCTCTTACCAGTGTAACTTCACTTGATTCCACTGTTTTTTCTCTTGATTTTGTCATATCTGATTTACATCATTATAAAAGAGAGTGAGATCAAAGGAATGATGAAAACACTAAGAGTACCTTTGTCATTTATTCTTCTCACTGTCACTAAAGCAGGACAGTTTCATAATCAACACAGATCTCTCTTTGTGGGCATTAATCCAGGAAAGCATTAGAGTGTCAGCCTAAGTCTACTGCTGTTCAGGAGGACATGTTTTGGGCTGATGTATATTACTGAGCAGAGATTCCTTCCCTTTACTGTATTTAATTTTCTGTGCAGATGTTAGTTATTTGGATATTCTGGAGGGTATTCTGGAGATATACCTAAGGAAAAAATCATTCTATTGGGCAGGACATGTAAACATGTAACTAATACACTTCTCTTGCAATATAGCTTTTATCTTTGCATTTTGTTGATGATTGTTTAGCTTATTATTTTACTTGTTGGTCACATCAAAGTTCCTGCTGAATTTACTTCAACAATTTCACAGAATCTGATTAGAGGAGTTTTTATTTTCAGACTAAAATACAAAATTTATTAAAAGGCAAAAATAAGAAAAATGACACTGAACTGCATTTTATTAAGCATAACACAAAAAATAAGAAAGAACGACATAAGTGAAGCAATTAATATACAGGTTACATTTGAGGAAAACAGCAGCCACACATAAAGGAGCAAAAGTTTGATGGAATGGTACTAAGGTTATCTAAGGTTATTTTTGTCAGTTTATGTGGTACTTCATTCACTTGTGATCAACCTCCCTTATATTTCTTAAATGGTTATGCTTACATAAGACCACAAAAAGAAAGCTGCACTTATTTTAATCACATTTTCAGCACAGTATAGGTAAACCAGCCACAAGATGGCAATACACCATGACGTGAAAAGATAATTACTACATTTTGTCTGATTTTAACCCCTCCACAAATGGCTGAAGCATGCTGCCTTTTTAGCTTTGGAAAATTTAATGAGGACTTTGGGAAACTTGATGAGGAATAGTCATAAAATAATAATTTTAAGAACCCACCCCAACTAATCCCTCTGCAGCTATAAACAATTTATTTCTTATTTCTTTTCACTTTTCTGTTGTTTCTCTCCACTTACTATTGTTTGCAGGGAGCTATTCTTTGAAGGAGTGAAAAAGCTATGGGACACAAAATGCATTAGCATCCCTGCAGAAGGGAACAGGTTTGTGTTTATGGAGGCCACAGACACTAAAGCTGATTGCTCTTGACAGTCAAAGCATGGCTCCATCAGTAGTGAGAAAGAAACTGATGCCCTTCTCCCCTGGAATAATGAAAAAAGAGGCAGCATAATGTTATGAAAAGGATAGAAATGTGAGGGTGCATTGTTCAAACACATGTTCTTAGGGACTTCAAATGGAAACTTCTGCAGTAAACTTTAGACCATAATAGGAAAAGGTGGCAAAAAGACACTTGAAGATTTTTTTGACTATAAAATAGCACTGAGTCACCAGTATGAGGTATTTGCAAGGAAGGTCAATGTAATTATAGGAGTTAGCAGGTGAAGCCTCAGATGTTCTGGAAGGATGTGGCATTGCTGTTTGTTTGCATTCCATTTGCACCGCAGCGATCCAGTACGTCAGGGCACAGCCGGCAGGGCAAGGAGACATTCCCCTCCTTTTCCCTGGAAATGTAAGTCGGCTTTCTGATGTGGTTGCAAGACAGGATGCCAGGAAGTGTCTGGCTGATGTACTGAATTTATAGAGCCAGGATTAAATTAATCAGTAGATATGAAGGCAGGAGGAAGTTTTCCCAGGTCAGAAGGTCAAGAATTGTTGAATGTGGTTTATGTTTTCCTGGGTAACAGAAGGGTGTCACGTACATCCTAAGGCAACCTGAGCATTTCAGCATTTTCTTCTTGTGATGTGTTGCAGGTGACTTTTGATCTTCTGCTACCGCCTTCAGCTTGTGTCATGTTGTGCAGAACAGGTTGATCTGTGGGATGTCTTGTGTAAACTTTTGCTATACCATGCACTACAACAGAAGGGCTCTGGACTAAAACATCTAAACATCTCTTTGTTATATGACCCTGCAGTGCAATATTTTTTCAGTTCTTGTCTCTAAAAGCTTGGGTTAGAAAATGCTAAGGAAGTTAAAGGAATCATTGATGTAGCTTTAGATTTAGCCATAAATAAGCAAAATATGGAACATAAAAACATAAAATCATTTTGGTTGAAAAAGAAAATCATGGAGTTCAACCATTAACCCAACAATGGCAAGTCCACCACAAAACGACATCCTTAAGTGCCACAACTACACATCTGTTCAAGTACCTCCAGCAGGAGGACTCAACTACTCACTTGGGAAGCCTGTTCCAATGTTCGACAACCTTTTTCCCTAATATCCAATCTAAACCTCCCCTGGTGCAATTTTAGGCCATTTCCTGTTGTCCTATCTCTTGTTGCTTATAAATGTAACAGAGACTGACCCTCACATTGCTACAACCACCTCAGTTGTAGAGAGCAGTAAGATCTGGCCCCCACCTCTCCCAGACCCCTTTTCCACAGGTTAGACAACCCCATCTCCCTCAGCCACTCCTCATAAGACTTGTGCTCCAGATTTCCCAGCAGCTTTGTTGCCCTTGGAAATGTGCCAGCACTTCAATGTCAAAACACAGTGTAGTGAGGAGTCCCAAAACTGACCCTGCCAGTGCTGAGTACATGGAGACACAGACCCCTTTTCCACAGGTTAGACAACCCCATCTCCCTCAGCCACTCCTCATAAGACTTGTGCTCCAGATTTCCCAGCAGCTTTGTTGCCCTTGGAAATGTGCCAGCACTTCAATGTCAAAACACAGTGTAGTGAGGAGTCCCAAAACTGCCCCTGCCAGTGCTGAGTACATGGAGACAGTCATTGCCCTTGTCCTGTTGGCCACTCTAGTGCTGATCCAAGCCAGGATGTCACTGGCATTTGTGGTCAGCTGGACACAGCTGGCTGATGTTCTGCTGCTGTCAACCAGCACTCCCAGGTCCTTTTCCCACCAGGCTGCTTTCCAGCCACTTTTCCCCAAGCCTGTAGTGATGCCCGGGGTTGGCATGACCCAAGTATAGGACCTGGGACTCGGCCTTGTTGCACCTCATACAGTTGGCCTCAGCCCATCAATCCCGGCTGTCCAGATCTCTCTGCAGAGCCTTTCTACCCTCAGCAGATCAACACTCCCAGCCAGCTTGAGGTATCTGCAAACTGACTGAGGGTGCCTTCAGCCCCCTCAACCAGATCCTCAATAAAGATATTGGACAGGCCCCAGTACTGAGCCTTGGGGAACACCACTCATGATCGGCCACCAGCTGGATTTAGCTCCATTCATCACCATTCTCTGGGCCTGGCCATCCAGCCAGGTTTTTTACCCAGCAAAGAGCACACCCATCCAGGCCATGAACAGCCAGTTGCTCCAGGGAAATGTGGTGGGAAATGGTGTCATAGGCTTTACTGAAGTCTGTATAGACAACACCCACAGCCTTGCTCTCATTCTCACAGAAGACTGGGATAGATGACACAGTCATTCCATTTCTGTCATTTTGAGTAGTTTATTTCCTACCCTGCTGGTTTTAAGTTGCCATCCTGCTACTGCCTTCTCAGTCTGCCTGCTGCTCATAAGGATCAAAATAACAAATCTGTTGAATTTTTGACTGTTTCTGATGACCATAAGAAAGCTCACATTTTATGCTTTTCTATCCTCTAAAGAAAATCTGACAATGCAAACTGAAATCCTTCCTGCCTCTTGTAGACAGCTGGGCTACAGTTTGTGACTGGAGTTTGAATTGCTAATAAAATTTTGACTACAATCCCCTATATTTCATTTACAGCTTTAAAATTTAACAAGGAGTTATATGCATCAACTTAGGAATTTTTATTAGTTTTCTCTGCATGTTTCTTTATTATATCCACTAAGTAGTTGATGCATACTCTAATTAACCACTTTGATTCTTTTTTTGTAAGTTGCATTTCATCTACTGTCTGCTCCTTGCTGATGAACAGTTGCAATGAAGACAAACATGCTTTTCTTGGAGGAATTGCATCATTACAACATGAAATAGATTGAGAGTAGTTTAATGAGTTTAATGAATTCAGTGTCTTCTTCTGAATAGTTTATTCTGAGTATACCAGAACAAGGACATCATGATGCTGATGGAACTGTTTTACGAAACTATAACCTACACATGGAATATACTCAAGCTGTAGGGTATTTAATTGTTCACATTGAAACTAAGAAGGACAGAGACCATTGGCATTTAAAGGGTCTATGTCTTTCAAGTGATGGTTCCAGCTGAGTTTTTACTTTGGCACCAGGTCTTTTGTTTGTTTGTTTGTTTTTGTTTTTGTTTTGTTTTGTTACCATAATCACTAATCTACAGCAATCTGTGTTGTAGTTGTTACCAAAGTTGCATTAACATTTTAGTAGACTTTATTTCATTGATGCTAGATTTGGAAGGGAAAAATGAGTAAATTTCACCTCTTGTTTCCTCTCTTTCATGTGTGTGAACGTCAGAAATGCCTTCACAACATCTATTATACAAGAAATGTGTCCTGGTTAAAAGGGGAAAGAGAGAACACCCATAGAAAAAATGTCAATCTACCGGTTCATAACAGCTCTTTTACTACAGTCTGAGATATGGAAGAGGTTACTAGATTGCTATGGCTGCTTCAGAATTTTCAGTGGCTCTTTTTCTCACTCAAAAATCTTTTTTTTTTTTTTTTTCAGAAAAAGTCTGTTTGTGGGAAGGTTTAGTCTTATTTTTTGTGTGAACTTTGACATCTTTCTTAGTCTTCTAAAAAAATAAACAAATCCAGTTTCTTTTTGAAAACCAATTTTTCCTTTATAAAATTAATCCCCTTCTAAAAACATGATCTTCAAAATGATCAAAACAGAATCTCTTTTTCTAGACAGGGTTTGTCAAAAATTTGTTTAATTTATGAATGCATTTTAGATTTTGACTTATTGTGATTTAGAAAGGGAAACTGAAAAAATCTTACAAATTTTCGTAGAAAGGGAATTGTTCTTTGTGCAGCTTTACTGACTGTGTGTCTCCCTGATCATTTTCTTTTTTTAGCTCCACAGTCTACCTCCTACATGTGGAAAAATATTTTTCTTATATTCCTGTGCTCCTGGTCATAAGTACTATATCCTTCTGATTAAAAAAAAAAAAAAAAAAAAAAAAAAAAAAAAAAAGACTCCAAGAGGTATCAGTTTGGTTTCCTCCTTATTCATGGCCTTCTTGTTGATGCTTTCAATTTGTTCCTTGCTGGGTGTGGGATATGCCTCTATGGCTTACTGCAACCATTTCATTCTGTGTAAAATGATGGCTACATGCTGCTACTGGCACCTGCAGACGGGGAATTCTGACTGAATACTGATTTTACACACTTTATCTGAAATGCATAAGAATTGTATAAAAAGAAGTCTTAGATGCATGTTATAGCTGGAACACAGGGCTAAAAATCTGGCTGCAGTTATGCATGAAGGAACAGAAAAAATAAAACAGAAGGAACAAAAATCAGGACCATTCTCAGTGAATTTAGCTAAGGACCATGAACAGCTGTTTTTCTGGGTGCTATACTCTATCAAGGAACTTATGTGTTTTGTGGAGTTATTTTCTGTTTGTTTGTTTGTTTGTTTTTCCCTCATATATTCAAACAAAGTAATTTAGGAGTGACTCAAGGAAAACAGAATCACTTCCTTCCAGTCAGTTAAAAAGGAAGGTATCAAAATTTTCAGCTCTAAGTGTGCCATTTCTGTGCATTTAAATGGGTAAGTACACATTAAGATCACTATAAACCTTTCAGCCAAACTTTACCCATCTCTTTGTTCTCTCACTCTTTTCAGCCATATAGATTTTCCTGATATCTGTCCTTTCCTTTTGTTTACTCTGACTCATTGATTACACATTACTAATGGCTTTTTCTGTGCTTCGGTTTCTCCCTTTGTGAAATGAGGAACATCTATTTTTGCTGTTGTGTCAAGGTAATAGATTTATTAGGAATACCTCATTGATACGTTCCCATTAGGAGGCAGCTCCTTAAATCAAACCAGAGGTACTACTTCTCTGTGCTCTGAGGCACTGTAATTTGAGGTGTTCAAATATTGCTTCTATGCTAGGCTATCTTGAATGAAAGTGAAAATACTAACATTAGAGAAGTAAAGTATTCCTGGGGAGAAGGTGGCTAGCTTGTTTGTAAATGAGATAAAATACACAAAATTTAGAATATCTTGGGATAGCGATTTCTATCAGAAAGTAAAATCTAACAGTATCAGTTGTGTATTTTCTTGATGTGTGTGTGTATGCTTGCTCTGAATACTGCTTTCAGTAACTTATGAGAATTATAAAAGCAATGGAGAAACAGGCACTGGATTTGGGTGCCTTAGTAAAAGCATCGCCAGCAGGTCAAGGGAGGTGATCTTGCCCTTCTATTCAGCTCTGGTGAATATCCAGTATCCAGTTCTGGACTCCTTAGGACAAGAGAGACATGGAGATCCTGGAATTGGACCAATGGATGGTTAAGGGCCTGGTGAATCTCGCTTATGAGCAAAGGCTGAAGGAACTGGGCCTGTTCAGCCTCAAGAAGAGATGAGTGAGAGGGGATCTCACCAGTGGATGTAACAGTATTGGTTTTGCATGGCCAGGTTTGGTAGCAAGGGGCTACAGGTGGCTTCTGTGAGAAGATGCTGGAAGCCTCCTTCATGTCCAGCAGAACCAATCCTTGGTGGCGCCAAGACCGATGTGCTACTGGAAAACACTGGGCGAATTCAAAATTATGGCAACACCTCTATGACAACATTCTTAAGAAGAAAAATTTTTAAAAGTTAATGTGCAGGTATAATTGCACATCAGGGGAAGGACTTTTCTCCCTGAGCAGTGGCAGAAAAAATGTGTGATGAACTGACTGTAACACTCGTTCCCTGTCTCTCTGAGTTGCTGCAGGGCAGGAGGTAGAGCTAGGAAGGAGGGAGAGGTGGAGGGGACATTGTTTTTTAAGGTCTCATTTTACTTCTCATTGTCCTGCTCTGGTTTTATTAAAAACAAATTAATTTAGTGTCTTTAATTCAAGCCTGTTTTGTTCATAATGGTATTTGGTAAGTGATCTCTCCCAGTCCTTATCTCAACACATGAACCCTTTGTTTTATTTTCTCTCCCCTGTCCAGCTATGGAGGAGAGTGAGAGAGTGGCTTTGGTGGGTGTCTGGTATCCAGCCAATGTCAGCCCACTACAATAAGTACCTGAAGAGAGGGTGTCAAGAGGATGGAGCCAGGATCTTTTCAGTGGTGCCAAGCAAAAGGACAAGAGGCAACAGGCAGAAACCAAAGCACAGGAATGTGAAGAAGAATTTCTTTTCCATGCAGGTGACCAAGCACTGGAACAGATTTCCCAGCAGAGGTGTGGAGTCTCCCTCACTGGAGATATTCAAGAGCTGTCTGGACACAACCCTGTGCCATGTGCTCTGGAATGACCCTGTTTGAGCAGGGAGGTTGGACCAGATGATCCACTGTGGTCCCTTCCAACCTGACCCAGTATGTGATTCTGTGATTCTGTAATTTGTGCATGAAGTATAGAATAATGGTTGAGGTTAGAAGGCACAACTGGAAGTCGTCTAGTTCAAGGTCTCTGTTCAAATACGGTCACCTAGAGCTGGTTGCCCAAACCATCCAGGCATGGGCAGGCTACATAGGTGGCCAGCACTCAGATGCTTGCTCCACATATGGAATATGAGTCTTCTCTTGAGGGCAGCCTTGGCAAAACTCAAAATGTCAGTGCTGTTCAGGCCTACCCTTGAAGAATGAGCAAACAAACTCAGCAGACACACTGTGAACTAAGCCTCATCCTCTCAAATGTAGAGGGAGCTAATCTGACATGGTCATTTATCATGACTATTCATGGTCTATGGCTGTGATATAGACTCCTCCCTGTACAAACAGAGAGAAAGAAATTCTCAGTGAACTCCTGCTTCACGGGAACATTTGGACTTGCTCATTTGGACAAAGCTATGTGGAGAATCTCTCAAGGAGAGTGTACTTCCCCTCCTGTCTCTTTCCTGCAACAGCCTAAAGACTCTGAAGCACAGTGAGTGCTTCATCTCCTTTGTTAACTGCCTGCAGACTGCTTGTTAGACAGCACTGTTCACAGCTGAGCCTGGCTGTTCACCAGGAAGCTAATGTTATCCAAATTTTGGTTCAAAATAGAATGAATTAAAGGCATTTAATCTCAATTTCAGTCTTTGCCTGTTTTTTTCCAAGCTTCATAATTGAGCTGCCATTTCTAAATCATTGTTCCCAGCTTCTTGTCACTTAACACCTCTAGCATTTTAAGCAGCTTAATCTTGAATCCTTTATTGTGTAACCACATTTCAACTGGAAATAGCAGCAAATCCTAGACATTCCAAACCTCATCTTTGCATCTTATGTAGCCAGTGTTATCGCTGCCAAGTAAAAAAACCAAGTAAGGATGAGTGTGTAGTGCTCCCTTGCATTTAGTGGATAAAGACGGGAAGGAGTCTCCTCTGCACATGCAGAGAAGTGGGACAGCACACTGTTAACAATCTACTCTGAGTGGCAGTGGCTGGGCCTCCCTCTGGGAGCTGAAGGGGACTCCTGTATGGCTTCTTCCACATCTCTAACTTTATCAAAGTTGACACCTTACTTTATGTTATTAAACATATATAACTTTGTATGTTATTAAAATGAATCTCATTTGCATGGGAGGCTATAATTAGTGCAGAAATAGCAGAAGTTGGATTAGTTATGGTAAAATTGTGAAACAGCAAGGAGGAATGTGGGAGAAACAAGTACTGTGATTCCCACCAACAGGCTGGGAGTTTTGTGAATCCATACGTTACAAAACATGTTATGTCACTACCAAACAGTGGACTTAATTTTATTTTATAACTTTATAAAGTTTCACTTTAACTGTTCTTCCACTGTCTCCTATCTCTTGTTGCAAATAGGGGTGTTGAAAAAACCCCAAACCCAACAACCCAGTATGACATGGAGAGAGACCATTAATAGTAGACCTGTATTACTTGGGAACTGTGTTGAAGTCATGGAGGTGCAGAGACTCAAGAGATTTGGATCCCCACAGGATCACTCCATCTAACGTATGAAAAGCACACAGCCAAACGGGATCAAAGGCTGAATTTTATGATTTGCCTTATTCAATTAGGGGAAACTGTCTGTTAATATGTAAGATAATACGTATTATCCACTTGCAAAAACAGCGATGTCAGGTAAAAGGTACATATACTCCCACCTCAACTGTGAATCCTTAAAGCCAAGACCAGAAAATTCAAAATTCCTTTGGTTTAGAAAGCACTTTGCCAAGATTGTGTTCCTATCTTCCATGCAATGCTGCCTGTGAAGAAATCAGTTAAGGAGTGAAAAGGCACACGAAGCTGGTTGCTGATGGAAAATATATGAGAAAATGATGTGGGAACTGAATAGAGGACCTGGAAATTCAGTTCACTGTTGTGGTGGTATAGGAAAATTCTCTAGGAGGAGGAGATTGTCTCTAGAATGAGGTTTGGGCGTTAAGATGGTAGAGAAGAACAGGGTTTTAGAAGGGTTTCCGTTTCAGGTTGATGAGGGTTGGGATTTCATCTGTGGAAGGAAACAGTACCTGGAAAAGGACTGTGGCGTCTTCTCTTCCCTGTCTGCCCTTGTAATCTTCCAAGGACTGACAGTCTCTGCCTCCTGTTGTCACAACCCCCTTGCACACACGGGCACTTGTGCCCTCCCCATCCCAGTTGTCCCTGTAGACGCTCGCTTTTAGCTCGTCATTGTCCACAGAATTCCCCGCTCATCCTCCCGCACGTTCTCACCACAAATAGCGGAGAGAAAAAAAAGACGTATGAAAAGTGTATGGCAGCAACACTGTGAGAAACGTGCGCTGGAGATACGGGCTGAGCCCTTCAGCAGCACTGCCGTGGAAAGGCGCTCCGCTGCCCGCTGGCTCTGCTGCCGGCGCCAGCCCTTCCGCAGCGGGCACGGCGCTCGGGGCGGGGGGGCCGCGGAGCTGGGAACCATGGCGGAGCTCAGCGGCTGTTTCCGCACAAGGCGGCGGGGACCACCGGGGGCCGGGTTCTCCCCGGACACGCCCGGGGCCTTCCCCAGACACGGCCCGTGGCCTTCCCCGACTCCGCCCGGGCTTCCCCCAGACACGGCCCGGAGCCTCCCCCGATCGCGGCCGCCCCCAGCGCCTGGCGCCGGCCCTGCCGGCAGGTGGCGCTGCCCAGTCCCGCCGGCAGGTGGCGCTGCCGCCATTTGTCCGTTTTATTTCCTCACCGTGTAAAGGTGAGGGAGAGAGAAAGGCTCTAGAAGGATTTGACGGATTTGAGAAAATTAAAGTTCAGAGCAAGCAGGGTGGCAATGGGGGCAATTATAGAACTGTAGAGTCATAGAATGTTAAGGAATGGAAGGGGCATCAGAGACCATCTAGTCCCAAGGCCCCTGCCCTAGTCACACCTCCCACTATCCCAGGTTGCTCAAGGCCTTGAACACTGCCAGGGGTGGGGCACCCACAGCTTCTCTGGGCAACCTGTTCCAGTATCTGACCACCCTCACAGTAAAGAATTTCTTCCTAATATTTATACTAATAACCCAAATTTCCCCTCTTTCAATTTGTCATTATTAATCCCTGTCATTCCAAGGCATCACTATCACTACAGTTCCTGACCAGAACTTTGTGTCATTTGTGGAGGTTTCTGTATATTAGGACTGATTTCAGCTGGGGATGTGCTTTGACAATGCCAAGGAGGCAGAAAACAAGCCCTGTGACATTGGCCTGGGTGCTCAATAAAAACGTAGTGGATTCAGTGTGGGGATGAGCTTGTGGAAGAGTCCCTGTCAGAGCTGCCCACCTCTGCAGGGCTTGGATTCATCTGGAGATCCTTAATGTGTGTTTTGCTGGTGCTTGGACTGCTTGGTGTTGAGTTTTCCAGCTGGCACCAGCTGTGTGCCAGATGGGACTTGATGTGTATTTACACTGACATTTTGAGACTTCATGTGGAAGCTGGTCCAAGGAAGCTGAGTTCTGCCACTGAGGGTGCTGCAGTCAGATCCTGCTGACCCTGACTGGAGAAACTGGCAAAGAGTTCATGTTACCACTCCAAGGCTTTGCAGCAGGTAACCCGCTGATATCTGTTTGTCTGTTGGTTTCTCTGTCCTCTCAGCAGTGGAATTCAGCCACGTTGTCCTTCTCAGAGACTAATGGTAGTGACATATCTACCAGTTCTCCATAACTTTTCATCAGACCTGAAACTGGCTAACCACGTGAGATAAGAGGAAAAAAATGAGATTTATCTTTTCCTGCATTAAAATCTTTTTCTGCACTAAAATCTTTAAAATGTCAGCCAGCTTGGTAAGGAGGGTGAGACTTTTCACTTTAAGAAATATACTTCAGAGTAAAGGGTTGTTTCTATGACACAGCTAAAAGGGAATTAACAGTAGGAAATTAGTCTTTAAGAGAAGCCCAAAGTATCAGGAGGGAGGGAATTTAAATAAGGGTAACATTTTAACTGGCTCTAATTTCCAGAGTTTCATCTGTTTTGTATAAAACTGGCTAGAAAATAGCTGATCTAAAATGAGTCTTGTGTTTCATGCCTATGTACTGTTCCATGTGAATAATATGTTTAAAAAGATGCAACATGAGAAAAAAACCCCATCCAGACTTACTAATATAGACTTCAGCAAAGTCAAATTATTCAGTTATGTTTTCAGCTGTCTATAAAAACATATGGTAATCTGCACTACTTTTTTTTTTGTGTTTTAGCCTATTTCTCTCATGGCAGTCCAAAAAATACAGTATTAGCAAAAAGAGAGAGAGAAAAAAGAAAAAGCTGGCTGTTATGGCTACATTATAAAATTACTAATAAGGTTCCTTAAAAATAAACTTTGTAAGATTACTTTAGACTTCTCAGTTGACAGTGATTATGGTAAGTTACAGTACTGACCGTGGAGTTTAGAGGATGCTCACCTTTCTGTAGGCCTAAAGGCTGCTTGAGGAAAGATGCAAGAATTTAACTCCAATGCAGTATCTGTCATTATCTTCTCTGACAGAATCAGAAACACATTTTTTTACCATGGTAGAGTTTGTAATCTTGGAATTCAAAAAATTTATGCATCTGCAGGATGCTCCTTTCATCCCATGCAGATGAGCCCACTTTACAATGCTATACCCTAGACTCGAATGGGGATTTCAGTTCGGTTTTCAGGAGCAGCTGCAACAATAAGGCAGCTTTTTAGCTGCAGTGCAGCACAGGTGTACATTAACACTAAAGTCCCGTGGTGGCAATAAGATCATTAACAAATTTACTCATGTAGTTTCAAGACTTTCTTCCACCTCATTTTTACCCGTTGAAAAATATTCGCCTCCTGTTTGAAAAGTCTTTCTCCGTCACTAGAGGACACTATTGAACAGAAAATGCGGCGCCTGAGCACACAGATGAGAGATTGCTTGTTCCCAAGTGCCAGAAACTTGGAGAGAAATTCAGTTTTCAGCAACTGATTTTAACTCAGCTTCTCAGGGTTTTTCTTTTTTTTTTCCTACCTGTACTGTCACTTTACTATCCTTACTCTACTCCACTGGGAAAAGCCCACTGGAATCATGTCAGCCAAGTATCAGACCTATTTCACTGTTTCCCTCATGGTTTCATGCACTTAAACTATGGTATGTCAGCCTGAAATAACAGCAGTTGTGCCAAAAGACATGGAGTAAACAAAATCCTGGGCAAAGGGAATTTCCTCCATGAGGATGAGGATGGCTTTCTCATTTTATTTGTGAATGTTACTAATCTCTTTCTTCAATCCCATTCATTATCCTTCATTTCAAGATCCAGAGAAAATTAGCAAGAGGCTTTCAAAATTTCATCTTGAAAAAAAACTTGTGTCTTTCCTATGGAAAAAACCAACAACATTTACCATATGACAAATAGCAGACACAAGAAACCTGTGTCTAAACAGAATGAGAGCTGCTGAGTAAAAGTCTGAAGAAACTGAGAGTTTTGACATATTTACAGCAGACTACTCCATCCCATTGGTACTAGCTTGCAGTATGAAACACCTTTATTTTGGAAACCATTTTGTGGTTTGATGTAGCTGTCTGCTTATAGAATCCGGGAAAAATTCCACATGCTACACCCTGTAGACCTTTTCTAAGAAATGTAATAATGTTTCCTCATATAGGGAGGAAGAGATGTGATGACCTAAGGCATGTATTGTTGAAAACAAGGATGTGGTTTTTTCAGTACTGCCCATCTGGTGTCTTTCATAAGGCAGTGTTAATATAACTAAGTTTGTAGAAGACCAGAAGCAAAAGCAAATGCTTCAGGGACTGCAATAATGAAACCCTTTAACCAGTTTTGTTCTGAACACAGTAAGATTGTAATAGATGGCTGATAGCCAACACTCAGCAGTGTCAAAGAAAGCAAATAGATGATGAAAATAAAGGGAAAAATGCTTATGCTGAGTTCAAGACATTGAGACTGAAGAAGACATAGATCAAAGGACTACAGAGTACTGCATGAACTTATGCTTTGAAAATCATCTTGCAAACCGCTTGTAAAAAATATATTTTGTAGTAGTCTGGCTTTCAGTAAAAAGATGGAATAAATCACTCTGCCTATATTTTGGTAGTTTTTGGTAGTTTAAAAACTGTATGCTATATATGCAACATTTTTTTTGGAAGTGACTGCTTATGCACAAGCACTGATTTCCCTGGAAAGCAGTACAGGTTAATTATTTGTTGAGTGAGGTAGAGTGCCAAGATACAGTATCTGATTCTTTCTCCAGACACAGGATTGGCTAGTTTCTATGTCCTTTTCCTCTTCCTATAGAGAGAGGCCCTACAGAGTTGCAGTCTTGTGAAGCATGTGTTAGCTTCAAAACTTATGAAACAGCTCAAACCCACAGCAAATTGAAATGCTGTGTAGCACAGACAGGCCACAGGAAGAAAACCAAAACCATGTATGAAATGCAAAGAGTAAATCAATTTTTGTTACCTCTCCAGCCAGGGGGATCCCCAAAACAGCACCTGGCCAGAGGCACACAGGCAAGGATGCACCATGGAGCGCTGTCCATGCTGGGCGATGACCAAACCTGCCCTTCTGGATTCCTGAAGGTGTAATTTACCACTGTGCTTTGGTCTTTCCCACACCAAGGCTGGAATCTCAAGCATGTTTTATAGGGTGCCTCTAAGTCTGTCACAGGTCTGTGTTATCCAAACAGAGGTATTTTTCTTGTCCAACACATGAGGCCAAAGAACAATTAGTATGACATATGTGGTTTTGGCACCCCAGCTGCAAAAGTATCCTCCTCACTGATCTTCCATTATTTTCCCACAAATACTGAAACCAAGGCTAAGGAGGAGAGTACAGCTGGATGTTCCCAGAGTATGTTGTGACTCCATGTTGTGGCCTGCACAGCTGCCAGTGTAGAGGACAGTCTGTGCAAAGATGCTCAGCTCTGCTCAGTTCTACACTGCAAAGCGTGGTGAGAGTCTGCTCAGGTATTGTTTTTTCTCTTGGCACTGTAATGTACTGGGCTGTAAGAGGATCCTGAAACCTCCCAGCTGGTATTTGCAGGGTCATTTACTGAAAATTGATATCCAGACCCTTTAGCTTCCCATCAGATCTCAACTGGCTAATTTGTTTGAACTTCCTCTTCTTTTTTAACAGTGTCTGAATCTAAGGCTCAAAGAAATAAAGTAAAAAATAACTGAGGGGAAAAAAAGTAAGAATACAAGATCAGAGAGTTCATAGGACCCTTTATAAGTCAGCCACTGGATTACAGAAATGCCACAAGTTCATGGTATATTATCTGGGTCTCTTTCTCACTTTATATACAAACTGCACTGCTTGATTCTGTCTGTACATAAGCAGTCATAAGAATGCTCTGGTTTGACTTGTGCATTTTCTGTGCTCATTTTGCTCAGTTTAGTGGGTGAAATTTGGGCAGTGTCTCACTGAATAATACATGTGTCTTTTAATAGCATTCATGTGTTGCTTTGTGTAGGCACTGCCAGAAGCCAGTGCTGGTGCAAGGCCTGCACATTTGTGACACCCAGTAGAGAGAGACAAGTGTGTGGAACTACTGTGTGCAGGGCTCTGTCAAACCTCTTGTGTGAAGTTGTTCTGGTTTGGGGCAAATTTGGGAGGAAACTTCTGAAGGGGTCCCTCTAGAAAGCAAATTCAATCCGCCCCTCCCCCCACCGGTTCGGGAGACATAAATCTTTGAGAAAAGTGGAAAAAACCTGTTAATTTAACAAGCAAAGTACTCACAAACATGAGAAAATGAATAATATTGAACAATCAAGCCTCCTGTTGTTCTGAAGAGGTGGCAAATTCAGACAGTCCTTCTGTGGGTCGGAGAGTCCTTTCCGTGGGTGCATCTCCGGCTCCCTCTCAGTCCCTCCGGGGCTCGGGTCCGGTGTCCCGGCCGCAGCGCAGCCTGGGGGGCCCCTGGACGATTGTCCTGGTGTTCCTCGTCTGAACAACAGCTGAACACTCCCAAAAAGCTTCTGGCCTCAGCTAACTGAAAAACCTAAAGGCAAAGGAGAGCTCTCTCCCGCTGTCCGTGCTGCAGAGAACACACCGAGAGAGAGCTGAAGCTCTTATCTCTATGTTTTTGAATACAGCCGCGAAAAAATTCCACCAATTTTCCTTCTCCCTCGCTTCGCTCTTGGATCTAGTTTTAAAGGCACAAACCTTATTTCTGGGGTAAACAGAAGAATGGGGATACAATTCAGCATCATAAAGTTACCCCAGGACAGAAGTGCAAGTTACACAGCCTTTTAAGGAGTCAGCAATTAGAGAATAACCTCTTCAGTGCTTTCATTTAGATGAGCAGCTAATATGTGTGTGTATCAAAAGCTGCCAAAATAGCAACAAAATAAGGCATTGAGATCATCAGTGTATTTGGCTTCTGCCTCTTTTATAGGCACTGGAGTTAATTTTTGTAGTTGGCACCAGTTATGTCTGTTTTCTTTCCAGCCTCTTCACTTCTGAGTTTGGTTGGGGGTTTTTTTATTTGTTTGTTTTCTTTGCTTTTTGTTGTTGTTTGTTTGGTTGGTTTGTTTTAAGATTTTTCTTACCCTCGAGTCATAATTTATTTGTTAGAAGTGTATTTGGAGATTTTCTTCTCTGAAATACCCCTGCCTTGTAATGACATTAGCTGCAGAGAGATGTTAACCTTTGGTTAACAGCTAAATATATTCAAAAGGCATGCCCTTCTGCACTCTCAAAGCAGTGCCAGCTCATTTAATTGTGCAATAGACCCCATCCCTCACTTGTGCTTGTATATGAGAAGAGAAAGAGATGGATCATCCTCCATTACAGATTTAGCTGCGGGATGAGGAGCAGAGAGGAGGAAAACTTAGCTGCCAGATTTATATAACTGGATGCATGCCACTGCAGTCTCTGCAGCACAGGCCACATGCCAGATCTCTTTCTTCGCCTCGTAAGGCAATTGATTAAATCAAGTTAGCTACTGTATGATTCTAAACTTTTCTTCTTGCTGGCTCCCTTTTATCTAATTTTCTTTCTTCCAGAAGATGCTGCTACAGCTACTCATAGCATTGCTGACTGTTAAAGTGGCAGAAATAGTGGTGTGTAGGTTTTTTTGTTTTGTTTTGTTTTTAGTTGCAGCAATATGACAGCAAAGAATATCTGCCTAGGACATATTGCCCTGATAGAAATTCTATACAGTTACTGAAGTTTTTGTCCTCCCACTTGTCTTTCCTGACTGATGTTTGACCAGGCTCTGTACTGATCTGAATGGCTGGTAGAGCAGGTGAGATGCCTGTGTGGTTGTGCAGCACCACAGGCAGTGCTATTAAAAGAACTCAAATTCTCCAAGCCTTTTGGTAGTGCCATGTCTGATGTAACTGGAGTAGGTGACTAGTTCTCCAGAACTTTGAGGTGGATTTGCTTAAAACCCTTTCTTACATTGAACTCTCAAAGTTCTACAAGAGTTTAATTTGAGATATCAGATTTTATGACAGTATACATTAGAATATTTAGCATGTTTTTTCCTTAAATAATGAAATCTGAAGGTGACTAGAGATGGAATAAGGTAATTGCATATCCTTCTGTCACTGCAGTTAGATTCTTTTTTCCTTCAGGTTTCAGACAGCTCAGTAGCTTCCTGGGATGTGGCAACTCTGTGAAGTCCTCTTTGATTCATGTAAAGTTTCTCTTCCATTACTTCAGAGCTTGGAGCATCAGCTCCCCTGCTTTTCCCGACAGCCTCTTTTCTTCTGCTGCAGGCACTGAGCTCTTTGCTGAGCCACTTCTCTTCTTGTAGCACCTTGTAGACCCTGGAGTTTTCTCATACTTTAAGTTTGGTGACAAGGTAATAGCACAGATATGGTGATAAATGGAAATATGTTGAAATTGATTAATTCTGGATAAAAATGATCCAAATTTTGCAAGAACACTCACTCTGAAATGAAATGAGGTCACTCCTGACTGGTGATAGCTCCCATGGCTACATTAAATCTTCTTCATCTTACACAGGAACTCTTAGCATTCTTCCAGGTCATGATCCCAAAATCTGTGGTAGATGGCTCCCATAAGTCCCATGACAAGATTTTTTTAACCTTACTCTTTCTGTGTAGGACTATTTATGAGTAATTTTTATGATTCTTTGATTTTCATTTCCTCTCCATTTGAAACTTCTCCTGATGCTCTCCTTAAGCTAGAGGAAGTTGTCCATCATTTTTCCATTCTCCTCTGTGGTTATAGTTACTCCTGCTGTGTAGCTCAATGCTTGCTATGAAATGTTAACTAAGAGTGACATTTTTAGTGGTTGCATGTGGCCCACCTACTGCTGTTTTGAGTCCCTAAATCTGTTGCAGAAAAGTCTTGGTATTGATTGGAACAATACTAAGAAGAAATTTATTGCTGATGGGAACATTTACAATGGGGCTTTTTTAAAAATGTGTTTTTTATATAGAAGAAAATAGTAAAAGCAAAAGTCTTTTCAGAAAGGGTATGCATTTCAAACATGGAATTGTAAACACAATAAAATATAATTTATTCTTTAATCTTGACATTCTGAACACAGAAATTTTCAATTGTGTTTCTGGGGCAATGAACTCAATCTCATATCTTGTCCTTGGGAATAATAATTTGCATTACTAAAAATGGTTTCCAAATTCTCCCAAATTAAAGTTTCTATTGTAGAAGTGAAACATTGAGGTTGAATTTGAGCAACAGAAAACCAGAATGGAAATTTACCAGCTGATCAGTAGCCACTGGACTGGATTTGCAGGTGCAGATATTCAAAAGTTGCCTGGACAAAGCCCACCATGTACTCTAGGGAGCCCTGCTTGAGCAGGGAGGTTGGACCACATGATTTCCAGTGGTCCCTCCCAACATTACTCATTATGTGCTTCTGTGAATTCTATGAATTCTTCATTCAGGACCTCAGCATTTCTGTGGCAGTACAAGCAAGATAACATCTTATTTTCCTGTTCCTTATGGAGGAGATGGTTGACCAGTCTAAAAGTCATCCTGGAATTGGTACCCAGTTGAGGATCTTGTTGACTTTGTAAAAGAGAAATAAATCATCATGCCAACTTGGAGATATACAACCAAATTTTAATTGGAGTAACAGTAATCTTAAAAAAATGCCCAGATAAAAATTTACTATAAAAACAGACCATGATATAGACTTCTGTATTCATTTAACCCCCCAAAGCTACCCACATCTTCTTTCACATTTCTTAAGCGAACTTAAAAATATTCTCAAAGTGGAATTAGCTTGAGAAAAAAATGTGATAATGAATATTTCAACATTACTTGAATGTTGTTCTCTAACTGAAAATAGAGAGTAATGGCTTAGAAATTGTTTCAAATATAACAAAACATACTGTTTCACATAGCTTCATCCTTTCATTGATTTATTTAAAATTAGAAATGATCACTCTGAAATAGATAAGCCTTTTGAGGGAGTTTATATTTTTTGTTTTCTTTACAGAGTACATTTGCCAGCTGTCCTTTGGACCATCTTTTGTTGTGTTTTTTTTTTTTTTTTTTTTTTTTTTTTTTTTTTTTAGAAAAAAAAACTCTTTTTTTTTTT
>VWYP01008157.1:145577-185008 GCA_013400435.1 Pycnonotus jocosus
TTTAACAGAGAACAAACAATAGTTTTTATATGTCTTTTAATTTATTTTGCATTTTACAATTCACTTGCTTGCAAGCAGAAAATACAGAAGTGTTCAGTTTCACAAAATGGTTCAAAGTTACACCAAATACAAGAACCTCAAATTATGTTGCTAAACACAGGTTCAGAAAAAAAAATAGTCTGGCTGTCAAAGGTGATGAACACCAGTTATAGCCACAGATTTTGTCATCCATATAGTTTAAGATACTCCATGAAGGAGTACCTGCAGTAGCAGGTGTGGATTGGTCTTGTGGAGAAGTCTGGGTCTTTGCCTTCAGTTCTCAAGTAGAACCCATCAGCACTCTCCAACTAAAACCCCACTATGTAAAGCTCATGTAGCTTGGGTTGCAGTGAACTTCTTAACCTTTAACCTTCAAATGTCATATTTGAGGATTTTTATAAACAGCTTTAGGGTTGTGTGGTTTAGCTTGTATCTGTACCATACCCTGTCACTTCATTTTGTTAAGATGGACACTGCTGTCAGAAATCTTACGACTCAGATTTAGAGTCTGATCTCACCTAGAGCTTATGTTTGGCTGCTAAGTAATAACGTGTCTCTCATTTGAGATGGAGGTTTTGATCAGTTCCTTTCGTTCTGTTCCCTTCTGCCTGTACACACACACACATATATATACTTAAGCTAACCCCAGTAATTATCTCTCTTGGCTGATTATTTTGAAGGCGATGATGTGAGAGTCATAAGCATTCGTTTCTGTAGCGTTATCCTACTCCACCCCCGCACCATGTGTTGAATTGCTATGGTATTTTTGTTCGTCTCTTGTCTGGTCCTCTCCAGCCTTCTCTTTTCTCAACATGGATTTACAAGCTTATAAGAACTGAACCTTTCTTATTTTCTCCTTTCTCCCCCCCCTTTTTTTTTCTTCTTTCTTCTAACTGAATGTGTGTTAGTGAAATCAGGGAAGAAGAAAACTGGGCTGCTTGCTTTGCGTTGGTGTTTACTATGAGTCATAACAACAGCTTGATGCTCTTGAAAACTTTTGTGGTGGGAGAATAAACAGCATGGATGCAGTAAGAGAAATGGCAGAATGTACTGTACTTGCAGTTCTCTGACTCAAGTACATAATTGTGGATGATGAGAATGCATTTTGATAGAGCTTTGCACTTACTCATGCCATGGATATATAAAATTTCTGCTAAGAAAGCGAATCTGATTGCTCAAAGTTTGCCCTGGTTGCATTGAAACTGGACTTACTGGGAAGGATTTTGGCAGCAGCTGACTTTTTACACAGCTACCTAAAATAAACTTGGTGTGGGAAGTGTGTTTAGAATTATTATTTTGACAGTGACAGTACATAGAAGTTTAACATGAGATGATGTATTCATCAGACCGCTCTCCAGTTGTCTGCCTGGAACTACCCACAGTCAGAGTTTAAGAGCTATTTCATTCTTATACCTGGAATTGCCTTGTTCCCAAACTGCTTACAATTTCTTACAGTTATATTAGAGAAAAGGATTTGTCTTCCATTGGTACAGAACTAAGCATATATTAGGGTCCTCAATGACTAGTCATATGCTACATGAAATGTATGCAGTCTTGATTTCTAGTTGAACAATCAGCTATAAAACACTCTATCCCCTAGTAAGTGACTGAAACAAACAATAAAATATGGTACACAGCCCTGTGGCTGAAAGTCTGTTTATCATGGTGGTAAACAAGACTCAAGATCATTTTCTTGATGCCAAGTCTACTGGACAATAATTTTTTGACTTCTCTGTATTCAAAGAACTTAATGCTGTTACAGGCAGCTCCTAAGATTGATTGCAGTTCCAACATTTGGTGCAGAACATTGGGAAAACAATCAATACTAGGACATGATGTTAGGCTGTTAGGGTAAGACATGTAATAGAGAACATATGAATTGAGACACGAAAAAACATCAGCATAACGTAGAAGGATACAGCCCAGTGATTTCAATTCACAGCTTCCCGTAAAACTTTTAAAACTGTTTGAACAAAATTTGTCCACATATAGTCGGAAAAAAATGCTCACTAAACAAACAGTTCCAATATTCAGCTCTGCTGGATGGTCAGTATTTGCCAGCGCCATAAGCCATGCCATTTTACTGGCAGTAATTTTACAAGTGAATAATGGTGTTGGTTGGTGGTCAGTCTCAGCTGTCCTTATCTACCAGTGGACAGACTAGACTATAAAGCAAGAAGATGGGGGCTACACTTGTCATTAAAAAAAAATCCTTTCAAATTGATGGCCATGCAACCACTCTGTCTTCATGTAGAACACAAGGAGCTGTTACTTTTATAGAATAATAATGTTTGTGCATCGTGGAACTGCAAAATTCCACAATTTTCACAGAGTACATGAGAAATGACTGCTTGGCTTATCATGATATTCATGCTACTTATGGATGCAAAAGGCAGATAACTACACCACCTTGGCTTCTAAAAGAATATATAACAAGAGATTTGTATCAGTACCAGCAGAATTGTTATGGGTACCTGGCATTGCCAATTATAAGCAAGAAGTAGGCTGGAGTATTGGCTCAGAACATGCTGTATTAGAATCTGTTTTCATTAGTGAGACTAAAGAGAGAGAGAGAGAGAACTATAAATGTCACTGACCGATTAAAACTCAGTAGGCTGTATGTATTTCACACCTGGGCATCACTTTAGAAAAAAGTAAAATAGCCTGGGAGCTGAGATAAGTATAGTATCAAGTTCTGAGAATAAAGGAAATTATATGAATGCCAGAGTTACACTTGAGTGTGACTGCTGTGAACTGCTCACAGCTGCTGGGCAGAATCAGGGTGCATGCAAGGTCAATGGCTGTGCCGAACCTGCTCTCAGATGTTTCAGTGTTGGCTAAATTTTAAACAGAAGAAAAGAAACATAAAGGCATGACTTCTGTCAAAATGGTTCACCTCCTGTGAACAGAAAATATTACATACTTTCTTGACTCAGCAGAAAGATTTGTCTGAGGATAAATTTTTGGACAGTGGTAAACTGTATTCTACCAAAGATCTCAAGTGTCAGTTTAGATTCACAGGTGTATAAGGGGAGGAATCACATACCTTTGCCTCTTCTATGATCCTGGATGCAAAACATCATGCAAGTCCAGCATCAAGGCTGTATTATTTTACTTCATGATGTACTGTATAGAAAATGCCTTAATTTACGAGAGTGCCAGGCATCTCTAGTAACCTCTCCTCAGAATTTACTTGCCCTTATAATTGCAATGGTATGCTTTGTTTCTACTCCAGATTTCTCTAATATTCATCATGCTGAGATTTCTATGAAAAGTGTCTTTCTAATGGTGGTATCTCTATACTCTGATCAAGGGGGCTAATTAAACATTCTCTTGGATAGATTAAGTCACTTAGTCATAGTCACATATTTATGAACATGTGTCGTTCTTGCAGTTTTTCCTAAAGCACTTCCAATTCTTCACTTGCGATGTGGACGCCAATTTGTCACAGCCTTGCATTTGGATCTTCAGTTCATTCAGAAATTTAACCATGAATCCCAGCATCCTTCTAAATTTGAGGTTAGAGTCCTCCATCAATTATGTACTTCAGCATATGTTCTTTTTCATTAGATTTGTGTTTGGCTTTATTAAAATTGATGTTATGTAAATGAAACTATGTCACAAAGTAGTTTCACCATTCAATCTGATCTGTTGCCACAATTAATTTGCACTCAGTTGCCCTTTTGTCATTTGCAAATGTTGGACTTCTGGGTCATTCATGAAGACATGGGTTTACATGAGAACTCATGGTCAGTTTAGAAGTAACCCCTGCCAGTCTTGGCAAGAAAATGGTCACAGCAGAGCAGTCTCACATTTATAGTTATTGTTGAGACCTATCCATCAACCAATCCTCAATCTGATTAGTTTATTCTTTTATTATGTGGCAAAACTAAATTGTTTATCACTGTGTTTTTCAAGAAGTTTTATTAACATACTTGCCATTAACTGAAACACAAATTAACCAAATATGTAGTCCCATCAACATTTAAGACCTATTTTCCATAAAACAGTGATTATCATTATACTGTGGCTGTATTCGGAAACAGTCTCTTTACTGCTTTGCTTGTGATGATAGTGCACTAATTGATACACAGTTAACCAGGTCATTGTATTTATCATTCTTATATTGCCAGCTCACAGTTAGCCTTTTTATCTCCAATAATCTGAATAATTACTATTTTTAGTAAATATTATTTTCAGTGTGGTACATAAAAAACAATAAAAGATGCCAGTTGCACTAGGCAGTGAGGAAACATGAAACAGCACAAATCCTTTTCTGGAAGTACTGTGCAGGATAGATTCTTGTTGTTATGCTATGTTTGAGTATAACTGCACACTAATGGGAATGTAAATCAGGAGAAGGCGAGACAAAATGATGTTCCTCTTCCAGGTAACTGTTTCCCTAATTGTCAGTTTTTAACTGTTTGTAGTGCTGTTTTGGTCACATCCTGCCTCAAATCATCAGCCGTGTGGTTTGAAACATTCCAGAATTGGTGCTCTGGAATTGGTCTAATAGATTTATGTATTTGTATGCCAAATAAAGTGTAAAATAAAGTAATCACTGAGGATTGGAACAATTACTGTAGGCTGCTAACCATATGTGAGAACAAAGTGCGTGACGTTCGTATGATTAGAATGAATCAGAGGTAGCCCACTCTGTATTGCAGTGACACTTTTAATAAATGAATTCATAAAATGAATGTTTGGAGTGCTTTAGAAGGTATTAACCATAGATCTTTCAGATTGAGGGTTGTTTCTGTTTACATCATCTTGTTTAATGTGTAGTTTTTGGTTTGTACCTTCAGATTCTTAGTGATTGCTGCATTTGAATGAGGCTATAAAGGAAAAAAAAGAGCAAAGTACAGGTGCTTTCTAAGTATATAGATGTCAGATGGAGCTGAAGTCACTAAATGTGGCATTTCATTCTATCAACTGGCTTACAACATAAGAATTTATATATAGAAATAATTAAAGGCTTGCTTGTAATTTCACAATCATAACTTCCAAGGTTCCTCTGGTGTCTGATGGGATTTAGATCAGACCCTTGTTGTCCTCAGTCACTGTTAATCAATATAAAAATTTATTGCTAAGGAATAAGGATACTTGGGCTTTTCTGTGAAATTTTTGACTATGATTGTATAAGGTACAGTTTAAAACCCTGTGTTGTGTAAGCCCCATGTCTCATAACGCAGCAAACATCTGCCAGAGTTTGGAGAACAAAGTGTTTTGAAAATAGACTGAGTCTATTAATTAATAAACATTCACAAATTTATTGTATTTCCAAGTATTAAATGAACTGCATTTTTTTTCCTTTTATATAAAGCAAAAAACTAAAAGTAATTGGTATGTAGCAACCCACCTCCTCATGAAGTGTAGTCCTAAAAAAAGACCTGCCTGTCAAAAAGGAGGTCTCAAACCTCTCTTTGTTCCCTGCTAAATAAAATTCATCAGTTCCTAGGTATCCAATATAATCTAAATTTAATGCTTAGCTTGGTCCTAATACTCTGTGTACGTTTGTTTAGGGAAAACTGCTCCAGTTCATGCATTGCCTGGGTCTTGACATTTGTGTTCAGATCAGTGGTTAGAAGAGGCTGGACTAAATTTATTCCTGTCTTTGTGTTCAAGGAATTAGGTGGCAAGTAGGGAAGATGCATACATGTCATTTATAAAGCAGCTGGAAGTCAGTGATGTGTCACCACTTTTTAAGCTGAAGCAGCCCTGGCAAGTATGTTGCAGTGTACAGTCCCTGTGCAGGAATGCAGCACTGAGATAAACTGTCTCCCCTTGTGTGAAGAAGCATTAATCACTTGGCTCACATTTCCTATGTTCCTGTGCTTAATATGGAATACATCCTTGTAGGCTCCACATATTCCATGTTTTATGTCTTCATTAAAAAGAGAAATGTAATTGCAGAAGACAAGCGTTTGGTTAATCACACTTATTTTTGTGTGTTTAGTTGCCCCCTTACAAAAGAAGTAATGCTTGGACATGCATCCCTTAGGTGATGGGAGTCAGAGGGAAGATAGGAAGACTGGTCTCTTGGGTAACCTTTATATCAACTATACACACTTGCAATTCATGCTGGTAAATTTTTAGTTTTTCACAGGTAGCTTGTGGGATATGCATGTGAAAATGTGATGTTTTAAAACACAACCTTGCATGGAAGGGACTCTACAAAGTTTGGAGGATAGAGGAAGAGGGTGAGGAACCATGAGAATGCTACACTCTTCAGGTATCATCTGACACTTTATAGCCAGAGTTATGGGTCTTAAATATCCTGATTTTTTCCAGATACCTAGTCCATTAGATGCCACTTATTTAATAAGTAGGAATGTTATATAATAAGTGTTTAATAAGATAGTCTTGACACTTAATATGGACTGGTTTATCAGCTTCTTCTGTTGTCCTTTAGTGTCTGACACATTTATTCTGTTTATTATGAATCAGAATTTTTTTGCTTCAAACCAAGCTGAACATTGCTGAAATAAGTACTTGAGAAAGGTGTCTCTACATTTGTATTGTGGACATTGGACAGCTCTGAGTCTTGTCAGCACATTTAACATACTCCCTTCTAGGTTAAATAATGAACTGTGTTTGAAGGATAGCTCTAGGTGGAATTTTCGAAGTTGGTCCAACAGCAAATTTTTCTGAGCACTTTTTATCTCTGTCTGGCCTCATACAGTGATGAATCAAGTGATGCTATGCTGTGTGTCAGATTATTTCCCAATGGATAATTTAAACTGAGAAGGTTTGCCTAAAGTAATCAGCATCCTAATTTTTTTTTTGTGCAAATTATTATTTAGAAGTTTTATTTAATTACAGGAAGCAATTAACAGAGAATGGATATACCATTCTTGCCAAGAGGAAATGAGAAACAGCATACATTGTTTGTGGAAGATACTCCTCTGGAAATCATAATTCTATACTGTTCTTGTTGAGCAGGGAGACTGCCTGTAATCTTGCTTGTAATGTGCTAGTAAATTTTATCCATTGATAAAAAAGGCATCCCAGGGTTAATGGTAAGAGAAAGCAGCTGGACAGTGAAAGAATGTCTGGCTACACACAGTAGAAGGCACTTCAGACTGTGCCACAGGAAGCAGTAGCTTAAGTCTTCATCCAAAGAAAGCAGCCTTTTTTATTCCCCTCGAGGTCTGCAGGGTTAATGTGTTTCTTTGCTTGTCAGTGTATACTTCTTACAGTTTGCATGTCTGTGAATAAGGTATTTTGAGAGTCCCTGTGTGAAAAGTGTTGCCTGGGGTAGGTATGGTGGAATTTTGGGGAGAGATGTTATAAGGATTGCTTATGTTTATATCCATTGGGCCTTTAGATAAACTTCAAAGATAACATGTAGAACATTGGTTTTTGAATTCAACAGATACAGATGTACTCTTAATGTCTGGGTTTAGTAGCAGCTTCCCAGGAGGGAATAATCTCTCTGATGTCTGGCTCACTTAGAGGCTTGAGGAAACAAATTTCTTGTTTCAAACTTTGCAGAAGCAGACATGAATTAAAGAGGGCTTTTTTGACCCAAAGCACTCTCCACCCAGCCTGTTTTATGATGTATATTAATCAAAGTAGCTCAGAGATTCCCCTCTTTTAACAGTGATATAAAAATACAGAAATCACCATTTGCAGAAAACTCTGTATATAGAAATCTGGATAGAAAAAAAATTATTTTATTCAGTGGTGGGAAAAAGAATCTAATCATACTGACTTTTGATTGAATTATTTTCTACCCTGCAACTAGTAACAGTATTTTCAAACTACAATTGTATCTCATAGTATGAAAAATTATTATTATTAGCAGTACAGTCAGAGTCTGGTTATGATAGAGTCAATCTGTTGAATTTCTGGGGAAAAAGCCTTGCTTTATTTGCAGATTCATATATTTCAAGGCTAAATAGATCTCTAAAGTATAAGGCCAAATAATAAAGTTATGTGTCAGCCCCACTTGGAAATTATAGTATTTCAGGTAGTTCCTGAGTTATATCTTGTACTCTGAGTACAGTAGTGCACTACAATACTTAGAGCTGACGGCTATTTTGCCTGGAGTATTTAATTTTAAGTGCAAACCTAAAGGATAGGGAAAGAAGAAAAAGTTTAAAAAAAGCAAAGAGAGGAAAAAAGGAGCAAATTTTGCATCAGATAAAATTTGTTTTTCCAGTAGTTACTTAGATAGGTCTGTAGTTAGGCTTTCTCTTTTCTATCTCAAAGGGAAAGTAGCATGTAAACAAGACTTTTCACTTAAGGGAGATTTAATTATTGAACAGATTAATACAACTGGATTAATATGCCAGTCTGGATACTGGTGGCCACTGAAGCTGCCCTGTAGCTCCCCTCCTCAACTGGGCGAAGGAGAGGAAATATAATGAAAGACTTGTGAGTTGAGATAAGGATGGGGAGAGATTACTCACCAGTTGTCATGGGCAAAACAGATTCAACTTGGGAAAATTAATTATTTGAATTTGTTACCAATAAAATCAGAGCAAATTAATGGGAAAATAAAAACAAATCTTAAAAACACCTGCCCTCCACTCCTCCCTTTTTCATGTGCTCAACTTTTTTCTCAATTTCTCTACCTCCTCCTCTGCAGTGACTTTGGGGGCTGGGGAACTGGCACTTGGTCAGTTCATCACATGTCTATGCTGTTCCTTCCTCCTCAGAGGAAGAACTCCACACTCTTCCTCTGCCCCATCATGGGGTTTCTTCAGTAGGAGACAGTCCTCCATGAACTATCCAAGGAGAGTCCTTCCTGTGGGCCAGAGCTCTTCACAAACTGCTTCAGCATCGGTCCCTTCCATGGGGGCAGTCCTTCAGGAACAGGTTCCTCCACTGTAGATCCCCCATGGGGTAACAGGTCCTGTCAACAAATCTGCTCCAGTGTGGGCTTTTTTCTCCATGGGGCCATAGGTTCTGCCAGGACCCTGCTCCAGCATGGAATACACATGAAGTCACAGCCTCCTTTGGACATCCACTTCCTCCAGCGTGGGGTCTTCCACACAAGGCAGATTCATATTGGCTGCAGTGTGAACCTCCATGGGCTGCAGGGGCACAGCCTTCCTCACCATGGTCTTCACCATGGAGTGTGAGAGAATCTTATCTCTGACACCTGGAGTCCCTCCTGACCCTCTTTCTGTGTTGATCTTGGTGTCTATAGGACTGTCACTCTCACATGTTCTCACTCCTCTCTTCTGGGGCTGCAATTGCTCCTGTGCAGTGACTTTTTTCCTTCTTCCCTCAGTTATCCTGCAGGTGTTGCCACTATCGCTGATGGGCTCAACCTTGGCCAGCAGCGGGTACATCTTGGAGCTGGCTTGGATTGTTTCTGTGGGACATGGAGGAAGCTTCCAGCAGATTCTCACAGAAGCCACCCCTGCAGTCCCACTGCTATCAAAACGTGGCCACAAAAACCCAATACAGCAACCAATTATTGGACTGAGGCCACAGCTTCCAGCACAAGCTGAAACATGGATCTTTGGGCACAATAAAATAAAGAATGCCAGAGAAAAAAACCCCATAGGTCTGAAAAGATGCACCACCTTCTTTCAAGTCAAATAAATCAAAGAAATGGCAGTCATATTGCTCTGGAAAACACTGCTATTGCGCTGTTCTTTGGAGCCTTTGTAGGTGCATTTTACTGTCAGAGTTATCCATAGGCCAAAACATTCAGGTTGATTTAGATTGAAGGTACTTTGTTGCTCTTTGTGCACAGATAACAGGGAGGATAAATGTGGGATGAGAATAGCTGTGAAGGAAATTGGGGCTCATTTGATTTGGCACTTTATGGCATGCACTCTAAGCTTTACAAATTTTAACTCCTGTCGTCTTAATATAGCTTGTAATTATTCCTCAGGGTATGTCAATTATTCAATGCTTATTTAAAGTAACTAATAGGATATCTTTGACAATTTTGTGATTTGAGTTCTATTGGCATTACAGTTATTGATTTTTTCCTCTTCAATGAATATTTCCCAGTAATTAGATGAAGTTGATTTATTATTTGTATACTTGTACTTTACTAGAAAAAATATTATCTGCAAAGCCTTACACAAATTTGGTACACATTAAACAGAAAATTAGACAAGTTGTGCTTTTTCTTTTGGCTTAAGTGCCATTGTTTGGATTCTTGGGGTAGGGGAAGGCACTATGTTGCAGTTTATTAACAAGCTACAAATGATTAGAGATGTTTCACTGCATTGAAAGCTTATTCTCAAGATGGATACATTTGGTAGCATGTGGGTATTGTTGAGTAAGTAGCACTTTGCTACAATCTTGCAAAGCAATGGATGCTCTGTTTCCAGTAACCGGACTTGGGAAAACCTTCTTATGGGGAAGCTAAAATTGCTTACAGGTGTATATGCTTGTGTACTACACATCACATGTGTTGCATGAATTCTCTTCTCCTCTCCTTTCCTTAAAGCAGGTCTTAGAACTTTCATCAGCCTAGGACAGAACCAGTAATAATCAAAATTTGTAGGCTTGACTTATGGGCACTGGTAAACGTGATAAGAACCATATAACTCTGCTAAGAGCGCTTGGAGGAAATCCAGACATCTTGCCCCTTTTGGATTAATTTATCACCATTATTTTATACTGAGGTGATCAGTGCAGGGGCACTGTTGGTTGAGACCCATTGATGACTCACTTTCCACTCACTTTTCTTTGCTATTCTTATTCTCATAAAAATACCAAATCTTGTGATACCTTTTCATCAAAAAATGTTTTGAAAATAGCTGTCTTCATTTCTGGAAAGTGTGTAAAGTATTTCCCTTTCCCTTTCCCTTTCCTCTCCTTCCTGGAATAAAAATCTAGAGGCCATGACAGTAGAAATCAGGTTTGATTTTAAAAATACCATGTAATGCTGTGCTGGTGTGTCAGTAACTGACTGGTGGTGCTGGGATGACCCTAATTGGCCAAGTTGTTTAATATTGTCTCAGTGCTTTGGGACACCAGTGACTAACTTAGGAACTGTAGGAGCGGTTACCATGCAAGCACAGTCCTTGTACAAACCTACACCATTGTTCTTGTGAAAGGAGATTGAAAGACTGATGATTGAAAGATTGATGGACTTTCAGCATAGTGATCACTGAAGAAAGGAGAAAGAGGAGCTGCTTGGGAGAAGGCTTAAAAAGAAAGATGTAGATCAGAAATAAGGAGCTTAAAAAGAATGATGTAAATCAGAAATAAGTAGCTTATGAGAGGAAAGAGAGAACATTTGGAAGGCTCCCTTATGAAGAAATTACATCTAGAATAAGAAAAGCAAGGAGCAAACCACTGTGACTGAGGTTTAAAATTTCCATTATAGCTTTTAGAGGAGTGTTTAATTATCTCTGGACCAAAGCATCATTTCAATCATAATCATTGCCTAAGCAAGAAGCTAGTGAGGTACATAAGCATCACCTGTAATGTTACTCATGCTGATAGAGACAGAAACTCTCAAATATTTCTAATTTTCTGGAGCTATAGCAGAGCTAATCTGAGAACTGCAAATGGGAAAAAAGAATAGACTTCTCCTCTACCTTTGCCCTCCAGGAATTGTGCCTGGCCAGAGATCAAATCTAAGTTGTAATCAGCAACACAGGTTCCTCTGTTTGTGAAAAATTAACTATCCATCCATTAAAGTTTTATTTTCCTTGTGTTGCAGATCAATAACTGATTGGCTAACTAATTGAACAGCTGAATTATTGAAGATTTTAAATGTGAATTTCGAGATGTGAGATGATTAGAGACCAGGGCAGGTGCCAGGGGAAATTTAAAGTAAATGAATTAAAGTAACCAAGGTAGAGTTATTCAAGACCCATACTGAAGTTAAGAGTATACCTGTCAATTCTTGTTCTGTGTGTACTCAACTTGTCTTTTCCATAGTAATAAACCTTCTTTTCTCTCCAGGCTCTGAAGTCCCAGCTTTCCCACTTCCCAGTAAGCCATGCTCAGCACTTCTCAGCAAACACAAATTTACACAATGGCAGCATTCCATTCAAAATTATAATTTTGATTTTGCAAACGCTTTGGTCTTTTTCGAACCAACTGATTCTTTCCTGAAATCAACAGGATTGGAATAGAAGCAGACTTCTCCTGCTGTTGGTTGGAGAAACCCTAAGTGTAGTATTATACTTTTGTTAAGCATAGTATCATACTTTTGTTACTTTTATTTCCTAACCATTCATTCTGTTATATATGTCAAAGTTAATATCTTGGTGTTTGGCTGTGTTTTTAAGATCCAGGTTGCTGTTAGGAGCACCCCAAGACTTGGAATGGACATATTGGCATTTCTGTGACTGTCTTTTAAATAATTTCATAGAATCATCAGGTTGAAATATAATTTTAAGGTCATCAAGACCAATCTTAAAGTTTGTAACCAAAGGTCTGACCATCATTCTCTGCTGATATGCACAGTTGTGAATCATAGCAAAGCGTGAAAGCGAGGGCCTATGGCTGAAAACATATGGTCATTTCTTCTCAGGAATATTTATGCAAGATTTTCAAAATTCTCTCATGAGCATGCATTAATGCCTCTGATTTACCCATATGAATTAGAGGAAAACTTTATGGTTTCTGTTGTATTTTAATTAGCTTGTGCTTTCCACTAGAAAAGCAATGTTTTATTTGAGAAATCTCAAAGACGGCAGTTAGCTCATCTCTGATGATAATCAGAGAGACTTTCTGTTTTAAAACTTATTTCTTACTTATTTCAGAAAATATTTGTAGCTATATAAAATATTTGTATATTGCAGCAGAAGTGCTGTACTACAAATGCCACAAAGGTGTTAAACCCAAACCCCCTGAATTTCAAGCAAACTCTAGCAGTAGGCAGGAAATGCTGTATTTCTGATGTATCAAACTGTGCACCAAGAAAGGGCAGACTCATGGGAGAGCAGTTGTTATTTAATTGTATAAAATTACATGCCTTATTTTTTTCAGTTTAACACTTTAAGGTTCCTGGAACATATATATTTGCAGTGCCTTGCAAAAAACAAACAAACAAAAAGTTAAAATTTGCCTTGTATGTGCTGTGGTCACAAAGGGCAAACAGAAATTCTCAAACTAGAATTCAGGAGACAAAGATATGGTACAAAAATAATATGAAGTGATGAACTTGTGGAGGAATACAGTTTTCCTCTTTATAGCTAGTGGTGTAGACACTTCTGTGCTGATTAGTAACACGTTATTAACAAGTTTTTAAATTAAAGGGAGGGAAAAGATGAATAATTTTATCAAATCCACTTATCTATTGTGCTGGTTGCTCGTCTAGGGGCTTTCTAGTTAGAGGTTTAGAGTCTAAAGAAAGAGTAATTGAGAACTGAATTGTGTAGAGAAGGGTGACAAATGTAGCAGGGAGCCATAGTTTGTTCTGGCACAGCCTTAAATAGAAATTTTGTTATATTAGATAAGGGATCACAAAATCCCCATTTAATATCATGTAAGGTAATCTAACATTGTATCAAATGTATAGTAGCTTTTGACACAGAGATGTTGCTGTGTTGACTGTGTTCTAAAGCTCACTATTATTTGGACTAAAGACTTGTATTTCTTTCTCCTCAGAGTCTGGAGTGCTGGGTGTCAGTGAGTGATGAAGGAAAGGAGAGAGGGTATTCTCCTGAGTGCTCTGGCACATCCTGATTTTTTAGTACTGTTGGATAGCTCTTGTCTGTAACTTGTGGAACTCCAGCTACATGGGTATTATGCAGGACATGCTGTAAATCAGGAGTGTTCCACAATCTCGCTCTGAAAATAGAGGAGAAAATGTCTTCTGGGAAACGACATGAAAAGGACACTTTTAAGTCAGAAGGGGAAGCTTCATGGGACTCTTTTCCTTACCCTGTATTGATATGGTGCACAGCACAGCAAGCAAATGGTGATGCTGCTGCTCATGGCAAGCAAAAGCCCAGGAGTGAATTTAAGCTGGAATTTTTGCTCACTCTTTCTGTCATAGTGTGCTCTTGAACAGTCAGCTGCATTCCTAGAGGAGTTATATATGAAGCTTAGTGGATTCCAGCTTATCTTTTTTTCAGTTTTCTCCCTTATTAGCCCTCTAGAAGGCATTGCAAAAGCTGCACAAGCCCTTAGCAAACACTGATATTTTAACAGAAAGTTTGACTTGCACAGTGCTATGGTTTCTTTTGCAGTTTCTGTTTGGGAAGAATCATTGGCTTGCCTCCATGGAATATTGGCTAAACACAGTAAAATAAGAGTGAATGATAAGAATTTTTTTTTCTCTGTGCAAACCCATTCTAGGGGTGTCCTTACTGTACAGCAAACACAATTTTGTTACAAGCATATTATTTAATTCAAATTGTGCAATTCAGTTTGGCTTGTACTGCCCTTCTGAAAGGCATTTCAGAGCAGAAGGGCATTCATTGTAGAAAGGAGCACAAAAAAAAAGCTTTGTTGAATTTCTATATTTCCCAGCTAGAAAAGTGCTCTGGGGGTAAAACTCTCTCATATGTGACTTAGATGTGTATGAGTTGTTATTTATCTTTTATCTTACTATATAACTCTCTAACTCTCTATCTGGTTTTAATAAAGAGAATAGAACAATAAATAGTTGCAATGCCTTTCATGGCTAATGGCTGAAGGAGGGTCTGCTAGGAAGCTATGGATAGGTTTGTGTTTCATTCCAAAACTGGTTGAATAGTCCCTTAAGTAAACAGGTCATGCCAAATCAAATATGGAAACCTTATCTTGTATTAAAATAACTTAATTCATAAAATTAAAAACCAAAAGCTGTTGATGAAGCCCACACTATTGGTAGGAAGGATGCAATTTGTAAGATCTGCTTGTTTAGTAATGGTTTTCTTGCTTTTTATAATTGCAGTTGGTCCCACACCCTTATATAGTAAAAAAAATTAGACACCACAGACACTCATTAATTCCCATGTTTTCTAAGACTCTCAGTTCCTATTTTGTCTGTGTTGCTGCAGGTCTTGAGACATAACCGAGTGTTAGGATCTTCATCAGGAGAAGTCTCTTTCATTTAGGATTTCAGAGAACAGCATTCCTTCTGCTCATCTCCACACAGACACCTCTAAAAGCCTTTTTCTAGAATTTATGAAACTGGACCAAAAACCATTCTTGTATGTGCTCAGTCATGGATAAAAATTCTGTCCTTTGTCACTGGCCTCCCAGAAAAAGAGCTGATCTTTGCCATAGAGCTGTCCAGAGGGCAAGAATTCATTCTTAATGGCTTTCAAGGGTTCGTGGTTTTTTTGGTACAATGCATGTTGTAATTAGCTCATAACCAAAGCCCACAAAGTGCTGTGTGGGAACAGAATTCTGATTTTGCATTTTGGTTTGAAGATAGGACCATTTAATGGAGGAAAGTTTCTTACATTTCACTAGTTGCTCTCTCTTGGTCCGCACTGGGTTCAAACCCCTTTCCTAATGATACTTTCATATGCTTATAAAGCAACCCATTTTCAACAAGGCCACCAAAGAGTTCTGCTCTTTACAATCTAGGCCCTTGGAACAGCATGAATTGTTGTCTTGAAAAAATAAGTTCATGGTGATGAGAAAAAAATTGGACTGTTTTGCTGTAGTTTTAAGATGGAAAAAAAAAATAGTTATTTGCAGAACTCTCCATAAGGAAAAATATATGTGTTTCTGGGAGGATAAATACTCTCCATTAAGGTGGAACATAGATGTGTGGAGAATAAAAGTTATAGGATAAAAGAAGGGTGAGAAAGAACTGGATCGAAACGACTTTGTTACTGCTACTTTGAATACTCAGTTTCTAGAAACTTTCCAGAAGTGCTAATTAATCTCTAAATGCAAGTCAAAGTACAGGTTTGTTACTTGAAACATATAATTATCTGTATTACTAGTGCATCTAATTGACAACTAATAATTTGTAATATGTATAGGTAGATCATTTAGTTAAAATATATTACCTGTCAGATTAGCAATGAAAAATCTTTGACATTTTGCTGTGCAAATCCAGGGCTGTGTTACAGAATAATATATTTGGATTGGAAACACCACTATTTCAGTTGTTTTATAAGTATTTTTTTTAAAAAAAATTTCCATATTTCACAGACTACCCATGTAATGGTAATTCAGTTGTGAAAGAGGGTGTCATGGAATTACTTGTTGAATCAGGCATAAAAATATTTCAGCCATTAAAAATGATGTCACATCGTAATATGTACCTGAGAGCATCTCTCCCCAGCTGGCGTAGGATTATTACTTACTAGGTATTCTTCACAGTTTTGCTCATTGTTTAAATGTCACAGGATTCCCCCACTCCTTTGGTGTGACAAAGCTTTAATCCTACAGGCAGAGCTGTGAGTGGGAATCTAGTAAAAAGAGAGTTGTGCTCATTTTGAACAAGATGGCTTTGGCACTGGGAGCTGTCTGACTACAGCTTAGAAGAGGATAAGTGCCAGGGGAGCCAGGTTGTGCCTTGTGCTGCCACAGCTGGAATGCTGCTGTAGAGCTGTTGTAGAGCGAAGGACAAGAGGTACATAACTGGGACTGTCTGCACTTCTTGATTGTCACAGCGGGGATTACAGCATGTTTCTGTAGTTTAGGAGTTGATGTTTTGGACTAAGCTTTGACCAACCTAGCTTGAAGAATTCAGTTCAGCCTTCCTCCATATGTTGTAATCCTTTCAGCACACCAGTTTTATCCACACTGTGGCCAGCTATTTGGAAATTCAGTGTATTTTTCAGGTACATGAGAAACTGTGGTAGGGTTTTGTTTTGTTTTGGGTTTTGTTTGTTTGTTTGTTTGTTTTTCTTCATTACTGTCTGCAGATCAGGGAATTGAGCAGGACCTCTGGGTCAGTCCCGACTATGAGTAGACATTTCCCTTTCACAGTCAAGGAAAGGAGGAAATGAGTGCCTTGAGGAAATGCAAAGCAAATTAGATGCGGTGGTTAAAACTCCTTGCACTCTACTAACCAGAGTGATATATTTGTGCTTATTTTTATGTGCTTAATCCACAAGGCATGGGATGCAATAATTAAATTGTGGCTACCATGAACAGAGGACTTGCATTCTCTTTCTGTGTTGCTCTTAAGAGAAAGGCTTTCTATTCTTAGTATTCAGGAATGTGGCAGCTTTTTTCTAAAACCTAATAGTTACATCCTAGTTTTCTTCTTAAAGTTCTTTTCTTCTTAAAGTTAAAAGCTCCCCTTGGCTTTCCTTAAAGCGTTCTCTGTTTCTGGAGAGACGCTGCCTGTGCTGCAGCCTTTGGACAGAAGTGATATTGTTATGTTTACCTAACACTTGACCCATTATCAAAGAGGATGATTGACTCTCTGCAGCACATGCTGGGATGGGGTGCCTGGATCACACAAAGAGCACAGTAATACCTGTTAAGATGGTCTGGTGAGGTGGATGTACACATAAATATATAGGCCACAATAGGGATCTATGTGAGGAGAGTATTGAAGAATGAATCACTTAAGAGAGAGCAACTTATCCTGGCTCCACTGAACATAGGACTCTTTATGACTCTTGCTTGCCTAAAGCTACTTCTGCAACACTTCCCTTGAAAAAGTGCAGTGAATTGATAGCATCTGTCAGGATGAATCAGCAGGTGCAGTCAGATGTTCCCTGAAGGGCTTGTGCATCAGAAATCATGGTAACAAGAGAGCTTGGTTGAAGGTTCCCAGCTGCCATAGGAGGTCTTTTCTGTGCTGTGTCCCTTACTGGGAATAATAAAATGAACAGCATCATGGTATTGTTAAAGTTGAAATGGTAGCTCTGTTAGTCAGAGCCACATGTACTACACTTAATTCAACACAAGTGTCTATTGACATTGCTGGCACTCACAGTGATCATGGGTGACACAAATTTTCACATTCTCTGCAGTAGTTTGCAATTTCTCTGAGAACAGGATCTTCTGGGACGCAGGTCCTCAGGTTAGGTTAAGATGTGCGTCAGACAGCTTTTAAAATTTTTTTGTAGAATGGCATCTTTTCAAATGTGTTTCAAGTGTGTTGGAACAGATCTTCTCCACTGACATCAGCCTTCTGTGGTGCCCAGTGACAGGACTTGGCCTGAAAGGGAATGTTATGTCAGGGATGTTTAGTTTGGATATTACTAAAAGGTTCTTCACCCACAGGGTGTTTGGGCACTGGAACAGGGGAAGGAAATGGTCATGACACCAAGTCTGACAGAGTTCAAGAAGTGTTTGGACAATGCTGTCAGGCACATGGTGTGATTATTGGGGATGTCTTGTGCAGGGCTAAGAGTTGGACTGGATGGTCCTTATGAGTGTCCTCCAACTCAGCATTTTCTGGGATTCTGTGATATTGCCACAAAAAGTGCCAGTGTGAGCCATGCACATATTTTCTACTAAATTATGCTTATTTGATATCCTAAGTACTACAAAAAAAATGGAATGTATTCAGAGTTCATTAAGGTGGATAAAATTCTCTTGAGTCTTGTGTTTGAATTTCTTTGACTTCGTATCCTTATAAATAAAGACAAGTTCATGTTTCAGATTATCTTTCAGACATCAAGTGGTGTGGGTTAATTTTACTTAACCATAAACATATATAACATTAAACTTTGCCTTGAGCTAGATCACTCTGAGCTGTCTGCAGTTGGTGCAAATGAGCAGGTAGTTTGAGGGCAGGGTTCATGGCATGTGTTACGTATCCATCTTGGGCAGAAGTGAATTGTGTTCCAGAAATTCGTTTCTCCATAGGACCAAAGAAGATTAGATTATTCCTTCAGATACAAACACCTAATCATGGTCACATGAGTGCTGTCTCTGTGAACTGCCCCCTTAACATGCCTATTCTACTTGTGTGCCTATAGGTAATTTTATGTCTGATACTGGATTTATGTCCATGTTATGGGTTGACAGTATTTGATTAACTTGGCCTAGTTACACTGCACAAGATATCAGTTCACCTCACAAAGTAGAACTGAAATCCACTTGAGGTTTCTCACATTTATTTAGCTGAAGTTTATGTGCTTTCAAAAGGAGGAAATATTTCCATGGGTGTAATTTGTGCCCAAGAAGGGTACGCTGGACTTCATGTGCTGTACAGCGTACTTACAGCTCATAGACAAACCATATGACAATATCTGTAAGCTTCATAGCTAAAAACTAATTAACTTCCCCATCACACTGCTGTACAGTGTATTGGCTCTCCTCCACACCACAGGGGTGCTTTGTATGGGATTGCACTGTTGTTTTTGTTGGCACTGCTCCTTCCTTCCAAGAAGCCAGGTATTGAAGGATTAAGAGAGAGCTTTTATCCTAAAACTAGATCAGATTTTTAATGTGTATCTTTGTCATTAAATAGTGATCAAATTCAATGATGTCTTTAAAAACAAAACAAAAGTAAACAAAATTATTTCTCAAAAGAATCTGTCAAGGGAGAACTGACAGATCTCAATGATTCTCATCAGAATGAAGTGTCAACTTATGTTTAGTGAAGGATGATAGTTTTCATTTGGAGATGGAATGTATAATCTCTAAGCTCCAGAAACTGAATGGGGGAAAGATGACTAAGTGAAACTATTTTAGAGCTAGAAAAACTTTATTGTCACTTGAAATACTGTGCATTGTTACCACATTTCTTTTTTTTTTCATGTTAGCTTTGTTGATTTGGAAAACACAATTAATGATATTTAGTATTTTAAATTTTTGTTAAAATCTCGATCACATGAGCTGTAGGTTACTTGTTCCTCAGTGTCTGTGATTTTTAGTGTCATCCAATTTCCTTTGAAAAAAGGTGGTATTATAAAGAAGCAGAATTTTATTAGGGTTTTTTCTTTTTCTGTAAATTTTCTAGAACATTGGTGCAGCTGCTCTTTATGGATACAGAGAACAGTGAATCATTCCTTTTCAGTTGAAGCTTGAAGGACCTGAAGATTTTGAGTTCCTCTTCTAATTAAGGTAAATATAAATAACTCTCTTTTTATTTATAAAGAATATCAATCTGAATTTATTAGTCGTCCTTAATTCATACCTTATCCAACCCAAATGCAAATGGCAATGCAGACAAGTTCTTGGTTGGACCATCTTACCTAGAACTATTTCCTCATTTTATTTGTCTTCTTATTGCACTTTGAAAGATGTATTTGGATAAACAGCTTTCCAGGTCCAGAAAGAGACCATCCTGGACTCCCCTCAATAGTGAAGAATACCATCTCTCTTTTTGCACTCTAGAAATAAAAAACTTGAATATGCAAATAGTTTGCCTATAGGAATTCCTTCTGGGTTGACACCTGACATATATGACCTTCATAAAATAAAACTCTGCCTTGTATATTATTGTATAATGGCCAAGAGATAAATGGGGGGGGACGAGGGGGGGAATGAAAGAAAAAATAAAAGAAGAAATTGGTTAAGATAGAAAATAATAGATCAGGATAATTTCCTTAAATGCTGTCAGTGAGTTGTCCTATACACAGAATAAATTATTAATAAATCAGCTCAAAGTAAATGCATTGTGAAAATTTAGTAATTTACAATTATTAGGTATTTCATATACTAAGATAACAGCATATTTCACTGAAGACAATGAGGATACATTAAAAATTCCTATGGCAAAGATTAATTCTAGTTGTTATTCTAAAGGACATATTTCAGCTCTTGCTATTTTCTTTCTTCCATGTGAATTAGGGTGTCTTTTGAATATAACAATATCTGATTTTATTGCTCCTGTCTTTTCCTTAGAAAGCTGTAGCTCAGATTATGTGACAGTGGAAACACAAAATTAGCCTGCTTTTTTCCCCCATTTAAAAAAAATCTTAATTTTGTTATAGCAGAAGATTTTAAAGACAAAATTATAAAAACAAAAGTTATGCAGCGGTATGAATTAAGAGAGTGTTTGGAGGGCTGAGGTCTCCCTCTCTTGTGGTTGAAAGTGTAATCAGAACTAAATAAGTGGCTGTATCTGTTAAATACCTTTTAAGGGCTTGAGGCATTTTTTTCAGATAATATGTAGTGGAGCTGTTGCTTGCAAATGTAGTGATCATGTTAATTAAGCAGTTGACAAAACTCTACAACTGTCATGCAATATCATAGCCCAAAACTACCTTGTGACTTTTTATGCTTCTGTTGTAAGAAGCCCAGTTGAATTATGCTAGATATAACTTTTTGAGTTGTATTAAGTACTCTTTTTGGTATTTTTAAGAAATATTGATCACCTATAATTTTGTGTGAGGGTTGCAGCTCCTCTAATTGTGGGAGTGCAGCATGTTCTCAGAAAGGAAACTAACTGAAGAAAGGAAACTCACTGTTCTCTACCAGAAAACTGAGCAGCCTGTTGGAACCTCATGCAAACAAAAGTTAACTGCAAATGGAGGGACAAGTGGGCTTGGCAGCCTGTCATTCAGAAAAAAGAAACCCAAACTCCTTCACATGGAGTACATTTTAAGGGGGTTGGAAGATTATTTGAGATTTCATGTCTAGTATATTTATTTCATCAAAATGGAAAACTTCATGCTGCATTTCCCTTTTTTTTTTTTTTTTTTTGTCAATGGGTTGAAATGTTCTTGAACTGCTCCAGGTAGCACTGAACATAAAGTTTTCCCTCTCTTTCATTTTACTTAACAAGAAATAGGATACACACATCATACCTATGGTTCTCTTCAACTGACCTGAAGAACAGAGCAACTAGTTAAGAAGAAATTCATGTTCAAAGAGCCATTAATTAGCCGTGGCTGTTATCTTGTATATCTGCCACTCAGTCATATGTCTGTGCCAGGCATCTGTCTGAACCAACCCAGAACATAGGAACACTCTAGCAATATTTTTTATTCTTGTGGTTAAAATTATGTGATAGGTTGCTATGCACCACGTGGCTCTAGCAATTGCCCTCCATTACCAAAACTTTGCCACGTAAACCAATATACGTTAACTTTAATTTCATCCATGTTGATGTCCACAGTCTATAGGATAATACCTATAAGAATATCTGCCAGATAGTGAGACAGAACAAAAGCATCATTCTCAGTAGGACAGGGGCAGAAAATATGAAAAACTATTACAAGATAATGTTAGGGAGCTCACTCAACAATTGCCATCACGGGTATAAAAACCTCAGCTCAGGTAAGTGAATTTTACAATTTATTGACTACTAATAACAGAGTGGGATAGTGATGAATAAAAAAACCCTTCAACACATTTTCCCCACTCCTTCCTTCCTTCCTGCCTGCCCGCCCACCTGCCCACCTCAACTTTACTCCTGACTTCTCTACCTCCTCCCCACTGAGCAGCTCAGGGAAAGAGGGAATGGGGTTTTCAGTCAGATGATATAACTTTTTCTCTGCCCTCCTCCTTCCTTTGCTTCAGTGTGGAATCCCTTCCATGGTACATTGCCCTTGATGAACTTCTCCTTTGTGGATGTTTTCCATGAGGTTCAGTCCTTCAGGAACAGACTGCTCCAGCATGGATCACAAGTCCTGTCAGAAAACCTGCTTCAGCATGAGTTCTCCATGAGGTCACAGCCTGCCTCAGGTGCATCCACCTGCTCTGGTGTGGGTTCTCCAGGGGCCACAGGTGGATATCTGCTCTCCTGTTGATCTCCACGGGCTCCCTTCTGCAGGAGTGAACAGCCTACTACACTATGGTGTTCATCATGGGCTGCAGGGCAATCTCTGCACTGCTACCTGGAGCACCTCCTGCCCCTCCTTCAGTGACCTTGGAGTTTGCAGAGCTGTTTCTCTCACACGTTTTCACTTTCCTTTCTCAGCTGTAGTTGTGCAGCTTTCCTACCTTTTCTTAAATATATTAGTACAGGGATGCTACCAATATCTCTAATTGTCTCAGCTTTGGTTTATCTTGGAGCCAGCTGGAAATGATTCTGTTTGACATCAGAGCAGCTTCTGGTTTCTTCTCACAGAAGCCACTTCTGTAGCTCCTCCACTACCAAAACTTTGCCATGTAAACCAACATATATTAACCTTCATTCCATCCATATTGATGCTGTCCACAATCTGTAGGAAAATGCCTGTAAGAATATCTGCCAGATAGCAAGATAGAACAAAAGCATCTTACTTCTAAGTGTTATGTATGTGGGATGTGGTACTATCCAACCGCTGTGGTTAGTTGGTGTGTACAAAGCAGTGTACTGCAAAAATGCAAAAATAAATCTATTAGTGAGTATGCTGTAATGAAACCAGCAACAGTTTAAAAATTAAGAATACAATAAATTCAGCTAAAGCCCAGGAAAATAAATAGGAAAAAATACCTACTGCCAAAATATAAAACCAACCAACCAAACCTCAAAACAAAATCCAGTAGATAGGAGAAAGAACAAAGGCAATTTTACTTTGCATTTTTAGGAATCAGAGCTGACTGTTGTAGGATGGTTTCAGCATACAGCTAGTAGAAGGACGAGAAGTTATTGACCATAACTTTTTGTTGCAAAGGAGCTCACTATGGGACTTTGCAGGAGAGAAAGGTACTCTCACCTTGTCCTTTCACTTTCTTTTGAAAGCCATAAACTTTTCACCTTGTATCTTGCTCCACCTCTTAGGAGAAATCATCCATCTTGCATTTCAACCAAAAGTCTCAGCGCAGCTCACTGTCCTGTATTCTTCCATTTGTGACACTTGGTGGTTTTTGTTTCATAGAACTAACAGTTGAAATTTGGAGCCATGTAAGTCACTGGAGGTCTTGCTCAATGGTGACTCTTCGTTTCATCAGTTTCTTATCTAACAAAAGCCCTGGAATAAGACTTGTTCATATTCTCATGTTCAACTTAAACATTTTTTAAGCAGTCACTCAATAAGTGCTATGATTACTGATAGACCTGACTTGATATCTAGGCTGAGGAATGCAAACAATATGTGTAGCCTGTGAACTACAGGTTAATTTACTTGAACAACAAACATCTGGTTCTTCCCCAGATCTCTACAGTTCATCATTTGGGACTGACAGGGCAATGTCCAGCAGCAAAATTTTGTTTGCCATGGGTAGATGAAGTCCTAGAAATCCACTTGAATATGCAGTAAAAGGCTAGAGAAGGGAGAGTGGTTGTCTTAATGGCAAAAATATTTCTAAAAAATATCCCTCTTCTGTAATGAAAATTAATATCTTGAGTTCAGCAGTTCTGAACTGCTTTCCACTAGTGTCCCAATAGACCATGGACTTTCAAATAAAGTTTGAAAAATGAAGTTGAAACTATTTTACTTTTCTGTTACATGGAGTTACATGTGTTACATGGAGTGATGACTGTGAACTTCCAGTAGGAAAAGTGAAGTGGTGTGGTCCAGTGGCAAGAATGTGTTCCAGATTCCTGTATTTATTAGTGCTGAATCACTTACCTTCATACCTGATCAAGTCTGTTAATTTGTGGTTCCTTTTCAAACATGATTGTCTTTCATTCAATTTCAGTATTAGCTTTTAGATTTATACTTGTCAGTTGGAACCAACATTTATATAAATTATTCAACATTGTGATTGTCAGATTAAAATGGTAGGAATCTTTGGTAGGTAATGTTTAATATTGTACTACGTTTACATTTGATGATTTTAAAAGAATCTATTGAGCTTCAAAAATACATTTTTGAAAAGGCAAATATTTTCTCCAATAAGTTTTCAATGTCAAGAGTTTAAATGTCATGATTTAGAGAAGCACAGATTTTATTTTTAATGCAAGTAGAGTTATATTTAAATAAAAATTATCTGATTTCTATAGAAACACAAAGACATAGTTCTGCCTTCAAATGAATTCTGAAGTGATTTAGTCAAGTGCATTTTTCATTTTAACAATACTGGATAGGAAATAGAGTGAGGTTATTTATCTTGCAAAAAAAAAAAAAAAAAGAGGGGACTTTCTTTCAAATATCTTGTAGTTTTATAAAGAAGACTTCTTATCTAATCTGGTTGAATCCCTTTTCTGAAGACCTGAAGAAACTTTACATAGTCACAAAATTTAAAATAAGAAGGAGAATCACGGGTGCAATGTACTCTACTCTTCTACATTTTTGAAAACAATTTGTTTTACCCTATTTTAAAATGTTTATTTTGTCTGTGTTCTATGAGATGAGATAATTTATGTTAAAAATAAGTATTTTTTCTACTGCATGTCAACCACCACAGTCCAAAGTTGCTGGCCTTATCTGTGAGCTGCAAACATACCTTTTGTAGACAACCACAAGCATTTTCTCACAAGATGTTTTTCAGAAACCTCCTATTATATCTTGAGAAAACATTCTATTCTTCTTTAAAAAGCATAATACCTCTCCAAATGCCTTAACTTTTTTTCATTAACAGATTGATCTCCTACTGTAAAAAAGTTACTCACACAGTGAACTACATTGATTAATTAAATTGGTAATGTGAGTGTAATTGACAAACTAGAGATGTGGAAAATTGCAGGGAAAGAAAGGAGAATGTTATACTTTTTTGCTGTGTTTAAGTGTCCACCTTTGATAGCAAACATATCAAATATCTGTTCAATAACCTTTCTTCAAAGAATCTTTCTTAGAGAAGCCAGGCTGATGCAAATACTTCCCTTACATTTGAGCTCTCCTACTAAGTTTGGATAAGACCTAATGTCCAGGGTGATGCAGAACAAGGAGAATGAGATGAATTCCTTCCACTATAACACTAAAAAAAGAAAATGAGAAAAACCTCAGTGGGAAACAGACATATTTTAACTATCTCCCACACCAGACATACATATTTTCATCTCTACCCTTCACAATCCAAATGCCTTCTCTCTAAGCAATACAACATGTATCTTAGTCCAGCATAACTGGGCTATACAGCTGCACATTTATAATCCTCCGTGCTTTCCAAGTTCCTTTTAAAGAGTGGAGGTGCCACTGATGCCAAGGGTAGCAGTTCCTTGCCCTGTCTTAAGATGGAGCTTGGTTAATTTACAGGATTATATGGCACAGTTGTTTGTGGCAGCCAGAGAGAGGCAGATAACAATTTCACACTACTTGGAGAGGCAGATAACAATTTCACACTAGTTATCTGTGACCTTTGAGAAGTCTGTCTGAAGATGGTTTCAGAGAGTGGAGGCTATTAGCACAGATTGCTGTGTTGCTGCCCTAGTAACACCTATAGAAGGAAATATATAGTGAAGATGGTGTTAGTGAAGCCAAAACAAAATATCTTTATTTGTAAAACACCTGAAGTTTTAGCCAAACTTTTGAAAACATACTTTGTGCCAGCAGAGGTTAGATGGTGATTGTTAGATCTTCTGTCTTTGTGATTTTTCCCCCAAAAGAAGACCCTGAAAAGCATGTTTGACATAATTCAGAGCATCAGCATTCACCAATGGTATGACAAGTCAGAGAAATTATGTTTGTAATTTTTTTTCATTTTAAATCAAATTATTACAAATGCACATTTCCCTATAGTTATGTAGTATGGCTTTTAGGTGAACATGGTGTTTTCCATTGTCAGTTCCTGGAGATTACATTCAAGTGGTTTCATAGATGACACGTGGATCAGGAAAGAACCCTGAATTTCTCAATATCATCTTCTAGAAGTTTCAAATTCCTCAACACCCAGTCTAGGTGATAGTGCATCTCCAAAAAGCTGCACTTTAAACAAAGTTGCCTGGCTTTTGGCACCTCTTGTATAACTCATAAACATTAATTTGATATGAAGAATAGAAAACCCATAGCAAACTTAGGCATCTTCAAAAAGTCTAATACCAACTGAAAAAAAAGATTGTTATTTTCCTTAACTCTTGCTAAAAAAAAAAAAAAAATAAATCCAAATGTGCAGGGGCAGTGTATTGACTGTGTAAAGTAAGTTATACATGGCCTTTAATTGTCTGAAGAAATTACTTTATATTGGGGTGTTAGCATATACAGCGGATGGCATTTTATAAGAAAGAAAACAAGTGATGCCCTTTCTCTGACTAATTGCATTTATTAATAAATTCCTGTCATGCTCTTGTAGATTGGTATATTTGAAATTTATATAGATTATACACAGAGAGAATCCAAGGCAACCAGCCATAACTTCAATGTGACCTTGATTTGACTTGTGCTGGTAAAATGGTAGTAAAAATGATTGAAAGGAAGGGTGAGAAGTAGGACTATGGAAACTACATCCAAGTGATTTACTGCTACATACACTGTAAATATCTCCAGAATCCATGCTTTCATTTACCTGTAAATTGAGGTGTATTCTTCAGTTCTAGACACTGTAGCCACTCCAAGGAAATCACAAAGAAAGGTGTAAGGCAATGAGAATGTGGTAGGTAGGTGTCTTGCCTGAGCTGTAGGAGACTGATTCTGTTGTCGACAATTTCACTTACACCGGTCATGAGCTGGGCTATACCAGCTTGCAAGAGAATGGTGTTTGCCACTCTGGCAAATAAAATATTGGAATATTTTTGTTTCTCTCAAGTGGGTAAACAAAAAACCTCAAGAGATTCACAACTGATAATCAATTTAAGAAAATTGTGACCTTGACTTTTTGGGTTGAAGTTGTACATGTGTGCACAAGGGTTACCCATTCTTCCCTTTTTTCCAGAGACAGTGCCATGATGAGAAGATTATGAGGGCCCTGGGGATACAATGGGAATGTGGCCTATAGTAGTATAACTAAAGTTAATGTTATAGCTTTGTGATCACTCTGTATTGGTGTCATTTAATTCACCTTTAATTCTCTAGGAATTACTAGAAGAAATTTGCAGGTTTTGGAAAAGAAGAATTTTAAGATTTTTTTTGTGTGTGTGTGTACTTTTTCCCAGTGCAAAGTATTCATCAAAGTACAGAGTCTGTGCATAGATGAGCTTTGGGCACTTACAGTACTGCAGTTTCTGTAGCCAGAGAAATCAAAAGCTCTAGCTTTTTGCTATCACTATCTGTTCAGTAATGATGGAGTACAAATAGGAACATTTCTCAGAGTATCTTCTCTCTGATAATATGACCAGCAAGTTTGCAGGTGAAAAACCTATCCATTTTCTTATCCTTTCATATACTGAGACAGTAGCAACTGCTGGTTTGAAACAGAAATTAATGTCACAATATGCTCATATGCAAAAGTAAGTGGCTCTGCTCAAGAATTTTATATTCCCTGTTTTCAGTATGGGCAGCATTTTGCAAGCTGTAGCAGGTTTCAGAATGGAAGAAACTTTCCCGAGTCCCTTGTAGCTGTAAACTGACTTGTTGAGTTTGTTGCTCAGAGAGAATGACAAATGAAATAAGATAACCAAGTAAATCATACCTTTGCCATATCTTAAACACATTTACTTGATGAGTTTTGTCACTGTGTCTTAGGAATGGTAACCCTGAAGGCTTTTTAACAGTTTTTGTGAGGATTTGACCCTATGAATACTTCCTATATTTGATTTCAGCCTCATGGGATTTGAGCTCATCAGTTTTATATTACAGCCCTCATTTTCATAGGCTCTGACTGTTCTGAGCTATTGAAATATGCACATGCTGAGTTTTTGAAATATACCCACTCCTGAGCAGTAAAAATCTCAGACTTAGGCTGCATTTTCAGGTGATGACTTCTGAGACAGGAAATTACTTAAAATTTATATTCCACAGAGTTTTTTATGCAACTTTATGTAATTTTACTAGAAATTTCTGGAAAGCCTGAATGGATTAGTATCAACAGTTTAATAAGAATGGTAGGTTAAAAAAATGTCTGAAAATTGTGGTGAACCAGATTTTATTTCTGTCAGTGCCAGTTACGGAATAAGAACGTCAAGGTAAGGTGTCTTACAAAACAGCACATGAAAGCAGCATTATGATTGCTGCATGTTGTAGTTCATACTATGCTCTCATTTAAATTGTTACATGAGTGGTTCATCCTTTCCAATATTCTCTCTTTAATGTACCTGACTATATATAGGAATTTCCTCCATGTAATTATGTCCAGGCCTCTAGCATACACAGAGGAGAAGGGTAATATTTAGGAGGTCTTTCCTATAACTATTTCAGGCAGCCAGCCCATTTTCTGGGGGTCTGGAGAACTTAGAATTGCTGGAGCTGTCCAAACAAAAAAGGAAACCTAGCAATGCAAATTCTAATTAAATTAAAACTACCACTAAAAACCAAAACCAAAACCAACCAAACAAAAAAACAAGGCAAGAAAAAGAGACGGGAGATATGTTGTGTCATCTTACTCCTTGTTTGCAGTGGTTTCAGCTCTCTCAATGTCTCAGTTGTTCAGGATATCCACTACAGAGTACAAGATGTGCCCAAAGCACACTGAGCAATCAGGACGGATGTTCTGCACTCACTTTTGCACAGCTGTGGGCTACTGTGTAAGGTGGCCAATGCTCTCAAGAATCAGGCTGTGTTCTACAGTGCTACTGAGCTTTAAACACATGTGGGCTTTAGGCTGAAAAAGAAGCTTTAATTTTTTTTCTTTTTAGGCTGGTCTAGTGAGGGAATTAATGCAATTTTTTTCAACAATATTGCAATGAAAAGTGATCATCGTCGTCCCATGGAATTTTGTGAAGCAGAATCATTCCTAACAGCTTCATGATGGGAGACCTCAAGTAAACCTATCAGCCTTGAGGGGTTTAGTGAGTTCACCCTGAGCAACTTGACAGTCAGAGCTGAGAGGTGTAAAAGCTAGTGACTGACTTATTAGGGTGCTTAAAGACTTTGTGGAGCTTTGCATAGGACTGGAAGTCATAAACCCAATATTGTGACCTATAACATAAACAATTATTTACCAACTAATTTAGTTTCTCTTGTAGTAGCTCCCCACTCTCTGTCGTGACCTGTTCTGTACTGTTGCTAGGTACTCTTAAGTGTTTCTTATGTTTCACCCCAGTGGGGAATTGGGGATGTGATAATTGCAGAACAGTGGAGGTGGCTAATAAAACTGTAGTTCTAAAATGAGCCCTGCTTTTTCTAGCTTATTATTTTTCGGAAATTCTTCCTTTGGGATAAAAATCTGTTGAGTCAGAAAGGGATAAGACAAGTGATGGTGGTTGGATACTCAATGAGTGTGTTCAAGGGATATTACTTGCCGTAAAAGCAGCTCCCTCCTTAATTCATGGTTTAGCAGGATGTCGTGTCTGTCTTTTTTGTTTAGCTGGAGTGAGCTGCACAAATGCAATAAAGGAGATTTTAGGATCCAAAATGGACAAATGACCCTGGCATTGATAATGTGAAATAATAAAATTAATACCTTATAAAAATGTCCATTTTTAAAATTATTGCAGAATCTTCAGAAATTCTCTTACATGAGTTTAATTCTTAAAGCTAGGTAGCACTGAGCTCTGAGAAAATCATAAATATAGATTAAAATGCTTCATATGTGTGTCTACAATTTCTATATACAAACCAGTATCTTGGTGTTATTAGCCTGACCAAAATGCTGAAGATCTCTTGGACTTGTTATGAAGAATCATGGTCAAGTTAATAGAAATAAGAAGCAGCCAACTAGATATGAAAAAAACCCCAGATCTTAAAAATGGAGGCTGTTCCTCTCACTGTAGACAAGAGGAGGCCAGAGAGCAGCTGAAAAGAGAAAGCACTTAGAAGAAAAAAATCAAATAGAAAGGTTATTTTTATAACAATTACAAAAAATGAGACAAAAAGATGTGAATTTATATAAAAAAAAATAAAAATTCCTTGAACAAAATCACACACCAAATTATTCCACTATCATTTGGAAAGTGAATTTATATTTTGGTAGCACTGAAATCGAAGGTCTGCTCATCTTGGAAGAGTTTACAACTTTGATTTTTCTATGTCTTGAATGCTGAGAGCTCAAGAAATTATGGGCATCAGGCTACTCAGCAATACTTGTGGTAGCCAGCTAAAACATGCTTACAAACACCTGCGTGTAGAGCAGCCACTGCCACAAACTGGTTTGAGTGGAGTCCCACTGGTGATAAGGCGTGTGTGTGTCTTGAAGTCTTGTTTTTAATTAAAATTCTTTACCAGTAGCTGTGCTTGTGTAACTGGAGGAAAGCACAGCTGTTTTCATTCATAAACATGGCTGAAACTCCCTGGCACTTCTTCACAAAGTGTAGACAGGTTGGTTTTGATTGTGAAAGATTCAAGGACTTTGCAGAAAGACTGAACAAGCCAGGAAAATACCGTAGAGCATTTGCTGGCAATCCCAGGGGAATCCTGGAGGGCTTAGACAGAGAGCCACGATACAGACACAAGTCAATGGGAAAGACTCCGACCCGAAAAGAGCCATATAGCAGGTGCTATGTATGGATGCACACTAGTGCAGAAAACTATTTTAATAATTAATGATGACCATAAAGCACAATATGGCCCTATTACAGCTCAGAAAAAAAGTAATTTTAAATGTTCTGCAGCAGAAGATAGATGCATTTATTTGATGTATAATTTGGGCTTTATCTTTGAGAAGTGTTTTATGTGGATGTATTTTAAAAGAGTTATGTTTGTGCTTTTGCCCACCATAGGATTTATAAATTATACAGCTTTTCATACCCATTAAAATCCAGTATTGCAAGAGAACAAGGATTTAAAATGAGAATGGAGGATAAAAAGGTGCAAAGACCTCAAAAAACAGATGTTTGATGAAAATGCCAGATAGAGTGTAAGTTCATTGCATAACCTTGCCTCTGACCAGTCTGCATGGTCTGCATGCCCTGTGCTGCTTCCCCTGGCCCAGTCCTGTTAACTGAAAAACAAATTTTTTAATTTGGGATAAAAAATTTCTTCTGAGTGCCTATCTTTTTTTCCTTCTGTGTCATTTGCAGCCATGCTTCTTAGTAGCTGTCAATATAGATGCTTTCTTTCCTTATGGGTGAAGTCTAGAAATTAACTTTGAAGTCCCTGGAATAGTGTCGGCAGATCATTATCTATACAAGTCCCATTTAGTTTAATTGAGCTCCATTTAAACTTAAATATGTTGTCTTGAAAACCATTTTCCGGAACAGTCCTCAGAGTGTCTTGGAAAGAATTCCATCCTTGAAAAAATCAGTCCAGTGTTCCTAAACCTCTGCCTATGGGAAGTTAACATGATCTTTAATAACTTTCCAGGGCATTTTCCCCGCTACTTTTAATACATTTTTAAGGAGCTCATTTTGTTAAGAGCATCTCAGCACTCATAATGAGTATGAGTAATACTTTGGTGTGTTTGCCTCAAACTGGAACAGAGTTAAAACAGTCTGCTTCAAGGAGCCAGCTGGTTTTGCATTCTCTTTAAACAAAGAAAGAGAATAAAGGTTGTTCTGCCTAGGAACTGTGTGCACTGTAGCCTTCACTGTGTACACACTTCGTGAACATACCTGAGCTCACACTGACCTAAGCAAGCCCTGGTTCTGCCAGAATGACAGGGGCTGTTGGCTGCATGTTCCCAAGAAGGGGAGGCTGTGAGTTAATGCTGTGCTGACCCCTATGACAGTGACCATACCTCACTAAGCTCTCTGGAGGGGAACTTGGAATTGTCCCCTGGAGATGTCACAGCTATGACCGTGTGAGACTCCATTCACAGTTTGTGTTGTAGGTTTGAATGGAGTTTCAGGATATAGATCCAGAGCTATCTTCTACCCTTGGTGAAACCTGCAGTGCTTTTATCTTCAAAGAAGTGACTAAAGCCAGTCTAATCTCTCTTTTTCAGTACAGAAGTAAACTGTTTGTAAGAGGAATGCATTATGCCACAACAGAAAAATGAAAAGTAAGAAAGAAGCTGCATGAAACTGCTCCTGTTGCTTGGATGGCACTTGCCTTGAGGCAAGTTGTCCCCAAGGATTTTGCTGGGAATGTCTTGCAATATAGCATGATGTCACACTCCTTCCCACTTTTTTGCCTGACCTTCCTTTGCATGGAAAACAAAGCATGAGATAAAGAATAGAACTGGGCCAATGTGCAGTCAGCCCTACTCCCACCATGAGACAGCCAAGGCATATGAGTGGCCCCTAAAAACTGGGAAGCAGATCTTTAATACAGCCTGTTAATACAGACTATCTTAATGGTACAGAACACAGCAACAGATTCCTTTGTCACTGATGTGAGAAACAGGCAGGTTTGAGGAGCTCATGTGAACTACCCTTTTGGAGCTGCCTTTCAGTGAATACAAAACGAGTTTGGGCACTCATCATAGAGTCTGATAGAATGATCTGAGGCCAGAGAGCCCTTCAGCAGGGCCTGAGCAAGTCCTCTGTCCTTTGAGTGTTTCAGGAATCTGAGGACTCAAAGTGATGCACAGTCTAGACCCTGGGAAAGATCCCATCATTCATGAAAATTAGAAAGAATGGTTCACTCATTTATTTTTGAACAGGAGGGAAAAAGGGAAACACATGCATTCCTCACTGAAATTGCATGTAAATTTTATTTTCTAGTGACTGAGTAAATAAAATACTCTTCTACCTTGCTAGAGTTGTGATGCTATTCAATCTTTTGTGATGTAAGGTTTCAGCCAGAGGGGACAGGAAATTAATCAATTCTAGCATGTGAGTGTCAGTAATTATTTTTCCTAATATGAATTTGAAATGAAATGTACTGCAAAGAATGTTTCCGTTCTGGGGAAGATCAATCCACTCCCGAGGTCCCTATCCTGTTAATAAGTTGCTTCCTTGCAAATAGAAACTCAGTGATCCTTAAAAAATCCAGAGGCTTGTATTTTAAAAACATCGATGCTGCTGCAGGCAAGGTGATTGCAGCCATTAGTTCCTCTTTATGTCAGAGGAGGATCTGGCATCAAAACCCCAGAGGATTCCTAAACTGCCTCACCAATGCCTTAAAAAGAGAAAATCCTTACTGGATTCCCACAGTAGGAAAATCACTAAAGTGGGAAACTTCCCCTTCACAAGTGTCTCTGATGAACTGGAAAAATCAACCAATTGTAAATGACAAATATTGCCTAGTTTTCTTATGGTTTAAGTGTTTTACACCCTGCATGTTTGGTTCAGGTTTCATATATTTTCCCTAGTAGCCATGAAGAATGAACTGGAAGACTGCTAAACTGTGATCACACAATGTTAGGGTTCCTTTTTTAGTAATCTGATGTTTTATGTGGTGTCAAAGGTGTTTATAAAATAGATGTCTAGCCTTTTGGAAGCAGAGCCAACCTTTTCAAACCAAATAGATGTGCTACTAGTACTAACCATAATTATTAAATAGTAATTGTATTGTCTTAATCTTAAATAATGTCTAGAATAAAAATTGTCAGAAAAACTACTGTCAACAAAAATTCTCATATAGCTAAATAGTCTTTAAAGCTGAAGTTACTATACAGAAAGCAATACCCCCAGCTGATCCACACTAAAGGGAGCTGCTTTTTTGCTAATGGACAGCTGCTTTTTTGCTAATTTACTCTAGCCTATTTAAGTTAACATACTTGAAAAATCATTCAGACAACTTCAGGACCTGTCATCTGTTTTACCTGTTTTAAAGCAACTCTTGAGAGAAAACCTCATCAGAGAGGTGGAAGAGAATTGAAATGAGCATGAAATACAGCATGTGTTGCTCACTGCTCCTGATGTTTGTCTAAGAACCAACATGTAGGAAAATTACTAAAGCTGGAGACGTTGGTCAGGAGCAAAAATTCTTCCTTTGCAAAGAAGAATGTGTTTCAGAGCAATTCCAGTTCAATGACCTTAGAGGAGAATTGTGGTTAGCTCTGAGGTTCTTGTTGGATCTGCCTGGATCTTGAAGAACTGGATAACTGGAGTTTCCCAGCTCTGTAGCTCTGGGAGCTGTTCATGTGGCAGGAGAATGCAGGGGCTGAAAATGCCATACACTTATGGCAATCTGTGTTGCAGGTGGTGATGAAACTGACTGCCAAAACTCTTTGCTATTTAACATTGCTGGCTTTAACAGATTTTAAGTATTTGCTTCCAGAAGTGCAGTGAGAGACTAGGATGATAAGGATATACCTCTGTATTCTGTTCTGCTTTGCCTCACTCCTCTTCTCCCCTGTCTCTCTACAGACTTTATTACTTAGTAAAGGCAGTGTCTTTCTTTTTGGCCCTTCTGGTTCTCTTCTACTTTCTTAGAGTCACAAGCTGCCTTCTCTCTTTCCTGGACCCTCCTTTAGCTGATGGATGTTGGTAATGGGGGTAATAAGTGGCTGGAGAAAGTGTCAAGAGCCAAGGATGGGGAGGAGGCAGGTGGCTGTGGCAGTGAAGACAAGAGCTGCTTTTTAGTGATTCTGGTGGAGAATCCCTTCTCCCTTGGTAGAGGGACATCTTGCCATTAAATTACATATGAAAATACTTAACTAAACTGTGAATTTTTTTTTTTTTTTATGTTTGAGAAAATTCCTCAGGGAGAAGATACTTTGTGTCCCCACTTTTTGTGAAACAAAATTACGAACCAGCCATATTCCTTTCATCCAATGATCCAAAGTTCTTAAATATTAAGCATCATAGAGAAAACTTTTACGAAGGTTGCTTTATCCTTACTTACAATGGGTTTTCATTCCTTGTCTCAATTTTATGTAGGAATAAGTGAAGACTGTGCCAAATATATTTAGTTTTCAAATAAACCAAGAGAGTAGAACTGTGCTTAGGACATGATTAAAGAGTGTATGTCATCTAAACTGAGCATGTGTGTGAGTAGAGATGACAAACTGTTACTTAGGACTTCAGGCAGAGTTATTGATGCCAGGCTGAGCAGGTGTATTGATGGAGAAAGTTCCCTCTCAATAAATATGTAAATGTGTGAGTGTAGTTGAAGAAGATGGGCAGAGACAGTCACTGAGCTAATGGATGGTTGATTTTTGCAGGCAGCAATTCCAACTCAAGCATAACATTTTCCTTTTGTCTAGGATGCCGGAGGGCTTGCATGCTCTGACCTTTACCTGATCTGACTTTATGACTGTGCATCTCCCACTGGTGTTAGTAGAAAGAAACATTGTTAATGGTCTCTGTCAGTGTGTTTGCACTGGAGAGACAGCCAAGATAGTTGTAATTAAGATAGAGTAGCAGCAGCAGTCTAGTTGTGGTCATAAAGAAACCCCATGCCTTTGTGGGAATAGTGTTTCCACCAGACTGTCTTGCTAGTTTAGAAATAGTTGTAAGGCTTTGCTCCAGCAATGCTTCCTATCCCATGATCCAAAGATGCTCCTTGAGACATAGACTGTGGTCCATGAAATGACCGGAATTGCTTTGTTTTCTTCACATAAAAGTTCATTTATTACCAAAGCTGTGATAAAAAATAAAAAGCAATAAATGAACACTCATGTTTTAGTCTAATTTTTGCTTAGTTATAAAGGAAAAATTGCAACAATGCAGTGAGTTCGGTGGCACAAAATGGGCAATGATTTCTCAGGTTAAAGGAGGCTGAGAAACTGTTCAGCTCCATGCTGTTCTGTTGCAAATGGCTTGTATCATATATCCCCCCAGAAGGAAAATGTATTTTGAAGCCTAGCTGTGAGAGACGAGGAATGGGTGCATAGTGGAAAATATCTCTTTATGCAGTTTATGACATGGAAAGGCACTACTTGGAAAACTTTTCAGAGGTTCTATTTTTGTGTTAAGGACCATACAAATATAAATGCAGAGTGGCAGGTTAGAGCAGGAACAGCAACATTTTGTGAGCCATTTCTGGCTGTCCTTAGTTCTCTTATCATTCTCCACTGAGTTGTCACCTCCGGAAGCATTGAACTATCATTTTTGGAACTTCTGATTTGGTGGAAGGGTAGCCATTCCTTTGAAGAAGAGTAGGATTTATGCCAGTAGTTCAGAAAGGACCACAGAAAATTGCTGCCTGCCTCAGTCTAATTTATTTTTAGGGGTTTTCCCCCAGCTGTTTTTTAATGGAGTGTGTGATGAGTTGGGAAGTGAAGTTGACTTACATTTTGAGATTGCATCATCTCTGCTGAATACCAGGAATCCCCAAGGCTCTGGCACTGCTCTCAGTAAAACAGCAGGCTTTCCTGAATGGCTTGCATTTGTCCTGCCATTAATTCTCCTTTAGCTCTTTCCACTTGTCTGTTTCCCCTTGCTTATCTAGTAAACTAGGCTAACATTATTTACCTCCCTCAGGTATTTTTTAGATTTTTCCCTGTGATTAGTCATCTATGACAAGAGAAAGCTGAAGCAGGTTTACAGTACTGCTAGTGCAAAGATTACTCACGTGAAAAAGAAAGATCTAGCTTCCAGGTTCATTGACAGAATTATGGAAATTTGCCTGTGGAGTAGGTTACTTGCAAAGCTTTTTGCTGAATTGCTCTCTCTTTCCACCTTCTCTCTTGGCCTTAACTTGAATATGTCTCCTGCTGCTCTATCATGTGGGTTATCGCTGCTAATTGCAAAATATGTCACACATTAAATCCAGAACACAGTGATATTTGGGCACACTAGTGCAGATCCTGAAAAAGTATAAGGAGTCTAAGCAGCTTAGTGCTTTTAATTTTAAAAGAGTAAATGGAATTAGTCTTAGACATGTAACAGCGCAACACGAGAATGCCAAGGCACCTTAATCAGCCCATTTTACTGTCTGACCCTAAATCATGATGGCCAATTCTGTTGTATAATAGATGTTGGAACAGCACCACTTTCTTTCTGTCTGCTTACCCAGCTTTCCTGACAGGCTGACCAGGTCTAGCTGACCAAAAATGTAGCTTGTGTCTGCCTTAATTGTGATAAAATGTGACATTCTGAAACTGCCCTTCAGATCTTGTAGAAATGCAAAATGATCTGGTTCTGGCCACTCTGGAGACTCAAGTAAATATTTCTATACTTAGATGGGATGTTGACAGCATCTGTAAAACTTCAGGAGGAAAACCACTTCAGTTTTGGCCATAATTTCAATTTTGACTTTCTGAAATACTTATTTTCCAGTTGTAGAGCTAAAGCCTGTCTGTATTCTTTGTCTGTTGTAAAAGACCTAGAAGTCCCAATAATTTAAATCAACTGTGTGTAAGTCAGGGAAACTTAGTGGACTACAGTATGGCCTTCAAATGCTATATTTCAGATAAAGAGCAACACTTCTACTAACTCACTGAAAGTCAGTACTTAACAATAACCCTTTTTCGGACTCCCAATGAAGGATGCTTGCTGTGTCTAAAAAATGGGTTATTTTAGCTCTAAATTGCCACTTGCCTCCTACTCAGTATTCTGACACTTGGGATTATTTCTGCTTCATCCTGGAAAGTTTTCTCAGTCTGTATTATCAAACTGAAACTCATAAGCAGAGCCCTGTCCCTGCATTACTTTTTTTTCTCTCATTTAAATATTTTTTTAAAAGCAAAAAAACCCAGAACAAAACAAAAACCAAACCCATGACATTTTTTCCTCTTTCCTAATGAAGATCTACATAGCTAGCTCCTGCATGAATCATCAGATTTCTCAGCTGATAGCTTATCTACTAGATTTGTCTGTCCCCACCTTTTTTCTGCATGGAGTTTAAGTGATCTGTGTGGGAAGATTAAACCTTTTCTTTCCAATTTATGCCATTTCATAGTATAAGCCAAGTCATCTTAATACCAGGTACTTTATAAAGTCAATCTGCTTTAATGCATGTACTTCTGTCAGCATTATGGTAAATCAGTTTGTTGTTCAGGCAGTGTGCCATATAATATCTTTTTTAAAAATCTCTAGATTTCTGCCCTTAACCAGACTTTTCTCATCCAGTTTAAAACTTGATTTTACCTTTCATTCCTTTGTGACTTTCCAGGCAGAGTTTCCAGAGCTCTAGTTATGTCAACTCTTTGGGTCTGGTGCCTCAAGCTGAAAAAAAATCTTAATACTTCCCATATAAAACCAGAAATGAGAGGGTTGTACACATCAGAGCAAAATCCCATTTTATTTGTTGTCTAGCATGCCTATTTGTTTTCAAGAGTTCTTGTAGCTGACTACTCTGCTATTAGGATTTAAACCCTTACTGTGGCTCTGAATTCTGAGAAGCTTAGACATATCTGAAGAATTTAATTTACAATCATATGAAGAAACTTAAAAACCATTTTTTTTTTTTTGAAGAGCTGGTTAGTTTGCTCTTAGACAGTGCTGCTATTCTACAGCAGAAAACAGAGGAAGGCTGTCTCAGTTTAACAGAACAGAAAAAGGTCTTCCCAGGCATTAGAAACTTAAAACCTCATAATATTAGAACATTTAGAAAATGTTTTGAAATAGCTATACTGCTATTTTTCATGGTGCCCTCTCAAAATATAAGTTAAACAGTCTTGTGAACATTAATATGCAAAGTCTCAGCATGACACAACTGGGGAGAGATGAAGAGGAGTAAACCTCTTACCCTGCCCTTACAGAATTAAAGACATCTTAGACTTAGATAAAAATAGATACCATTGGTTAATGTTTGGGAATTTATTTTTTCCAGANATTGCTTCATTCAGAAAGTCCAAATAATTGTTGCCCTCCTTCTACTACACTCTCCTACTTCTTTTGAAGAGACTAATTTGTACAGTCATGGAAGTGCTACATTTTGTGTGAGTTGTGTTCTCTCCGTATGCATATGTGGAAAGGATGGAAGATCATCTGGGAGCTTGTTTTCTAACAGTTGTTCATTTCCTTTCTCAAAACTCTTTGCTTGGGCTGCTCTTTCTTACTGTTTATAATCCAAATTAGATTTTATACCAACCACTTATATCTA